>VDFB02358134.1:98384974-98760513 GCA_007258455.2 Sequoia sempervirens | reverse complement strand
TTTTTATTAAATATTTTTATATTTATTTTATGTTTTTCATTCAAAACTTTCAATATTTAACTATAATTTTAAAATTATAAAAAATATTTAAAATATTAATAAAATTTTATTTTAAAGTAAAATATATATAAATACATAGTATAAAAAGTATTTAAATTTTCAAAAAAAATGTTTCTATTAATTTAATTTAAATATTAAAATTTTGATATTTTTAATATAAATTAATACTATAAATTTTAATAAAAAATAAGTTTTAATTTTTAATTTTTAAATTTTATTATGAAATGTTTAATATAAAATAAGATAGAAAGTAAAAATATTTAAATTTAATATTAAATATTAGAATCTTGAATAAATTGTTTCTATTAATTTAATTTAAATATTGAGATGTTAATGTGTTTAATATAATTTGATATTTTAAATTTTGATTAAAAAAAAATAAATTCTAAAGTTTTAATTTGAAAGACAATAAATCAACAAAGAATGTATTTAAGTGTTTCATAATTAATTAACTCATTGCAATAATATTAATAATGTAAGCACTTGAATAAATATAATAGTTTAATATTGATATCTCTTTAGATGGATGTGTTTAAGATAACTATAATATTAAATATTTTAATTTTGAATATTCATTTTATATTCAAAAAGTTTAAAATTTAAAGATTTACCTAAAATCTTATATATTAAATATTAAATATTTAAAATTTTGTTCTAAAAATTTGAACATCATAATTGTCTTCATAATTAAATTCAAATGCATTAATACTAATAATGTAAACACTTAAATAAATATAATAGTTTAATATTGATATCTCTTTAGATGGATGCATTTAAAATAATTATAATATTAAATATTTTAATTTTGAATATTCATTTTATATTAAAAAAGTTTAAAATTTAAAAGATTTACCTAAAATCTTATAAATTAAATATTTAAAATTTTGTTCTAAAAATTTGATCATAATTGTCTTCATAATCAAATTTAAATGCATTTCCTTCATCATAAAAGTTATATGACATTCTTAAATACATTTTTTCTTAATTTATTATCTTTCAAATTACAAATTTAGAAATTAATTTTTTTTATCAAAACTTATAATATCAAATTATATTAAATACATCAACATCTCAAAATTAATATTATAGTTATCTTAAACACATCCATCTAAAGAGATATCAATATTAAACTATTATATTTATTCAAGTGTTTACATTATTAATATTTAATATTATTGCAATGAGTTAATTAATTATGACATTCTTAAATACATTCTTTGTGAATTTATTGTCTTTCAAATTAAAAATTAGAAATTAATTTTTTTAATCAAAATTTAAAATATCAAATTATATTAAACACATTAACATCTAAATATTTAAATTAAATTAATAGAAATAGTTTATACAAGATTCTAATATTTTATATTAAATTTAAATATTTTTACTTTCTATCTTATTTTATTTTAAATATTTCATAATAAAATTTAAAAATTAAAAATAAAAACTTATTTTTTATTAAAAAATTTAGTATCAATTTATACTAAAAATATCAAAAATTTAATATTTAAATTAATTTAATAGAAATATTTTTTGAAAATTTAAATACTTTTATACTATGTATTTATATATATTTTACTTTAAAATAAAATTTTATTAATATTTTAAATATTTTTTATAATTTTAAAATTATAGTTAAATATTGAAAGTTTTAAATGAAAAACATAAAATAAATATAAAAATATTTAATAAAAAAAATAAAGATAAAGTATAATGTTATCTTTTACTCCACTTGGCACGGAGGTGGCAGTACTGCACGGACAGTGTTGGTACGAGGCGAGAGAAAGGATGAAGGATAGGCATCCAGGCATCCATGCACCCATGCTGGGTGCATTCCTGGCCAGCGCCACCAACTATCATGCTAACCTATTCATTTTGGTGGGGCCCAAGCACCTACGCGTAGACGCGTTATTGTCGGCCCGCAGGATTGCCGACATTTGTCTCTGAAATATCCTCTATGGCCCACAATATTTTCCCACGGCACTTCGATAGTTAACGTGTATTCTTGATTAGGTTGCCGCGTGGCAATATACGCAATTCGAAGTCACAAGGTCACATGGGCTTCCCATATTTTATTTCACAAGGTCACATGGGTTTCTAATATTTTTTTGCACCTTTTAATATACAATGTCATAAAGTGGAGGCGTTCTGTGGATAAGTTAGTTTCTGTGTTGCCGTTTTGAATTGAAATGATTTAAGTTTTCTGCAATTCAATTGCAATGGAGAATATGATTGATAGGTTGAGCGACCTGCCTGACAATTTACTGTGCTGTAATATTCTTTCTCATCTCTCTCTGAAAGATATAATCCGCACCTCTGTTCTGTCTCACAGATGGAAAACCCTTTGGACAAGCATTCCCCACATCGATTTTTCTGAGTCTTTTTTCGATTCAATAATATCACTTCTTTCTCGCCTTACAAAAATTTCAGACGTCAACCACCCAGTGAAGTATGTGGAAAATGTGATAAACAATATCCTTTCGCTTCACTCTGCCCCTCTTGAGAGTCTACGGTTTGATCTTTCCTTCCAGAAAGGTCAGAATCGGTTTGGGGAAAAAATACTGAAAAATGTGAGCATTGAGCGATGCGTAAAACTGGCAGCTGTGAAAGGAGTGAAAAAAGTTTCTCTGCATTGCAGTGTAATGTGCGGAAGGCATGTACCACCTTCTCTTTTTGCCTGTGAGCTTCTGAGTATTTTGGAAATTGAGGGTTTTTGGTTTATAGAAATACCTAGAGAGTTTAGGGGTTTTATGTTTTTAAAGGCTTGTTCTTTTTGGGAGGTTGCTGATTTGACTGATGGGAGACTGCAACAGCTCATAGCAGTGTGTCCTATTCTTGAGAAATTGGTGATCAAGCGTTGTGCCAGCTTGTTTAATTTGCAAATCTGTGCACCCAATCTCATTTATTTGAACTTAGGAACTTCTTCTGTAGAAAACTTTACTGCAGATTGCCCCCAGTTGGTCGAGCTCAAAATAAAGGATTGTTTCATGTTGTGTAAATTTGAGCTTAATTCGTTCTCATTTCTGCAAGAAATGGAGGCATCAGAAATTTCATCACTTGAAGAGCTTCCAGCTACGAAATCCTTGAAAAAATTATCCCTTCGAATAGGGATAGATACCCCATTTGGGGTCCTCGTCAGCACATTTCCAGACCTTGAAGAGCTTAAAATCACAGATATTCTCATCCAGGTAAATCGTTTTTTATTTTTGAGATAAATATTTTTTTCACAGACATCTAAATTTCATATTATACTAGAGCCCTTTTTGCGATGGCAGGACATGGCGACAGGGGAAGTGGCTTCAGACATGGCCTTCCCAAATCTGAAGAAAGCAGATGTACATATTTCATCAGAGATATGGGGTAAAAAGGAAGTGGCTATGTTGGATTTCCTTCTAAACAATGCTCCCAAGTTGAACTCTATGATTCTCTGCCACACTCCAATTGGAACAACACTATTTACTGATCCAGACTTCATGAGGCAGTTTATTTCATGAGTTAGTTTTAGGATTTGGAATACAAATTTGCAGAAATATAATTTCATTGTGTTGAAGAAATTAGAAAGGTAGAGTAAGACTGAGTAGAACAGTCCACTTGATATAGAAGGAATGCTAAGCGATAAAGTTAGGAAACATATGTGAAGCTTCCAGCTTCTTTTAATGGTGCCTTACTACTAGATTTCAATGCCTTTGCATCTAATATAGGCATCTGTACAGCAGTGGTAATATTTGACTTTATATGGTCTTAGTTTTGATTCAGACGCTTTGTTCAATAGTAGATAGGGTATGTTATCATCTTCATCCCCTTATGCTGTTAGTACACTGAGGAATATGTCGACTGATAAACGTTTCATCTTCCTTTTTGGGCCATACTTTATTTCTCAGAATCTAAATGTAACTAGCGTTCAAATAAAAAATTAGTCATTGTCTTACTCTTTTTAATATGGTGCCATTATAAATTACCTGTTAAAAGCAAGTGCATTGAAACAAGCATGGTATCTTCCGCTTTCCATGTAGATATAGAATTATTTCACATTTTTTCCAACTGAATACTTTTTGGTGTAGCAATGTTCCATGCAAGGAACAAAGGGCTTCTTGTCTCTTGCCCATGGCAATTTCCCCCTTAAGAACAAGGTATTATTTAAATTGCCTCTCTTATAGATGAAGTCGGTTAAAAATGGTATGAAATGCCAACTTTTAGCTGTCATAAATTTTCAGTGTCAAGGTGTAACAGTATGAATCCTAAAGCAAACCTTATCTCTACTTTTGCCCTGAACTTATTGCAGATCCAGCTTTTCTCTAAGTTACCATTCCTATGAATGTATATATTTGACTTTGCTTTTCTGTTGAAAACTTTGAAGTGAATGAGCTTCCCTTCCTAGCAAGTTCAAAGATAAGTTTTTGTCTCTTTCCAAAACTTGGATTGGGCAATGCTTGAGTTAAGACAGATTGCAGAGGCAAGTCAGATTGGATTATCTCTCTGGGCTTTGCAATAAGGTTTGACAGATTAAGTATACATCTCAGATTCCAATGTAAAATTAGTCACAAATGGCTTCTTATAGCTAAAAGATTCAAACAGGAGGGGTCTATTCTGCAAAGATGTCCCTAGACTCCTCTTTTAATGATGCCCTTGGCTTCTTTCTAGGAGCTGCCAAGACAGATAAATCTAGGGGTTATAGCTGCCCAATAAGGCATCCATTAATAATTGATGACTCCTTGTTTCAGCTCTTAAGTCAACTGAAATAGCAGGTTTAGGTTCATATTTGAGTTTTTTTCCAGCATTTCTAAGTCAGATTTGGGTGTTGCTGAAATTTCCATCCTTATTATTGTTGAAGAGATCTGCTGATCTGTAATAGCTACAAATAGCTGAGATTGTGGCTATTAATGCATTCAATTATTAAAATTACAATTCAAATCTTATATTGAGATTAAACTTAAATCCTTTGGTATATGCCTGTATATGGAAGCAACGCATCAACACACATAAGTGCCAATCACAATCCTCTCTAATTTAATATTAACTAGTGTTCCATAAGGTGTGGAGATGGGGGAACATGGGCCTAGATTTGGGGATGGCATGGGGATGATGGTGCAAATATAAATATTGCTTAGAAATAGTTATAAACAAATATACAAAAAATAATGTATAAAATTTTGAAATGCTTTGAAATATTTGATATTGTATTGAATGAACATTTTATATTTAAAATTTGAAAATGATGATTACATTCAAAAATACAATTGGCCAATGGTTCAATCCTTTAGATCATCATTCATCCCCAAAGTCTACATAGAACTCCTCATCACTCAAATTACTAGGTCTTGCCCAAGCTCAAGATCCTCCAAATTAATACAAACCAACTTTGTCTATGCTACATCTTCATCAACCTATGTTGGCTCATTTGGATCTACATCCCATTGGGTTATTAGACTCTCCTTTTATATAAGTGTCTTGAGGTCAATGAGATGTATGACGTTATATACTACAAGTTTTGTTGAGGTCAATGAGATGTATGACGTTATATACTACAAGTTTCTTTGTTCTCTTAAGAGGTAAATCAGTTCCTCTTAATATAGTGGATGAAACTATAAGTAGACCAATTAGAAACTTGGGGCAAAAGACAAATGGCTAGTGTGGTATTCAAAGAATTAGGCCCATGCATAGTCCATCATGGAATTGGATCCTCATGTGCCATAATCTCCCTATCTATGTTGGCCTCTTTAGATCATCATTCATCCCCAAAGTCTACATAGAACTCCTCATCACTCAAATTACTAGGTCTTGCCCAAGCTCAAGATCCTCCAAATTAATACAAACCAACTTTGTCTATGCTACATCTTCATCAACCTATGTTGGCTCATTTGGATCTACATCCCATTGGGTTATTAGACTCTCCTTTTATATAAGTGTCTTGAGGTCAATGAGATGTATGACGTTATATACTACAAGTTTTGTTGAGGTCAATGAGATGTATGACGTTATATACTACAAGTTTCTTTGTTCTCTTAAGAGGTAAATCAGTTCCTCTTAATATAGTGGATGAAACTATAAGTAGACCAATTAGAAACTTGGGGCAAAAGACAAATGGCTAGTGTGGTATTCAAAGAATTAGGCCCATGCATAGTCCATCATGGAATCATGGAATTGGATCCTCATGTGCCATAATCTCCCTATCTATGTTGGCCTCTTTTGAATATCCCCTCAAAGTGGCAAATTAGTTACTAAATTGAACAATGAAAAAAAAAAAGAAAAAATCATGAAGGAAGCCTACCTTGGGCTTAAGAATGTTTTGAATCCTTTGATTTGATAGCGGATTAATTTCACTCTTCACCTTTGCTCTTCTTCTTACTCTTCCTCTCACTATTCCTCAATGCTAATGCTCTCGCTTGCACTCTTGCAACTTATTGTTGCAACTCCCAACTTTGTTGTTGGAACTTGGGAGTGATTTGGAACGAGGCTTAGATGCCTAGTTATAAAATTTTTGTATGTGTTTAGGGTTTGGGTGGGGCCCATAGGTTTAGTAGTGTACAATTTTTATAGACTTGTATATTTAAATCCCAAAAAATTTCAATTTGTTATGATGCAAGGGATGCCTAGAAGCCACAACAATAGTTAAGGAACTCCTAAGACTCCCTTCGACATCCTAGGGATGTCCAAGAGTCCCCAAGGCATCCCAAAATGAGGGGGACATACTATAAAATATCCTTGGAGTGTGGGTGGTAGTGGTGGGGGGACATCCCCCTCCAAGTCCCCACATCTCTAGGATGTCCCTATCTAAAGATGAGGGGACTATGAGTAGGGACACATCCCCATGGAATATTATTAATCAATGTTCAATACAAAAAAGAGGGATACAATATGTTGTTTCTTATTTTTTTGTTTTTCTTGTTGAATGCTCTATGTGCCCTCTTTGTTGCCAAGTGCTCTATACTCCCTATTCATCCAACAACATGAGAAATCACCACTTTTCAACTAGAACCACTATTTTTGAATCTATAATTATTAAAACATTTTCTAAATTACTACTATCGATTTCAAAGTTTCCACTCATCTCCAAATTCTCACTAGTGGTTTTGTTTTTGTTGTTTTCAATTATAGAATCTCTAATAGATCTATTAACAAGTCATCAAAGTTGGAGCACTTTACTTGGGTCCATCAATTTTCTCCTCAACCATTCATATATTTGTGTATAGATTGTGCAACAAATAATGTTTAGTGCTAGCACAAACATAATCCAAGCCATATTTTTGTAGGTGTTAGAAGAATCTTGTCTGCTAGAGGATGTGAATTTGTATGAACATCTCCAAATATTTAAGAAGTTTTTGTGTACAATTCTACCCTATCTATGCAAGGTAACATGATAGTTCATAGATCTACTATATGAGTACCACAAGGCATGGCCCTTTTATTGACCGATGACTAATATGTTTAGTAGTTCTAAGCTACCTACAATAGTTCTAAGTTGTTGATGATATCACTTCATTACTTGTAGGCCATGGAAACTACCTACACAAAAAAATTGCACTTGAAAATATTTTTTTGCCAATGATTAGTGGTTTTGAGTTTTTCCTAGTGGCTTTCCTATGCATGAAAGAGATTTTTAGAGTGTTGGTAACAATTTCCAACACTTGGGGAACATTTCATAGTTTTCATGATGCGAACGTCACCTTTATGACTTCTAATGTCATCTTCTAGGATGCTAATATAAATAATCATTTTTTTCAAAATTTCCCCCCTTCATTGTTGGTAGATTTGATTTTGAATCCAATTTTGAAAGGCTTTGTTGTTTCTCCTTAAAAATCCTTTTCATATATATATATATATATATATATATATTCAAAAAAATAGGAGGGTTATCAAGATGATAAGCCACTAATTTCTGCTATAAAACATACAATTGTGTGTAGGATATGATGTATAATAATAATCAGAAATCAATCCTAACTATTATGACAACAATAAGGGAGATTTTAAGAGGCTAAAACAATGTATACCTTGCTGAAAAAGTGTTGTTTTGAGGTCATTGAGGACTCATTCACCCAAAGTGGTGAATGGGTCCCTATTCGGGTTTTTGAAAATTGACTTTTAGGTTATATTCTTCAATGTTTGCACTTCCAACTCCTAGGTGACCAGATCCTGAAAGTCTGAAACAAATTATGTAGACAACTTTTCGTAATCTTGCAATGTAGATGACAACTTTTCAACTTTGACAATTTTGCTTCAATTTTGTTCTCCACTTGATCTTCAACCTAAAAACCTTGGATGATTTCTTGGAATGTAAATCTACAATCTAACATGAAGTGGTCATGAAGATTGTAGATCTTGATCTTGAATTGGATGTGAAACAATGCTTAACTTGGATCTTGAATACTATATCAACACAACAACTCAACTACATACTTGATGCATTATGCCTTTGACATGACGATATGATTTTGAATTGCTATAATAAAACTTCAATAATCTTCCCTTGAATGTCCTTAAAATTCTCTTGAAAATGCTCTATAATTCTCTTTCTCTTGATCTCATGAAGTCACATAAAAATTCTAGGATTGCTTAGATGAAACTATGTGAATTAACCTTAATTTATATTAAACTTAAGAATTAACCCCAAAATTCAAATAACACAAGTGGACATCAGATCTAGGATTCAAAATCATTAAAATCCCACCAAAAATAATTTCAAAAAGGGGTTTCCTAAGTAAGGAGGACCCATTCGCCACCTTGGGCGAATGGGTCCTAGCATAGTTTTCTAGGACCAATTTTCAGCGAGCTGAAAAATTACTAGAATCCCATCACAAATATGTTAAAAAAGGGGTGTCCTAGGTAAGGAGGACCCATTCGCCACCTTGGGTGAATGGGTCCTAACACAATTTTCTAAGACTCAAACCTTACGAGAAATTAAATGTTATGCAATATTATTAATGAGTGTTAGGATAAATCCTTCAAAAAATGTAACAAATGAGGCTTGGATTTGAATAAGAGGGGCCAGTTAAGCTATAATTAGCCTTAATTAATTAATAAATCCCTAGATTAGTGTGAAAGTTAAGAAAAAACTTTACAACACCCTAAATAAGGCACAATTAAGTTCATTTTATCATTAATTACTAATTCCCAATCTAAGCATGAAAAAAAGCTACTTTTTTTTATGCTACACTTTTCCCTACTTTATTGAGAGTTTTTCCCAATGAAAAAATCACTAAAGTAGACATTCAAGACAATTAAGTATGTAGCAATAATAAAGATACATAGTCATACCCTATCAAAGACCAAGAAAAACAAAAGAAAACAAAGGATCAAGCTTCAATCATTCTAACACGATGTGGAACACAGTTGTTTGTCCAAGAAAAAGGATCAAGCTTTGATGGTCCAAAATTATGTGGAACACATCTAGGTTGTTTGTTTGAGAAAAAGGATCAAGCTTCGATGGTCCAACACGATGTGGAACACATCTAGGATGTTTGTTCAAGAAAAAGGATCAAGCTTCGATAGTCCAACGCAATGTGGAACATATCTAGGTTTCTTGTTTGTAACATGCTTGTGCTCACTCTAGGGTAGCATGGAACCTCAAGCCATCCACTAGGTGAGTTATCCCAACAAAGTGGAAAATGAGAGAATCATATTAGCCTCCCATAACACACTAAAATTATCCTCCTGACAACTTCGATAAGGCACCAAAATGCTATGATTTTGAATGTTTGTCTATAGGTTTTTGTTAAAGTGGCTTTTGCTTCATTCATGTAAGTTCTTCTTCTTAGGGAACATCATGCCTAGTTTATCCAAGAAAGGACAAGTCAAGTGTATTAGATCAACACTTATGGGATGCCTCGTTTGCATCATGCCACTAAGGCAAATTGTATGCTTAAAACTATCATGCTCTTGGAGGACATCAAACCCAATGATACCACCAAGAAAAAGACATGTCACAAGAAAAAAGAAAATCATGCTATGAAATATGTAAAATGTTGAAAGATGTCATCGATGTATGCCCCCACTGTAAAGTGGTTACTAACACCATTACCATGAGCAATTTCTTTAAAGTAGCCAATGTTTTCTCCTAAGACATGAGAGGTTTCCTTGGAAAGCCCTATGCCAAGTCATATGTTTTTGAAATAAAGCTACATTATGAAAAAGGAGGGAAGGGTTGCCCTCAAAAAATATATAAGGGATCTATGGATTCAGGGTCAGTATGCCTTTGCTACAATGTTGTTATAGAGATCAAAACTATCATCATTCCCCAAATACTTATAGAACTAGAAGAATGACACAAAGAGAGTGAAAATAAAGAAAAATATTTTGGGTCAACATGGAAGAGACCTAAATTTCTCAATGCCTTGCAACACCCCTAAAAGGAAAACACAAGATAAATGAAAAGAAAAAGTGTTTATGACATAGAGAAGAATGTAGATACATAAAGAGGAATGCAAAAAAGGATAGATACATCAAACAAAACATCATGGAGGATCACATTACACACATGCAATCACATACAAGAACATGAAAAGGAAAAAAAATCTAAAGACTAGTAAGGCACATGCGAGTCAACCTAGAGCAGGTCATTTGCATCCCAATCTTAGTCTATATAAACAGAAAGCTAAGAACTAGCCAAAGGGACACCAACAAGTTTTGAACTAGGGGAAGCATAAATTTCAACACTCTTTTTAGGAGATTTGTCATTTAAGCTCATAGAAGAGGAAAACAATGTATTCAATTCATTATGCACTTGTTCATGAATCTTTGTAATGTCCATGTCATCATCTAGATTAATCACAACAGGAGGTTGAATGATAATGTCTCTCGAAGGTTCTTGTTTATGTTGCAGTGAGGGTATAGGATCATCATGCATTGCTTCAGGTAAGTTTGGATTTTGATTTTCTATTTTGTTCTTGTCTTCTCTTGTTTGTAACATACGAGCAATAACACAACATCTATGCCTATGCTCTCTAGCACTTCAATTTCATTTCAATCTATTGTCAATTTGTGTGTGTAAGAGTAGGTTTGTCACTCATAGACCATTTCTTCTCTTCCTTGGGAAGAATAGAAGAAGCAACAAGAGGTTGTTCAACCACTTTCTCTTTAGCTTTGTAAACCTTTTTGATTTAGGAGGGACAATAGGATTGTTTTGGTTATCTCATGGTCTCTTATGAAAAATTACATGAGGATTTGTTATAGGTTGTTCTTGGATGTTTTTCCAGTTCAATCATTGTTTCATCAAGGATAGGTGGTTAAGTCATAGGTTGATGCATGTTTCAAATGGACAATTCTGCTATATTCTTTTCCTTGAACCTTTCATAAGATTTGAAAAAGAATTCTTCATGAATTTTAATAGGTTCCATAGGCTCAGGCCAAAGAAATCTAATGAAAAGTTCCCTTAGGAAGACGCAGGATTAAACCCACTATAATGCATAGTAAATATATCATTTCCAAATGGAAACTTTAAACATTTATGCACAATTGAGGGGGCAACATTCATGGAGTGAAGCCATGGATAGCCTAACTTCACATGAAATCAATCTGATTGTGGGATGATGGTGAATGAGACATTTAATGTTTTTGGTCCAATTTTTAAAGGGAGATCTATCGATCCTATCATAGAACAAGCAAAACCATTAAGCATCTTGATCCATGCTTTTGATTTATCATATGTATCTTGATAAAGTTCATGCAAAAATAGGAATTCTTTAGTGATCACATTCTCTCCAAAGACGAAACCAATTAATATCCCATTAGTGGGCTTATCATTGATTCGACTAGCTATGTAAAGAGGACCATCAGGTGCATGTTTAAGTATGTCATTTTGTGAGAAAGAAATAACAAGAGGATTTTTAGTTGATCCCTAAAACATAGAAAAATAGGGTTTATCAAGATGCATGAACAAGATGATAAACCGCTAATTTTTCTAAGGGATGTTTCACTCAATTATGAGGGCTAAAATGCATAAATAACAATCAGAAATGACTCCTAACTGTTATAGCAACAATGAGGGAAGTTTTAAGAGGCTAAAATAATGTGTACCTTGTTACAAGAGTGTTGTTTCTAGGTCACTGAAGACTCATTCGCCCCAAGTGGAAAATGGGTCCCTATTAGGGTTTTTGAAAACTAACTTTTGTGTTATGTTCCTTGATGTCTACACTTCTAGCTCCTTGATGCTTAACTCCTGAAAATTTGAAACAAATCATTTGGCCTTGTTTTCATGTTCTTGTAATATAGATGCCAACTTTGACACTTGACAACTTTGAAAAAAATTCTTCGATCTTGTTCTCCATTTGATCTTCAACCTATGAACCTTCAAACACACATCAAAGAGGAGACAAACTTGTTGATTGTTAGGGAATAAGGTTTTTCCTTGGACAAACCCCATTTAGGTAATTAAAACTTATGATGGGTATGTGTAGGATCATGATGGACCAAAAAGTGGCAATAAGATGGGTATGTGTAGGGTATGTGGTTGACAACTTTTTTTTACCCAAAATTGATGAAACGAAAAAGGTTTTCAAAGGAGATTCTAAGCTTTCCACCAATATAAATTATGTTTTACTTTGAATTTAATAAATTATTATTATTCATTTTATATTTGAATTACAACTAAAGTCCTAATTGATAGGCTAATTGAAAAACATCTATATCTTTCAAATGGTATCACATTTTTTTAATCTGAAACATGTGTCACATTCTATGCTTTGCATACTATAGGATTAGAAAAAAATTGATTTCATGAAGTTTTGACCAAGTTAAAGTGGTCAAAAATACAATTTTTTATGTTTTTTAAAAGTAGTAATAAAAAATTCATAATTAATTATTTACATGGAAAAAAATTATAAAAAATATGCACCACATTTGGACATGAGTCCTCTACTTATATCTAAAATATTATAAAGAAATATTATCATTTTATTGTGGTTAGGGTGGTCAGAAAGACACCTACTTCTTATTTTTCCTTGAAATTTAAGTACTATTGCATTGAAATTTTAAATTTTCACCAAATAGATTTTGTTTTTAAATAAACCTAGTAGTTTAGAAACTAAATTCAAATTTCTACAGATTCTATTCTTATATATTTTTGAAATAATATAGATAACTTATTCAAATTCTTAAATTAAGTTGCCTAACTCTGATTTTTCTAATTTTTTTGCCACTTAAGGGCCTATTTTTTCCATGATGATCCTGCACATACCTTGATGAAATAATGAAATATGAACATGAAACATGAAACAATGATACCTTGGGAGATGTCTTGAAATGTAAATCTACAAACTAACATGAAGTGGCCATGAAGAATGTAGATCTTGATCTTGAATTGGATGTGAAACAATGCTTAACTTGGATCTTCAATGCTACATCAACAACATTAGGTCAACTACATGATTGATGCACTATTCCTTTGATATGATGATATGATCTTCAATTTCTGCAATAAGAATTCAATAATTTTCCTCTGAATTCCTTTGAAATTCTCTTGAAGTGCTCTAATGCTCATAAAATTTCTCTTAGGATGCTTGCATAATAATTCTTCTTAGGTGAAACTATGTGAATTACCTGCTTATATTTATACTAAAACTAAGCATTAACCACAAAATTCAAATAATCCAAGCTTACATCAATCTAGGATTCAAAATCATTAAGATCCCATCACAAATAAATTCAAAAAGGGATGTCCTAAGTAAGGAGGACCCATTTTCCATCTTGGGTGAATGGGTCCTAGCAGAATTTTCTAGGACTAAGCTTTGAGGAGGTGAAATAACATTAAAAACCCATTTCAAATATGCCAAAAAAGGGGTGTCCTAGATTATGAGGACTCATTCACCCAAAGTGGTGAATGTGTCCTTGCATAGTTTTCTAGGACTCCAACTTTTCCAATTTAAATGCCATACAATATCATTAATGGGTGTTGAGATAGATCCTTGCAAAAAAATGCAATTTAAGGCTTAGACTTGAATTAAAGGAATAATTAAGCTATAATTAACCTCAATTAATTAATGAATCCCTAGATTAGTGTGAAAGTATAATAAAACACTTTGCAACACCCTAAATAAGGAACAATTAAGTACATTTTATTATTAATTATTAATTCCCAAACTAAGCATGAAAAAGGGTTACTTTTTTTTATGCTACATTTTCCCCCCACTTTAGTGAGATTTTTCCCACATGTCAAACTCACACTAAAGTAGGCATTAAAGACACTTAAGTATGCAAAAATAACAAAGATACATAGTCATACCCTATCAAATACCAAGAAAAATAAAGGAAATCACAAGATCAAGCACAACCATTCTAACACAATGTGGAACATGGTTGTTTTTCCAAGAAAAAGGATCAAGCTTCGACAATCTATCCAACACTATGTGGACCAAGTCTAGGTTGTTTTTCTATAACTTGTGTGCTCACTCTGGGGTAGTGGAACCTTAGGCTATCCACTAGGTGAGTTATCTGAAAGAGGTGGCAAAAGAGAATCATATTAGCCTCCCATACCATACCAAAGTTACCCTCCTAACAACTTCAATAAAGCACCACAATGCTATGGTTTTATGAATGCTTTTGAATGTTATGTCTATAAGTTTTTGTTAAAGGAGATTTTTCTTTGTTCATGTAAGGTCTTCTTCTTAGGGAAGATCGTGCCTAATGTCTCCAAGAGAGTACAAGTCAAAGATAATCATATCGCCACTTATGGAATGCCTCTCGTTCACATCATGCCACCAAGGGAAATTGTATGCTTAGAAATATCACACTCTTGGGGAACACCAAACCCAATGACACTACCAAGAAAAGGGCTCTATTTTTCACTGTTTGAACCTTCCAAAAACCCTAGCTAGGACTCATTCACCCATCTAGGTGATTTAGTCCAAGATCAGACCTAAAAGTACATTTGATAGCATTGAAAACTTTATCTGTGTACTTCTATTTGCTATCATTAGATATCTTTTTTAGTTTGTTGAGTTTTTTTTTCATTCATTTCAGTAGATCTAGCTTAATTTGGTTAATTTCATGCATTTCTTAAATTCAAGATTACATTTACAACATTTCATTTTCATATTTTTACATAGTGTATTCAACAAATTACCTTGTTTAGAATCTAAAATTTTTATTTATACATTTCATTCTAAGTCATTGCATTGCATGTCAAGACTCTTTCCATTTTGGGTTTGCACATTGATTTTGTATAAATTACTTCTCAAAACTGCCAGTAACTTTCTTTTCCAAATTTTCAAAGAAAAAATTCATTAATATGCATGTTATTCATTCATTCAATACATTTCCTAGTTATGAGAGTCTCTTAGTGCAAGAGAGAAAAAATGTTGAGACCCTCCTTACTTCCACACCCCCTCCTTTCTCTCCTATTTGTGGGAATGATGTAATAGAAGAAAATAAAATCATAGATAACCATGACGATCATAGTTGTTCTTCTCTTGATACCTCTCCTATTAGGGATGAAGGTATCTTGGTGAAATAAGGTGCAATTATTGAGAATCATGAAAGTGTTGTTTGTCCTTCTCCTTCTCCCCCTTAGGGAGATATTATGACACAAGAAGATGAAATCATTTCTACTACTTTACTTTTTCTACACTAATCTCTCAAAAAATCCCCTACTTATAAAAATGCTTTAGTGAAAGAGGATACAATCGTGAATGATCATGAAAATCACATTTGTGAGGAGGACATGTTGATGTTAAAATATCTAATGATTGAAAGTTACAGAATTATTTCTCTCCTTCCTAATGTACCTAACATTTGGAAAGATCTATTTGAACAAAAGGATTCAATCATTGGTAAGCTTGAAACTCACAATTGTTCCTCTCTTGATGTTTCCTCTATTTGTGATGAAGCTACTTTACAAAATATAACCATGGAATATGATGAACTACTTGTTTGCTCCTCTCCTAAAAGCTCTCATTCTAGGTTCAATATTATGACACAAAAGAATGAGACCTTATAGAAAAAGGATGAAATCATGGACAATCATAATGATCAAATTTGACCTTCTCTTAATATAGATCTCCTATTTGTGAAGAAGATATTTTGGTGTTAGAAGATCAAACCAATGAACATTATGAGAGTCCTATTTGTCTCTCTTCCCCTAGAAAAAAAATTATCGAACATGAGAGTTCCATCATTGATAAACAAGAAAACCTAACCATTGATGAGTCCCCTACTTGTGATGAATTTATTTTAGAAGAAAAAATCATTGAATTTCATGAAAATCTAGTTTGTTGCTCTCCTAAAAACTATCCTACTAGGGAGGATATCATGGTGCAAGAAAAAGAGAACATGGACACATTTTTTTAAGCAATAATAATGAGACTTCCTTACATGAAGATGATGAAGTGACATTAGACTCCCCTTCACTAAGAAACCATGAAAATAAGGATATGTCTTCTAAGGTTATGCACAATATAAACCCCTTGAAGTACTCTCCTGAGCCTGAACTTATCCTTTACCCACCCTCACAATAATGACAAAATGAAACCAAACCCATCCTCATCCTTGAACCCTAAGAATAATATGTCACAACAACCGAGTTACAATACTGTTGCTCATACATATAACACTAGAAACAATCCGCAACCAGGAAAAACACCTTCAACATCCCTCCCATTATGTAATAACCCATTCTAAATTGTTACTTAATTATCATTATTGTAAATGACATATGAATATATTCCAAATTGAAAAGACATAACTAGTGGCTAAAGTCAATCATAGCCACACATGTCAATTTACAATGAGTCAATGATTCATATATTCACTTCAAAATTCAAATTAAAATATCAGATTTAACTTGGCTCCTAAGGTCACAAAGTCATTATATTGTACATTTTACATCAAATACATGTGTAGACTCCCAAAAATGTCCTCTTACAACACCTTGTCACAACATTGCATCATTTAGACATCTTGTAGCATGTTTTTCCCTAGGTACCCATGTCATCATCGAATTATTTAAATAAATCTTATTTATTTGACTAATTTCATTTATTCCCTTTCTATTCATAATCCCTTATTTCTTCTAATGTTTTTGAAAGAGGAAAAAATAGGTTTTACAGGGACCGGAAACCACAAAGTTTATAGAATAAAGAAAGAGTCAAAAGAGACATCACAGTTAGAAAGGTTGTAAAAATAAGAACAGTAAATGCCCACAACCAATAAAATGTTAATTAAATAGTTTATATTATTTCTTCTAATGTTAATTAAATATTTTATATTATTTAATTAATTAAATCATAAATACAACATTAATTATATAAATCAAATATTTATTCAATTAATAAAATCCTAAAAAAATATTCTTGCTTTCTTTCCAAAATTGGAACTCATGTGTATCTAATTAATTTATTTAAATAGATAATTCATCAGTTATCCCTTTCATCTCGTTTAGGATTTATTTCCTTTTAAAATAGGAAATCAAATCTTTCTATCTTTTTAAATCTTATCTTATCTTGTTTTATTTCCTCTTAAATGTCAAATAAAGAAAAAATTAAATCCTTATCAAATCTTATCTCCAAAATCAAATCTTCTTCCCTCTACATCAAAAATCTATAAATATGGCCTCTCACAAGCCATTTGGAGGGATCATCTAGTATCCAAACTCTACCAAAATTTCCTCCAATCTTCTCATCTATCTATCTATTTTTCCTCTATCATCTCCATCTTATCATTATGTTGTGAAAATGAGAAATCAACATCAACATATCAAATAATTCAATCCTTCAAAATATTGCATGCTTATGTGAGGTGGAGAAGAGCAATGGAGATAAATCAAATCTAGCTTGGAGATCAGTTTGCTTTGCTTTCTTGTTTTCATTTCATGCTAGTTTGTGCTCTATTGTGCTTGTTAATATTTCATTCTAATTTTATTATGCATTTACCATAATTTTTACCCTCACTACATTGGTGAAACCAACATGAATCCTTTGATCTAGCTTTCTTTTTGTAGGTTGTATTGACTTTTTGTTGTAGATCTACCATTTCTTGGACAAAACACTAGGTTTTAAAAATTTCATCATATCTTCCAAACGACTGCAAATTTTTCTACAATATTTTCAAAGAAGTTTTTACATAATCTAAGGAAGCTACAGTAGAAAAATTTATGGTTTATTGTCATTTTTGTAGAAGTTATTACAATTTTATGTTTTTTCATAAAATTGACTTTCTAGGCATAAATCAACATATTTTCCCAAAAAAAATTACATTTCTGGAAAGCTCTTGAAATTATAATGGGGTATTTTTTACAAATTTTATTTTGAGGTCAAATAAGGTGCTAAATGATCCAATCTATGTTTTCTCTATGGTTTTCATAAATCTGTATTTCTAGGTGCAAAACAGGGAATTTTTCTAACTTCTTTACATTTTTGGAAAGCTCTCAAAAAATTAACAGGGGTGAATCTTAGGAGTTGGAACAACATTGGAATCAACATCTATAGTAGAATTAAGGGAAAAAACTATCAGTTGCACACATTCCCTCTTTCATCTCTAATCATTGCTTGTCAACACACTTTGAAATTTGGGGATTGAAAAGAACAACTTGTTTGATAACACACTTGGATTTTGGT
This sequence comes from Sequoia sempervirens, assembly GCA_007258455.2. Lineage (NCBI taxonomy): Eukaryota > Viridiplantae > Streptophyta > Pinopsida > Cupressales > Cupressaceae > Sequoia > Sequoia sempervirens. The sequence continues at coordinate 98,741,914 of VDFB02358134.1, read as the reverse complement.
CTTAAAAAGAACATCTTGTTTGTCATCACATCATTTAAATTGGGTTAAAATGAACAACTATATTCATACACATTTGTATTAGGGATCTAAAAAGAATAAGTGCTTGAACTGTTTTACACACATTTCAATTTTCTAAAGGGAAATTTATAACTACAAGTGTGAACCAAGTGCATGTGTGATAAAAAAACACCTCACTTGGTTCCCTTTTGTCATACCCTTCCCAGGAGCTTGGAGATAAACACCACTCCAAGGGATGACCTCAATCAAGAGGTGAATCAAAAGACACCCTCCTTTGGAAGTTGAAATCTTGTCACTCTTGGCTAAGCCCCAAAGAACTTTAAACTTTGGGAAGTGAAGGTGAAGGGTGGATTACCCCTTTCTCTCAGCTATGTGGAAATATTTTTCTTTAAAATCATCTCTAGTAAACCTCATGCATCCTAGCTTAAGACCTAATTGGTCATACCCACTTGAATAGTTCTAGGACCTGTTGATGTGTCTTCTTCAAGTGCATGCTTAATCAACACATTCATAATTTCAAATTAAAACTTTCTTATGTTTCTTGCATGTGTGTACATGTGTAATAATTTGTTTGCAATTTTCCATATCAAGCTATAAACACCAACACATAAACATATCATTCTAATCATCCTCTTTCTAATCACATTCTAGTCAATTTCATCCTAATCAATCCAAGTCATCCAATATAATCATTCCACATCATCATTGTCACCTTAATCCTAGTCACAAGCCTAAGGTCATACTTTGGGGAGCCCCTTCGCCTAATCATGAAGATAATCCAAAACCATATATCCTCTAAGGTGGGTCAAAATTTGCTCCTAGTGATGATGATAACTTTGTAGAAATATTAGGTCATCTTAATGATACTATTGAGAAGGTAAATACCACCTTAAGTTTGGAATCATACACCACTCCATCTACTAGTCCTCCAACACAATCTAATAAAATTCCTATCTTAAAGCATACTAGTCCTATAGTTCAACACCACCATCCAACTTCACAAGCTCTAATCCATCAACCAAAGAATCCTTTGATGATTTTCTCCAAAGACTACTAGCATGGAATATACCATCCCCATGTCAATAACCCATTAATTATCTTACCAAAGAGCCTTTGAATGACATTCCTATTCCTCCAACTCCATCATGTGGTCCACAACCTATTGATCTTATATGTCTAAGTCAAATTCCATCATGCCTTCATGTTGTTGATCACAAAGAGCATACCAAGCCTCTTCTAGAGCCTTCCACTTCCATTTCCACTCAAATCCAAGAGATATGTCAAGAGCATTATCCTAAGCATGAGGAAACATTAATCTCTCATTCTCATCAAGATCTAGGCCCTTCTAATGATACCACTGATAACATACTTGGTCTTATTCATGATTTCAAAGCTTCCCTTTATGATCTAGATCCTACCTATGATCAAGAAGGCCATGATGATGCTCTTAGCCAACTCTATGGATTCCATGGTCAAGAGCCTATCACTTCACCTATCCATGAGAAAGAAACCTCCAATGCTCCTATACACCCCCTACCTAGTCCTATCCATGATCCCGCATTATCCACTTGCCATGTTGAGACACAAACCTTCCAAGCAAATGTAGAAGATCAAACCAATAGTGTGGATCTAATTGAACATAATCAAGATCCTAATGATCCTTCCACATCCACTATCACCCCATTTCAAATCCACCAACATGTCCTATTGGTTTATCCACCTTTATTCATGAATGTTCCTCCTTAGGACAACAACAACCTTTATCCACTTCACCTTCTTCATCTAATAATGTTCACTCAAGTCTAGTGTCCAAAACACACCTAGTCCATTGTCCATTGCATGCTTTAGAACATGAACTATCATGGTGAGGGCTTAAGCCTTTATGAACGAGGTATTTTGGAGCCAATCCATGTCAAGATCCCTCCATGCTCTTATGGCCTTGGATATACACCCCAAGGACACCCATCTCAAGATTTTGGTCCTTCCTCTATGTATCCTAAGTCTGCCTCCTTCCATCATAAGCCCTATCATACACCCAAAGCATATGTCGCCATTCCACCTCCATCATCCTACAAATCACAAAAGCATGTGATTGTACACCTTCCACCATCTACTATACCACCATTTCTTCCAACTCCTAATATCCCTCAATCTAATCTACCTGCATTACTCCCAACAACTAATATCCCTATCCTCTAATCCCCTTATCCATCTATCCATAAATATTCTAAAAATCCTAATCATGACCAACAAATGCACACATTGTCTAAAAATAAAGCTTCCACTCATTTCACCAAACCAAAGGGATTCCAAAAGAAAATTTTGGATGCCTCTACACATAAATTTAAAAATAACAAAGGTCTTAATTCCTTAAGATAGAATCATAAAAATTCAAAGCCAAGTACATCTAAAAAGCTATATAATCCCATACCTCCAAAAGAAAAGGTCAAAACTAAAATGGTTTGGGTCCCTAAGTAAAATGAAAGCAAGTCAAATGAGGCATCTACATCTCAAAAATCCAAACCATCCACTTCCACCCCACATTCTCATTCCATTCAAAAGTCTCAAATTCCTAAACCCTACAAGCAAAATAAAAATCATAAAAATACTAAGTCCATGTGGGTACCTAAAGCATTGCATTAACCATCTCCTAATCAAATATTTCCATTGATTCCTACACCACCTTTCCATCAAAATATTCAATGTTTAACATGGTGTGTGCAACTCTTGGTCATGATTCCATTCCCACATACCTCCATCTCCCCATCCTTCATCCATTATCCTACATATCTTCAACATCATCTTCCTATGGTCCATGCTTTTGGATAAGTATTTCACCCATCCCTTTGCAAAAGTCCTACCTAATCCACATCATAATCCATTATCTACCTAATCCATCTCCCTCTCATGCATCCCCCTACCAACATCTATGAGCATTGTGATGTTTGACATGGTCCATACAATGAAATCCATCTCTAGTGGGACTATCGCCTTTCATGGAACTAGACACTTGAGTCCCTCCTATCCATATTCCCCTTCTCCTATCCAAAAATCTAAATGTCAAAAATAAAATCAAATAGTAAAGAAAAATCCCTTCGTCCAATGGTGAAAACCACCCTTGATGGTGCCTTAAATAAGTACCATAATGAAAACTTGGCAAACTAGTGTCATGTGTAGGTTGATCTTCTATGTCACTTACACTTTGGGGGAACGTTGTCTCATCCTATCATATCATTTTTTATCCTATCTTATCATCCTTGGCCATCATACCCATACACTTATCATATTGATTCTATTCATCCTCTCTTCCTCTTTTGATCTTGATAAAAATAGGGGGAAAATGCTAAAACATGCTTTGGATATCTTTTGATATACCTCATCCTTCCAAATAATCTTATCATTATCCTATTGTCGTAAGCTTTCTCATGAAAAATCCTAAGTATTGTACCAAGAAATGGGGCACATTATTCCTATGCAACATAGTCTTTGGCGATCACATCATTGTTATCCTATGATGTATACATCCATTCCATTCACTATGACCTATCCTTTTTATTGATCCATCTACCATGAGCCTTCTACCCCTTATCCTATCACCCACCCTTTCATCCATCAATCCCATATATCTCCTTCCACTTAGACTTGGTTTTCACTTGTCATTGGTATCTAGCACAAAGGATACCCAAATTTTCATCCATTGACATCTCAAAACGTTTCAAGAAAGTCCTAAAAAAAATACAAAAATTTTGAAAAAAGGGGACCTTAAAAAATCCAAAAAAAAAATCAAATATCCATCAAAAACCTAAGCAATAAAATCAAATCACAAATCAATCCATCATCATCAAATCAAATCAAATCAAATCTTCAAACTCAACAAATAAATTCACCACTTATTCAAATAAATTTCTTCATCAAACTATCCAATCACATTACTTCTAACCAATCACATCACTTCTTCTAATCAAATCCATTCTTCTAATCAATCACATCACTTCTTCTAATCAAATCCATTCTTCCAATCAATCCAATCATTACCATCAAATCAAATCATTTCTTCATCAATCCAACCATCAATCAATTCCATTCTTCAATCAAATCAATCCAATCATCCAATCAATCAAAATTATTCCAAGCAATAAATTCAAATGCAAATCAATCCTTAAAACATACCAACCAAGTTAAATAATCCTGCCAAATTATCCCAATCTTTTCCTAAACCAAATCAACCAACCAATTAATCAATTATATTCATCATTGTGTTGATCTAGGGATATATTGTTCCCCACAATGACAACACTATCATCATCATCAATCAATCAATTACTCATCAGTTTACAACTTGAAAGGGGCAATTTACCTTGTTTGTTTTTGTATCATTTGTGCATGCTTGCTTTCTTGCTTGTGTGTGTTATCATTTTCATCTTGCATTTGCATCTGTATCATTCCCAACTAATATTCATATCTTGTATCTAGACAAGGTTGTATTATGCTAAGGAACAAGACACATCATCACCTTGGTCCTTATAACTTGGTGCATCATGTCTAGTGCTGCATCAAACATCATGATTGCTCACCTTCTTGGAGCATAACGTATCATTCATCTCCTTCACCCACTTCCTATCTTGCATCGTTCATCTTCTCCCTCCTTATCATTTAATTTCATTTTGAGAGAATGCCTATGTTTTTTCAACCTACCTATCCTCTCAAGAGGGCATCATCATCCCATCATCATCATATACTTACATCATCATCCCATCATCATATCTCTACATCATCATTATCCTATCTTTCCTTCATCATCCATTTTATTTTACTCGTACCTTAACTTCTTTGAAATGATGTTACTTGACACAAATCTCATCATCTCAAATAGGGGTAAAATGTAGACACCCAAAAATGTCCTCTTACAACACCTTGTCACAACATTACATCATTTAGAAATTTTGTAGCATGTTTTTCCCTAGGTACCCATGTCATCATCTAATTAGTTAAATAAATCTTATTTATTTGACTTATTTCATTTATTCCCTTTCTAATCATAATCCCTTATTTCTTCTAATGTTAATTAAATAATTTATATTATTTAATTAATTAAATCATAAATCCAACATTAATTATATAAATCAAATATTTATTCAATTAATGAAATCCTAAAAGTATCTTCTTGCTTTCTTTCCAAAATTGGAACTCATGTGCATCTAATTAATTTATTTAATAATTAGATAATTCATCAATTATCCCTTTCATCTTTTTTAGGATTTATTTCATGGGTATGTGCATGATCATCGTGGAAAAAATAGGCCCTTAAGTGATGCAAAATTTAGAAAAATCAGAGTTAGGCAACTTCACATAAAAATTTGAATAAGTGACCTATATTATTTTAAAAGTGTGTAAGAATAAAATCTATAGCAAATTGAATGTAGTTTCTAAGCTACTAGGTTTATTTAAAAAAAATCTATTTGGTAAAAATTTGAAATTTCAATGTAGTAGTACTTAAACTTCAAGGAAAAATTAAGTAGGTGTATGTCTGAGCACCCTAACCACAATATTAAAATAATAATTATTTTTATAATATTTTAGATATAAGTAGAGGGCTCATGTCTTAATGTGATGCATATTTTTTTGTAATTATTTTCCAAGTAAATAATTAATTATGAATTTTTTATTACAACTTTTAGAAAATATAAAAACTCGTATGTCTAACCACCTTAACTTGGTCAAAACTTCATGAAATTCATTTTTTCTTTTTTAATCCTATAGTATGTGAAGCATAGAATGTGATGCATATTTTAGATTCAAAAAATGTGATATTGTTTGAAGATATAAATATTTTTCAATCAACCTATCAATCAAGACTTTAGTCATAATTCAAACAATAAATGAATAATAATAATTTATTAAATTCAAAGTAAAGCATAATTTATATTGGTGGAAAGCTAAGAATCTCCTTTAAAAACTCTTTTCATTTTATCAATTTTGGGTTAAAAAAAGTTGCTAGCCACATACCCTACACATACCCATCATATCACCACTTTTTGTCCCATCATGATTTTGCACATACCTTCCTTTAAAACAAGAAATCAAATCTTTCTATATTTTTAAATCTTATATTATCTTTTTTTATTTCCTCTTTTTTCAAATAAATAAACAATCAAATCCTTATCAAATCTGATCTCTGAAATCAAATCTTCTTCCCTCTACATCAAAACTCTATAAATATGGCCTCTCACAAGGTATTTGGAGAGATCTTCTAGTATCCAAACTCTGCCAAAATTTCCTCCATTCTTCTCATCTATCTATCTATTTTTCCTCTATCATCCCCATCTTATTGTTATGCTGCAAAAATGAGCAATGAACATCAACATATCAAACCATTCAATCCTTCAAAATCTTGCATGCTTATGTGAGGTGGAGAAGAGCAATAGAGATAAATAAAATCTAGCTTGGAGATCAATTTTCTTTGCTTTCTTGTTTTCATTTCATGCTAGTTTATGCTCTATTGTGCTTGCTAGGGTTTCATTATAATTTGTTTATGCATTTACCCTAAATTTTTACTCTAACTATAACATGAATGTATTACATCAAGTTACATCTTAGACTAAAATAGACTTGTGAATAGCTAAGGTTCTTCTTTGATGCTTGCCTCCATTGGTGGATAAGAACATGGTTGAAGCACTTTACCACCCAACTACAAAGCTTACAATTCCTCGAAATTCTTCTGACTTGAAGAATGTTTGACCCTGCATAGAAAGTTTAGTAAGAGAACAATCTACAAGGTGGAATTTAGTACGTTCCCATACATCAACATGCAAATTTATATCTACAAGTTAGAAAATAAAATGCAAGATCTATGCTAGGAATGACAAAGAATGATATCACAAAGTTCATACATACAAATGAACTATATTGCTTGGCCAGTATAATAAATGTGTTAGAAAAACAAAAAAAATAGGTTCTAGTAAAGAAAACCTATACTCTTTGAACTCCATTTAAGCACTTGTCCTAGAAGGTAACTTTCTACTATACATCATCACATAACTGCTATCTACACTCTAGCAACATCTACCTTGAGGTTTTCTAGTCAAATAAGGTGTCACTATTCCATTCAAGTATTAGAATATTCTTGCACATATGTCTCCAAAAGAAGAATTTTGATTACTAATTTACTCTCTAATCATAAATTAGATTTATGATTCAATAGAGTAATTCAACAATCAGTCATATCATTCTTATGACTATTTAAGCATTTTGCATTTAAAAATAACTTAGAACAAAAGGTATATCACAAGTATGTGAATGTACATAGAAAAAGTCTATGTGCATACACATATATGTGTGTGTACTTAAGTTTTAGATTTGTGCATACATTCTTAAATAATCATTAACTTAGATAATGTAATCATTAAATAATAATATTCCATTGACATTTTTTTGGTCAAAAATAAAGAATTAGAACAAGTTTAACTATTTCACACATATTGTTGTTTCTTTTGCATTATCACAAAAATTGTGACACTCTAACATTGTTGTTTACATATGAACATTTATCGTTTAAACACAACCAGTACTATTTCCTACTAAACAGTTATAAGATGAGTTGTTTCTTAAGGAACATTCATTGTTTACTAAACAGTTTAATGATTAAAGCTATTTTCAGCTACAAGAATAACTTAACTACAAAATAGTGTCATTTGCAATAGATTACTCACTATTTGCATCAATACAATACTATTTCAAACTAAACAATTACATTTAAACATAGATAATGCCATTTTTTTAATAGAACATACACTATTTGTAGTTACTCAATGCTGATATCAAGCTACTTACATGCTGATTTTTCACTATTTTAAAAGAGAATGGGTTTTTCCATAATGAACTAAATAACAATGTTTTTTTTCTAGTAACAAATATTTTCTACAACTTCTCATTTTCAATTTCATGCAAGCCAAAATATTTCTCTAGAAAATCAAGTAGCCCAATTTCATAGATGAAAATAGAATACCTAATATTCAGATCTTGAACACTTTCATCACTAAAAATTTAATGTGCAACTTTAATATTATTGTAGACACCTAAATTTGGACACTTAATTTATCCAAATTTATCTCTTTTCATCTAAGCATCCCCTTATCTGCATTAATTAAGTAATATCACTATTATTTAATTAATACCTCTATAGTTCTTCTAATCCCTAAGGTATCTAGTTAAATAATTAAATACCTTCCTTCTTTTCATCAAATGAATTAAATATATATGACATTTATTTAATTCCTTATATGTCACATACTCCATCATTTTTATCTAATCCTAATTATTCTCCTAATCTCATCATTAGGGATGTGCACATGCTTAATCCTTTATTAGGATGTGTCACATCCTCCAACTTTTGCAAGTTGGCCTCTGATCTCTGTTAGCCACCTAACCCTCCTCTAATCCTTCATTTACTAGCCTAATCAATCTCTCAAGAAATTTTTAATTCTCTTTATCCTTCCAAGGAATATTAAATTCCTTTTTCTTTTCCCCATATGATTTTTGACTTGTCACATCAAATCACATGTGAGCTCTTCCTAATCTCCCACTTGCCTCTAATATGTCATTAATTTGTCTAATCAGGTACTTACACAACCTTAATCACTTAATTAGGTCAATCTAATCTCCATGTCATTTATGGAATGTTTCCTAAGTCAACCCTATTAAATGTTTTTTCTTTTTGGAGAAGGAACCCCCTTCCCCATGTGAATTTTTAATTCACATTTAATCCCCCAATGCATTTCAAAGAATTTTAAATTCTTTCTCTCATTCCCATCTGGATATTTGAGGAATTTTTAATTCCTCACATGTCCTCTCACCCACATGGGTACAAGGACCTTGATCCGGTGGACATTTTTTAGTGGAAATTGAAGTGTAATTTTTCTCCAAAATCTACACCATCAGAAAGAGCTCAGCGTCCTGGTTCCAACGCAACTCGAACGGAGCGAAAAGGAGTCCGTTTGCACGAGTTATGGCCAGTCAAACCTTTGGTCAAACTGGAATCAGAGGGCATCCAGAAAGTGGAAAAAATGGCATCGTCAAAAATCAATGAAACTGGCGTCATCGCGAAGAGCTCGTCGAGACGATTCCGACGGTGTTCGTTTCGTCGAAAACCGACATCGTATGCTCAACTTATCAGCGGTCAAAGTTTGCAGTTGACTTGTGAAGGTGGACCGTACGGACGCTGACGTCAGCAATCAGTCCGTACTGTATGGAATACAACAGGTGAATTTGGGCGTGACACATGGTGGTACAGTCACCGTACGGAACCAATAAAAATCTGCCACGTGTCCATCCGTACGGATGACGTGGCATCCCCGTATTCATCAGTACAGTCAGCGTCTACGTGGCGGAACAGTTGGCAGGCCAGTTAGCGTACACGTCATCAGCTCGATTGGCATACACGTCAGCTGTCTCGGCGTATTGGAGCTTGCCACATGGCACCCTCCTGGTGCGACATGTGGCAACTACATTACCTCTGTGTCCGCGGTGGATGCTGGTTGTTTGTATAACCAAAATTGCAACTGTTGTCGGGGAGACTCGAACCGACAACCTCCCACATCCGTGATAACCACGCGGCCGTTGGACCAAGCAGAGTCCGCATTACCATATATAAGCGGTGGTTATTTTTTTTATGGAAAAATTGGCTAATAGCTATTTAAAAGCCAGTCGGCGGGTTTGGAACCCCGAACCGGCCGGCTAGAAAAAGGTAAGGCTACCGGTAAGCCATGCGACGGGTTCAAAATAGAATTGGCATCGATTCGTTTTATCAACAGTCCTAAACCGAATGCCTTATCAAAAGGAAAACAAACTCCCTAATATAAAAAGTAAACAAACAAAGATCCTTTTTAGAGGATTTAAAAACAACCTCCCAAACAATAAGCCCGGGAGTGAATAATTAAAAGGGGCTTAAATTGATTTAAGAGATTATTAGGGATATTTTTTTTAAGATTTTTATGTGTAAATGGGAGATGTTTTTTTTGGGGAATATGGAAGTTTTCAAATATTTGATTTGTATTTTGGAGAGATAAGGTGAATATCTCCAAATCAATTGGTTAAAGGCCAAATAGAGCAAATTCTTTGTATAAAAAGGGGGCTTGAGGTGAGAGTTGTAATGAAGTTTTTTTCAGGTGATGAAGTCCTGATGCTGAGGTGACGGAAGAGGGGTCTTGTTGAAGAATTTTTAGATCATTCTTGCATATCAGAGTGTCGTTACGCTGCCGAAATGCTTGGAGAATGATTGTGGTGCATTGTAATCGATTTTGGAGTTAATCGAATCGGTCTCTCTATTGGAGTGGACCCGGAGACGTAGTCACTTTCGTGACGAACTCCGTTATCAAGCGTTGTTTGCACTTCTCTTCTTCTCTCTCTTTCTGTCTCTCATTTCCTTCCTTTCTATTATAATCACCTTGTTATTACTTTCATTTTGTTATTTCCTTAAGTTAATTTTGTTTTAATTAACTTGAAATAATCATTGTAAAAGCATTGTAAAAGTTAAGCATTTAAATACTGTAATCTAGTCTAGATCCTACACAGATCAAGTTGGTATCAGAGCTTTAGGGTGACTATTATTGCAGTTATTTGTTTTTGAATGCTAACGAGATCCAGGATTCAGAAGGGTGAAGGCAAACTCGAAGATTTTAATCCTGAGATTGGGAAGCGTAGAACATTGTCAAAGATGTCAGTTTCTGGAATGGAGGTTCCTGAAGAAATCAGTGAGCAGGAGTTTCGAAGAGCATTCCTTGAGATGAAGGCAAAGGTGGACATTCTTTTTCAGGAGAGACAAGAACGGAAGGAACGTGAAGAAGGTTCGTCGAAGCAAGAAGATCGCAAAGACATGAAAGGGAAACAACATGAAGATGGTGGCAAACAACCAGATCATCCCTTTTCTTCTTCTCCTCCCTCTTCTCCTTCTCCTTCTTCTCCATCTTCTCCTCATTCTATTTCTTCTAATCCTTTCAAGAGTGGGTATAAGCCTAAAATAAAACTAGATGTAAAATTTGACTTGCCTAAATATTGTGGTGAACTTAATGCTGAAAAATTGGATGATTGGATTCAACAAATAGAGGTCTACTGTAGAGTCCAAAACCTAATAGATGATGTTGATAGGATCCAATTAGCTACTCTTCATTTAGGAGGTACAGCCTTAACCTGGTGGGAGAGTAAGTCTAAGGCAGAAGTTTCACAACATGGTAGAGTCAGTTTAACTTGGGCAGAATTTATTAATGCTCTTAAGAAGCAGTTTTATCCCCTAGGACATATGCAGCAGTTAATGATGGACTGGCAAATGTTTAGGCAAGGGAAAGGTCAAACTGTCCAAGAGTACACCCATGAATTCAGGAAAAGGGCTATTGCTTTGAATGTTCCTTTGTACACCCAAGACACATTGTTGAAGTACATAGGAGGTCTACATTCCTACCTTAGGCATTCTATCCTGGTTTTGAACCCTTGTAACTTGGATGAAGTGTCTGTTCAAGCAACACACTTAGAGTCAAGGGGTAAAGGATCTTTCATTGACAAGTTTGATAATGATGTAAAGAAATCTTCTAAGAATGCAGAGACAGGGAAAGGAAAGAAGGCAGCTACAGTTAAGAAGGATGAGAAACTTTCTTGCACTCATTGTGACAAGGAAGGTCATGATGAAGAACACTGCTGGAAGTTGCATCCCGAATTGAGGCCTAAGTGGGCTCAAAGACGTAATCAGAAACAGAAGGGTAAGGATAAATCCATGAATGTTGTTATGGATCTTGGTTCAGATTCAGATGATGAGACTAAGATAACAGCGATGGGTCTAAAAGGTAAAGCCTCTATTTCTGGTGTTTCTGTTGCAAGTTGTGCTTCTTCTTCTACAGTTAATGATTTCTTTGAAGATGCAAAAAGGAATGAGTTGTTTCATTTAAGGGTTATAGCTAAGAACAGTAAAATTGATGCACTCATAGATAGTGGATCTCAGGTTAATTTAATTTCAGAAAGTATTGTAAATAACTTGGGATTAAAAACTACATCACATAAGAGACCTTATCCACTAGGTTGGATTTGTGAAAATGATAAGTTGCAAGTAACAAAACAATGCACCTTAAGGTTCGCAATCACTAGTAAATTTGTGGATGAAGTACAATTTGATGTAGTTCCACTGGATATCTGTGGGGTAGTGCTTGGTAGCCCTTATCTTTATGACAGAAAATCAATCTTTTACAGGGAAAAGAATCATTATCACTTGTTTAAGGATGGCATTCAGTATATTGTACATTCTCGCAAGATTAAGACTGATCAATCTTTTGCAAACACAGGGCAGTTAAAGAGGGTAATTAATGCAAGTAAAGAGTTAACTCTTATGTCTGTCAGTACAGGTGGTTCTACACTTGAACTTGGAGTAGCTAACCAGGGTCAGAAGTTGCAGGATGCACTTGCAGTTCAACATGAGAAAAAGATGCTTGAAAGCATTGATGGATCCTTGGGTAATAATGTTCCTGTTGTAAAGGATCGATATGTTGTTGACTTACTTTCTTTCATTTCTGCATTATTGTTCAGCTTGATGCTAGTCAATTTTTGTTGGTTAGTGGCTACGACATTTGATGTAGATGCTTATGGAAGTGATAAAGTAATGTTTATGTTCAACAACATTGTTGCAGTCTTCATTGTGCTTGTGAGCCAGGTTTTCAGATGTACAGAGGACACAGGACAAGTGGGGAGGCCAAGTCCTCACTTATTGTCAGAGTAAATGTCACTTTTGGAGGTCCAAAAGGTCTTCAGTGGGGAGGCCTGATCCGGTGGACATTTTTCAGTGGAAATTGAAGTGTCTAATTTTTCTCCAAAATCTACACCATCAGAAAGAGCTCAGCGTCCTGGTTCCAACGCAACTCGAACGGAGTGAAAAGGAGTCCGTTTGCACGAGTTATGGCCAGTCAAACCTTTGGTCAAACTGGAATCAGAGGGCATCCAGAAAGCAGAAAAAATGGTGTCATCAAAAATCAATGAAATTGGCGTCATCGCGAAGAGCTCGTCGAGACGATTCTGACGGTGTTCGTTTCATCGAAAACTGACATCGTATGCTCAACTTATCAGCGGTCAAAGTTTGCAGTTGACTTGTGAAGGTGGACCGTACAGACGCTGACGTCAGCAGTCAGTCCGTACTGTACGGAATACAACAGGTGAATTTGGGCGCGACACATGGCAGTACAGTCACCATACGGAACCAATCAAAATCTGCCACGTGTCCATCTGTACGGATGACGTGGCATCCCCGTATTCATCAGTACAGTCAGCGTCTACGTGGCGGAATAGTTGGCAGGCCAGTTAGCGTACACGTCATCAGCTCGATTGGCATACACGTCAGCTGTCTCGGCGTATTGGAGCTTGCCACATGGCACCCTCCTGGTGTGACATGTGGCAACTACATTACCTCTGTGTCCGCGGTGGATGCTGGTTGTTTGTATAACCAAAATTGCAACTGTTGTCGGGGAGACTCGAACCGACGACCTCCCACATCTGTGATAACCGCGCGGCCGTTGGACCAAGCAGAGTCTGCATTACCATATATAAGCGGCAGTTATTTTTGTTATGGAAAAATTGGCTAATAGCTATTTAAAAGCCAGCCGGCGGGTTTGGAACCCCGAACCGGCCGGCTAGAAAAAGGTAAGGCTACCGGTAAGCCATGCGACGGGTTCAAAATAGAATTGGCATCGATTCGTTTTATCAACAGTCCTAAACCGAATGCCTTATCAAAATGAAAACAAACTCCCTAATATAAAAAGTAAACAAACAAAGATCCTTTTTAGAGGATTTAAAAACAACCTCCCAAACAATAAGCCCGGGAGTGAATAATTAAAAGGGGCTTAAATTGATTTAAGAGATTATTAGGGATATTTTTTTTAAGATTTTTATGTGTAAATGGGAGATGTTGTTTTTTTTGGGGAATATGGAAGTTTTCAAATATTTGATTTGTATTTTGGAGAGATAAGGTGAATATCTCCAAATCAATTGGTTAAAGGCCAAATAGAGCAAATTCTTTGTATAAAAAGGGGGCTTGAGGTGAGAGTTGTAATGAAGTTTTTTTCAGGTGATGAAGTCCTGATGCTGAGGTGACGGAAGAGGGGTCTTGTTGAAGAATTTTCAGATCATTCTTGCATATCAGAGTGTCGTTATGCTGCCGAAATGCTTGGAGAATGATTGTGGTGCATTGTAATCAATTTTGGAGTTAATCGGATCGGTCTCTCTATTGGAGTGGACCCGAAGACGTAGTCACTTTCGTGACGAACTCCGTTATCAAGCGTTGTTTGCACTTCTCTTCTTCTCTCTCTTTCTGTCTCTCATTTCCTTCCTTTCTAGTATAATCAGCTTGTTATTACTTTCATTTTGTTATTTCCTTAAGTTAATTTTGTTTTAATTAACTTGAAATAATCATTGTAAAAGCATTGTAAAAGTTAAGCATTTAAATACTGCAATCTAGTCTAGATCCTACACAGATCAGACCTCCTTTATGATGAGATCTTGTCCAATCCCAAGGTACTATGTAGTACCTCCATGTCATGTACTCTCCTTCCAACTCATGTCCACATCATCCTTTTCAAGCCACTTCACATGCCACATTTTAAGATGTGAGGGCTTGTGAGTTCTCAACTCACCATAGCCCTACATCTTGGCCTTGTTGGTTTAATCTCAACTGTCCATTTCCCTAGAGCATTCCAAATTCTCTATAAATACCCCCTCTTTTCTCTCATTTTGGAGGAGACCATTTTATGCTAGCCAAACTCTTGCAAAATTTTATCTTGAGCCATACTTAGACAAATTCTCATATTTGCATCCATTTTCACTCATTTTCCATCATCATCTCATCTCATAGCTTGCATCTCTTTCCACCAAAGGAGCATACAACATTGAAGATCGAAGGGCCAACCAAAGGACAACTCAACAAGGTGAAATCTTTCATTTTGCTTAGTTAAGTTAATCATTAGGCCAATCTTGAGGTATAGGTTGTTTGTAGTTGTTATTTGTACTCTTTTGTTTGCTGCTCATTTTCTAACAAGTATTTTTTCCCTATCACAATTATAAAGAAACTAAGTTTGGCATGTTTGTCAATGAGAAACTGGAGCAAATATTTGGTCAAAAGAAAGGCATAGAAGTTTTAGGTTCTAAACCATACTCATGCCTATTCAGGCTTCAATAAAATAATCTAAGGTTGCTTCAAATGGATTCGACCAATATCATATTAGGTCAGGTGCTTTCTTTCTTAGCATCAAGAGTTATATTTGAAATTTCCTACACAGGATTACTAGTTTATACCATGCATGCAGTGATATTCAACATGTAGACTTATGTCTGTACCATTTATACATTCAAGAATCAACTTGTCCATATTTTAGATCAACCCAAGAAAGGCTTGGTGAATCTCAAACTTAGAATCATTCCATCATTCCTATTGAATGAGGTCGACTTCACATAGATAACAATATACATACATATGCAAAGCTCTAAAAGAATTTGATAAAGTCCCTTTTACTGTTATCAACCCATTTGATAATGTGCATTAGTAATTATACAAATGAAAAACAGGGAATCATGCCCCTTCCACAAGATTGTTATTTCATCCTTTACAAAGAATAAACTTTACAAAGCAATACAATCAATCAAAATAAATTTTGATAGCCTTCATAGGCTAAGCTTCATCATGCAAAAATAGGGATATGATGGACGAGCTATTTAAGGCTCTTGACCCTTGGCCTAGCTTTGCAAACAACCACAAAGGCTCTAAACCTTTATATTTTCCATACTAAGTATGTCTTAGGCCATGCGACCTCCATAAGGTGGTTGAATAAACTTCATGCATTTAGCTCAAGGATGACTCAAACATAGAACAATGACTCATATTTTCATTGTGCTATGAAAACTCTTAGATAAAATGAAGAAATACTTCAAGCATGATTCAATAATGGCATTAAAAAACAATTTGATTGCTAAGGGAAATCTATTTACCTCCAATTCAAGCTTTTGTGATGTTTCCCTCAGATTCTTTTCCCCTGTCTTGATTTCTTCTTTTTCTTTTTTCCTACGAACCCCCAAATTCCTTCTCTTCTCTCTATTTTTTCGCCCAGATATCGTTCAAAATGGAAATTACATTGTCTTTTGCATGTTTCCAAGCATTGGAATTATTGCTTGCCATCAACCACTTCTTGGTTTGAATATTATCATGAAACCTGTGGAAATCCACGTCCTTCATGGGATGCCTTTGTGATTTCTCATTGATTTCAAATAGTCTGATTTAGAATATATTGGTTATTGAATTTGAATTCGATAAAAAATTAAATATGTGTGCGTATATATGTATGTATGTATGTATGTATGTATGTATATATGATTTCATTCATATTTACCATGTTTCCAAATTATATATATATATTCTCATTCATTTACATACATGTATATATATATATATATACATTCATGTGAAAATTGTTTGTTTGGAAGAGTTTATAAGTTCCATATGCTATTATTTAATTAATGTAAGGAACTTTGATTTCATCTCAAGAATCTATATATATAAACTAAAAGGAATTTTCTTTTCACTTAAATTTCACATAATGAAATCTCTTATCCTTTTTAATCATTCTTTACAATACTTACTTTCATTTTCTTCAAAACATAGAGTTTGAGTAGACAATTTAATATATAATTCATTCATTATCAATCATTGAAACAATTCAAGTCATGAAATTACATTCTTCTATATATGCAAAATAATTCAAATGCAAGTCATCATTCCATTGTGGTGTGTGCACCTAGATTCCAACTAGCTTACTGTTCAATCTAGCTAAACAATTTCCTACTTCAACCATGTTCTCATCCTTCAATTTGTCACCCTACAACTACACACACTTGCACTTGCAAATTTATTCATAACGTTCAATTCTTGATAACATATAAGACAATTTCTAAAAGTTCACAAAGTCAACATTAGTCAACTTCTTTCATTCAATTTTCAAAACTTCCAAAAATTTCATTTAATATATATTAGATTTCCTCAATAATTCAATTTACCATATTATAATAAATATGCAATAAAATTGTGTCATGACACATTGCCTAACCCTATCTTGCCTAGTGACCCTCGTTTGACTTTACATAATGAAAAGGATTATAATCTTGTTGAACAACTTAAGAACACTTCTGTTAATATATCCTTATGGGACCTTATTCAAGCCCCCCTCATTATCATAACATGATTCAAGGTTCCTTACAACAAGTTCCTACCCCCGATAAGGTGCAATCAAATGATGTGGCAACCCAAATTCAAGCTATAACATCAAAAAATTTAGACATTA
This sequence comes from Sequoia sempervirens, assembly GCA_007258455.2. Lineage (NCBI taxonomy): Eukaryota > Viridiplantae > Streptophyta > Pinopsida > Cupressales > Cupressaceae > Sequoia > Sequoia sempervirens. The sequence goes on along the minus strand of VDFB02358134.1, from coordinate 98,724,545 downwards.
CATTTCATCAAGATGAGTTACCTTTGTTAGAAAAGAAAAAATAAAATAAATCTTTCATGATAATAGCTCAACATAATTAGATTGGGATAAATTGGACCATTGTTGATAATGGTTCCACCCTTAATGTATGTAGCATAAACCTTTTGGACAAGATTAAAGTAGAAAAATGTCAAATTCAACATGCCTCTTTATCTATTAGTGGGTTTGATTGTGTGGGAAAACAACTACTTGGTGCGATTACACTACCTTTAAAGTTGACAAAGTTACATTACAAACCCCAATTTGTGTTATGCCTCATGGTATTTCATACAACCTCCTTTTAGGAAGACCATGGATTCATGAGATGCATGTAGTGCCTTCAACTCTTCATCATAAAATGAAGTATGTCTACAAAAACAAAGTGCATACAATTGAAGCTTATTTTTGAGCCTTACAGTGTTTTAGAACTTGAAAAAGACAAGGAAAATCTTTTGAAACATTAACACCAACTATAGAAGTGGAACCTATGCAAGAGAAAGAAAAAGAGAAGCATATTGAAGAAGCCAAAAATTTATTCAAAGATGATTGGGGTTCCTTGTATTTCACACCTAGATTTGATGGGCAACCAAGGATCATAACAAAATGAATGAAAAAGAAAAAGTTGTAATGTCAACACAAGATTTGAAAGCATCCATCTCAACCACTTTAGAAGAAGAAGCAAATTACACAAAAAACATTGATGAAGTTGATTATGAGCAACCACCAATTCTAAAAGAGATGAAAAGGCTTTATAGAAGAGGTTATGAACTTATGAAACAACTTGGTTATAGTGGAAAAGGATGTGGTGCTAGAGAACAAGGTATCCATGTCCCTATAGATCCTAACACGCAAGAAACCACTAGTGGTCTTCATTATTGTCCCTCAAAAGAAATAAACAAGCCTTCACTCAATATCAACACTCTTACAAAAGATCCCTCTAAGCCAAGTTTAACACTAGTGCATCCTAAATTGATGGAAACTAGTGGTCTTGGTTATTGCCCTTTGAAAGAAATGAAAGAAACAAAGAAATATTTGCTTAATATCAATGTCATCATGCAAAACACTAACGATCAGAGTTCATCAAATTTTAGACTCTCCTTTCAAGGAGAGAACAAAATCTCACAATCTAAAGAGCCTTGCATAAGTATGACATCTTGTACTAAGCAAGAGATATCTTTGTCACAAAATAAAGGAACATCCTCTACTATTGATCAAGAGGGTATGTTGTTAAGACTCCTCCAAGATCATTTGATATCTCTCCCTCCAAGAACATGAAAGAAATTTTATTACAAGAGTTGATTTTACACATATCATAGAGTTCATGTTCATTCTACTAATGAATGTAAAGCTTTGAGTAATTGAATTCAACATCTTAAGGACTGTGGTGCTCTTCCTTGTGTTCAAGCACCTAGTTCCTCTAATTGATATTGTTTTCCAGGTTTTTCATCAATCACCTCAACTCATCAGGTTGTCTTGCACTAAGTGGGGGCAAGGGGTTAGGAAGCCTTGTCCTCATACAATACTTGTTGTTGTCTCTTTTGGGATAATTTAACACCTTCCAGGTCTATATAAGAGAAAGCTTGGGATGTGGATGACATGCCTTAAGTTGGATTGCATGTGACATACTGAGTTATCTTTAGTTGTTGCATTTTTGGGGAAACCCCTTTTCATGATGTAGTTTCATTTGAAAACATATGACTTGGCATAGGAATTTACGAATAAGCTCCCATATCTTCTACTTTAATACAAATTCTCATAGAAATGGTGTTACTTTAAAGTGGGAGCATACATTGACACTCATGTTTCACTGTGTGATTTTCTTTATTCTTTTGATGCATCCTTTTCTTGGTGGTGTCATTGGGTTTTATTTCCTTTGAGAGCATGATATTTCTTTGACTTATCCTCTCTTGGAGACATTAGGCATGATGTTTCCTAAGAAGAGACCTTAAATTAACAAAGAAAAATCCCTTTGAATGTACCTTACACTATTTTTCATTTACAATAACTGTTATATGGCCACCTTGCATAATACACTTTTCTTGCCTGTGGTGCCATCCTATTTGTTCATGAGTGTCAAGCATATGAAGTTTTTCTTGCCTAATGAATCTTGTTCTTAATGTTGTGCGACACCTTATCAAAGTTATCAGGAGGTATAGATTTGATATGGTTAGCATATGAGAGCTAAACTTAGGAATGACTTTCCTATAGCAACTTGCTTGGGTGTGGGTAAATATTGGCCGCATGTGTATGCGTTTTACTTTCCTGGGGGTTCACCTAGTGGATGACTTGAGGGTCCACTATACCTTATGAGTGTGTGTTTGGTTTGCAGAGTGGAAATTGTGTTCCACTTGTAAATTTTTTTGGACAAATAGCTTAGATCTAATCCACATCATGTTGGACAAATGATTGAAGCTTAATCTTCCTTTCTCTCTTTTCTTTCTTTATGCCTTTGGCAGTGTATGCTTGTATCTTGTTGTTGCTTCATACATCATTCACATGCATGTTCTTTTGTGCCTATGTTGTTTTGACATAAGATCTTGGATCCTGGGGGCTTAACCACCCCCTTGATCCTTGTCATTCTATACCATCCACATTGGTATGCTTGGACCCCTCTTGAATGTCTAATTTAGTGTGAGTTTGAAGCAAGTTCCTCCTCTCACTAAAGTGGGGGTTAAATGTAGTGTATAAAAAGTATCCCTTTTTCACACTCTTTTTGGGAATGATTAATACTAAACTGATCCTAATGTTGCCTTGATTTAGTTTTATAATGTTTTTTACACATTCACATTACATTTAGGAACCTTTTAAACTAAATAGACCTAACTTTTCCTTAATTTAGTGTTGTAAAGTGTATTTATTTATATTTTCACACTAATTTTTTGGCCCCCTTTCCTTTATGACCTTGAATTCATCATTAATAGGCCCCTAAGACCCTTTATTATGGATCCCAAGGATTATTTCAATTGAAATATCAATAAATTCAATAAATACACTTAATATTCTAACCCCCAACATTTCCTTAGCCTGAAAAGCTAGGGTGGGACCCATACACCACCTTGGGCATATGAGTCCCCCTATGTGGGACCTATAAGCCACCTTGGGCATATGATTCCCCCTATGTGGGACCTATATGCCACCTTGGGCATATGAGTCCCATTTGGGGCTTTTTAAAGATTTTGAGTGGGAAATCGGGGTTTTCAATCCAAATTTTGTGAATGTCATCATTTGGGATCTAATAAATGGTAAATTAGATGGGGTTCCTATATAACTAAGATTTCAAATCATTATTTCACCTAAGTAACCTAGGAAGCCTAAGAATATTCAAGCAAGAGAGTCTCACCTAGATCTAGAGCCTTCAAGAGATATTTTCAAGTATTCAAGAGCATTCAAAAGTTTACAAGAATATTCAATCTGAGCTGATTAAAAAGCATTTAGGAGCATCAATTCAAGATTCAAGCATCATGTCAAGGTCTTCATGCATCATGTGTGTTTGTGAGCTAATATGTTGATGTAGCATTTGTGATCCAAGTTCAAGCATTCAAAGCCATATCAAGTGTTGCGATCAAGGTCTACTTCCATCAAAGCTAATTCATACAAATTACAAATCTACATTCCAAGGATTTAACAAGGTTTTGGTGAATTTTTGGGTAAAAGCACAAAGCTGTGTCACACTTTATAAAGGAAATAGCCAATGTTGATCCAATTTTTAAACTTGAATCACTAAAAAGTGGCATATATGTTTTGAATTTTGAAATGATGTAAACTAGTAAAATATGTATATTTTAGTATATTTTATGTTTGTATTTTTTTTTTAAATATAAAAAAATTATTTTAAACTAGTTTTTAATAAATTAAAACTATAATTTAGCTGCTGATAAAATGCTGAAAAATGAAGTTGCATGGGACGTCAAACTTTTTATAGTAAATTTTATTTTTTTTCTTCCAATTTTTTTTATGTATTTATAACCTGAAATTTTAGTGCATGGATATATTTTTTTCCAATTTTGATAAATATATATATTTTTAAATAAATATTAAAATGTGCGTGAATAAAAAAATAATTGTTTTCCTCAAACGCCAACTTTCATATTAAATATTTATCTAAAATGGAAACAAAACTATACCATCTTAAAATAGATCCTTTTATCTAGTGCATCATATTTTTTTCATATTTTTTTAATAAGTTTTAGTATTTTTCCTTGGTATAGTAATCAACCTTATATTTGTGTTGAAAACCTACTTTTAGTAAAAATAAAATATAAAATATAAAAAATAATTAAAGTATTAAAATAAATATATTTTTGAAAACTACACTTATGGATCTACAAAAGGGTATTTTTATATTTTTTTTAAAATGTTGTTTACATTAGCAAGAGTTATTGAAACTTCAAGATTTTCAAATAATTTTTTTTTTTTGGTAAATTGGACTCAAAGTGATGCTCCATACATTTTTAGCCTACAATTTTAGTTGGAAAAGTTGTGGAAGCATCCAACTTAGCTAAAATAAATCTTACTAGATCATATGTTTGACCAAAATTGATTTTTAGTTAGAAATACTTAAATTCGGTTGTGCTAATAAGTTGGCTGAAAGTGTGACACAACTTTGTGCTTTTACCCTGTTACATTCATTTGTTCATTGATCATTCCTTCATGTTATTTCAATTTATTTCAAAATTTAATTACTCAAATAGGGTCTAACAAAGGAAGACCCCCATCCACTAACAAAAACAACATTTTTCCCTCTCTTGTGATGCGTGTTTTGTAGATTTATGTGAATGGGACTAAATCACCATCATGGGTGTATGAATCCTTGTATAGCCATTTTACTAGTTTTTAAAGGATCTTGATCTAACACTTGAAGATTATAGTTTATGCCTAGAAACCCTAAACTTGGACTAAATCACCCAGTTTGGCGTATGAGTCCTAGTACACATCAAAATTAGTAAATTTCAGAGTTTTCAATTCTTTCTTAGTCATCTTCATCTTCCAAGTGCTTTTCTATTCATCCTCAGTTTATTATTTTGATTTTTAGTTCATTTTCTAGGCCATATAGTTAGATTTGCATATTACTTTCATTTCCTTCTTTTTAAGCATTTGCTTAGTAATGAACCCTCACTTTTAATCACACCTAAAGAAACCGTGCACACTCTTGTTATTGTGTATTCCTTCCCTTAATTGAGTCACTTGGATGAGGGATCTTGGTTTCCTAATGAACTAAGAGTGAAATAGGTCCTAAACCCCTTTGTTCAATCTCCTACAAGGTGGAACCCTATTTCCTTCAATTCACATTTTATTTACTTGAATAATAAATGTAGATTTTAGTGTCTAGGGTTTTCTTGATCTAGGTTTGAATAAAATTATGCAAAATAAGATGCGTGGATTGAGGTTTGTGATGAGTTTGGAGATTAACTAGGCTTGGGATATAAAAAATATGGTTTAGGATGTCTATGGTTTTTATGTTGTTTATATGTTATAATTTAGGAATGGGTTTTAAGAGGATTTGGGTTTATTTTGAACTCAAGGCTTATGATTCAATTAAAATAACATAGTTTAAGGTTTCAAGTTTGGTGTTACCTAGAATTTTAATGATGTTTGACATTTAGGGTTTATGCTTTGAAATTTTAAGATCAATTTTAGATCCATAAAATTTAATGTAATTTAATCTAAAATTATTTTATATTCCTCTATAAATACCAAAAATCCTAAATCCTAAAAATTACATTATTTTTTGTAAAAATATACAAATAATTATAAACCCTAAAAATTGAAAAAAATACATTAAAAAGGTAGCACAAATACCTACACCTAAGGGTATGTGTAGGATCATCATGGAAAAAACAGGCCCTTAAGTGGCAAAAAATTTAGAAAAATCAAAGTTAGGCAACTTGACGAAAAAATTTGAATAAGTTATCTATATTATTTTAAAAATATGTAAGAATAGAATCTATAGAAAATTGAATGTAGTTTCTAAACTACTAAGTTTTTTTAAAACAAAATATATATATTTGGTGAAAAATTGAAATTTCAATGTAGTAGTACTTAAATTTCAGGGAAAAAAAAGGTAGGTGTCTGTCTGACCACCCTAACAATAATAAAATGATAATATTTTTTTATAATATTTTACGTATAAGTAGAGGACTCATGTCCCAATGTGATGCATGTTTTTTTGTAATTTTTTTCTGAGTAAATAATTAATTATGATTTTTCTATTACAACTTTTCAAAAATATAAAATAATTGTATGTCTGACCACCTTAACTTGGTCAAAAATTCATGAAATTCAATTTTTCCTTTTTTAATCCTATAGTATGCGAAGCATAAAATGTGACGCATGTTTGGATTCAAAAAATGTGATACTGTTTGAAAGCTATAGATATTTTTCAATCATCCTATCAATCAGGACTTTGGTCGTAATTCAAATACAAAATGAATAATAATTACTTATTAAATTCAAAGTAAAACATAATTTATATTGGTGGAAAGGTGAGAATCTCCTTTAAAAACCCTTTTCGTTTCATCAATTTTGGGTAAAAAAAAGTCATAAGCCACATACCCATCATATTGCCACTTTTTGGCCCATCATGATCCTGCACATACCCCTAAAGGAAACATGATTTTGGAGGGAGGAGGTGAAAAGTGTTGGTGGGTGAGAGTTACTAAAGTGGGCACCCATTTTGAGTTGTTGTCTTTGAGCTCATCATCTCCATGATTGTAACTAGAAATTGAGATTGCAAAGCTTTTCTTAAAAGATAAATACCTTTATGAAATATGTACTTTTTTATAAATGTGTATGCATTCATAACGGGTAACTATTTAGGCATAGGATGCTAAACCATAATGGATACTTATTTTGACCAAGCATGCATTCAGGCTTGGGGCTTTATTCCTAAACAAGTATCCATTTTTTATTGAAATGAATATATATTCTTGTTGAATCTTTGAAGCTTGATACTTCCACTAAAAGTGGACCCATTAGCTTGCCTTTACCCTAATATAATTTTTTTATTATATTAAACCAAAATTAAAATTTGAATAAGAAATAAATAATTCTATTCATTTGAGAAAGAATATATAATTTATTTTTGAAAAAATCACTTTTAAAACATACATAATAGTCTCTCTACATAGATGAAATAACTCTTTGATATATGTTAGAATAGTAATTTGACATAACATAAACATACCAATTTATAAATTGACAAAAATCTTCCATGTATACATGCATCATCCAAAGACATTTATCATATAAATAGATATATAAATCTTATAAGAAACTAATGCAATTCAATGATAATTATAAGGGCCATGTTTCTTCAATTATTTATATGTGATTCAAGTGTTTAAATTTTTACTTTAATGTTTTGATAGCCTTAAAATACAATCTAAATGTAGCTTATAATGTGTATCTATGGTAGAAATGAAACATGAATTTAATCCATTTCAAATCTACTAAAAATTTCACCTCTATTCAATAATATAAATAACATGTCACCCAATATTTATTTAAAAAATTAAACTAAAAATTTACAAAAAAAATTAAACAAAATTATCCTCTAAATTAATGTAGCTACGTATTTTATATTTTTTATAGAGAAAATATATTTGATATAGTATAATAAATTTCCCGTACCTTCTCTTTAATCAATCTAACAATCTCTACTAAATAGATAGGTAAGTACCAATCCAATATGAACAAAGTAATTGATTTTGTGGATGACAACAATTGAATATAAGGACAATCCTTGGCTAATTTTGAAATTACATAAGGAAACCATTCTAGCATGAGATATCACATATTAGTAGCACTATTATTGTTCATTTCTATTTAACACCATCTAGTTATACATTAAATTTTAAATTGAATGTAGCATGTCATGTATAGAGAAACATATTCAAATTTTTGGTAGACATATACAAAAAGAAGAATTAAATGTATTTTTTTTAAAGAATTGGTTATTGCAAGACATATACCTAGACAAACTTTATTATTTGATGGAGATAAAAATAATCATGTAAAATGTTTCAAATATCATATAAGATATTTTCTAAAAAAGTATAAATATGCTATAATTTTTTTAGATCTACAATATATATATATATATATATATATATATATATATATATATATATAAACCATACTTAAGAGTTTAATTATGGCTTTAAAAATATTTACAAAACTTGAGTAATTAGGATATATATATATATATATATATATATAAACCATACTTAAGAGTTTAATTATGGCTTTAAAAATATTTACAAAACTTGGGTAATTAGGATAAACTTTGTTTAATTCTAGATTTTAATTAGTTAAAGTGTTAAGAAAAAATGAAACCACAGTGGGAGAAACTAATAATTTAAAAATCAAAATTATGTTCAACTTCGAGTTTGTTCAAAAAAAAGTTATAATTCTCTTTGATTGTCGTGATGTGTGGTGACTCACACCTCATAGAGAAGTGAGAAAAAAGGCCATTCTTCCTAATCCAACTACTTTCCATACAAACCGCGGCCACTTTAGGATGGTGCATCTTTTTATGTTCCTTAACTTTTAAAATGAAAGGACCTAACCACATGGAAAAGATCACCCATCATTCTCTTCCTAGCAAACGACATTACCCATTAAGGAAAAAGCTCCTCCATCATTATCTTGCAAGCAAACGATTCTGTCCACTAAGGGAAAAGATTAAATGGTAAATAGGAAACCATATACTAAAACCACCCAAAATATTGTAAGAGTTATTTAAAAAACCTATAGTATCTCAAGGATCACCTAGAACCAAAACTACCTTCCACACAAGAGAGAAGAAATGAAAATTCTATGAAGTTAGACAATTTATTAAATGCAAGCATGAAACTACTATAATATATGATTTCTATAAAGACAAGGATGAAATAATATGACATACTAAGATCATGAAAATTGTCTAAATTATATGATATGAGACACACACAAAAAGGACCTAGGTAAGCTTAAGTATGTAAGTGTGAATAAGGTATGTTATGAAACTAGTTAGGTAATATACCATGTTCACATCAACACCCCCTTTAAGTAAAATGTAGCAAGTACGAAAAAACATAAAGAAACAAGAATGAATCCTAATCACAAGGCCGTGTTAGGTACCCATGTACAAATGAATATCTCACTAGTGGAGTAAAGGAGAATAACTCAGGGAAAAACCCTCTCTAAAAGAGAGAAAAGATGGAATAAAATATGTACCTTTAAAAGAAGGAAATAAGGAGGACTAAACATGACCATCCATAGAATAATTATGTCAATAATGTACAATAGATATCCTCATCATAGGAGAGAAAAATAGAGATTATGTATCCCCCACAATTTATAATCTCATGTAGTGATGGTACATGGTTGATAGGGATGATGATGATGACCCAAGAATGTTAAAAAAAATTCACGTACTTGGGAAGAAACAGAACTAAGTAGAGATGTAAGATGTCTAATGGTGTTGTTAATAATATATTTGAACTCTACACAACTAATTTTCCATGTTTATGTAAAATTATGGTAGAATTAAATTAGGTACATGCATAAAAAATGAAGAAGGTGATAAACTAAGACCATGTTAAAATAAATGAAGAATAATATCGAAAGATGTAGATGATGTGAAAATAAATAGGATGGTATTGTCATAAAAAAGGAGGTGGATGTACTCAAGTGCATCGATCAAATATGTAATATGAGACTCAAAAAATAGACCAAGAATATTTATCAAGTACTTATTTGAATATATTATATTAGAAATATTATGATATACTTTTTGTTGAACACTTCTAGAGACTAGGGAGGGGGGGTGAATCAATCTACTCAAAATTTAACCCCTTTCAAAACTTGAAACTTTCAACACAAATCAAACTCCTTTAGAAAATAAAGAAAGAAATTCAAGTAGAGAAATAGAAAAGATGATTATAGAAATTTGAATCTTTAACACCTTCAACAAACATAACTAATGAAAGATACAAAAGATACATGTACTTGAAGAGATTCATTATCTTAGAGTAGGATGCAATATGATTTAAAGATAATTACAAAGAATTATAACACAAATCTCTTTTGACTTGGGTGTTCAAGCATAATTTTGCTTGGCAATATCAATAAAGCATAATTTTGCTTGGAAATATCAATAAAGCGGTCCCGGCATTGAGAAGCAGACCCAGAGATGTAGTCCACATTGGACAAACTCCGTTATCAATCTGCGCGTTGTGATCCTTCTATTTCTTTGTCTTATTCTTCTCTCTTCTGTCTCAATTTTCTCTCTAGTTTAAATTTAGTATTTGAATTTCTAATTACTTATTTTGTAATTTCAATGGTTAAAAGGCATAATCACGTAATTCTATATTAGATCGGGAAATTACTGTAATTAGATTTAATTTACAAGTTATTTTGTAAACTCTAATTACGGATCAAGTTGGTATCAGAGCCCCTTTTGCAGGAAATTGCAGAGTGAATGCTAACCAGGTTGAAATTGAAATAAGGAGAAGGTGCACTAGAAGAGTTCAATCTAGAGATCAGAAAATGAACGACTTTCCCACAAGTAGAGATGGCAGCTGAACAAAGTCCTACAGAGCTTGATGAGAAAGCTTTCTAGAAAGCATTTCTTGAAATGAAGGCTATGGTGGAAGTTCTTTTCCAAGAGAGGCAAGAGCGACAGAAGAAAAAGGAACTCAAGAAAAGAAAGAAGAATGAAGATGAATCCTCTTCAAAAGATGATAAAGGTAAAGGAGTAGGAGGTGGTAGTGACCCTCCTGAACCTCCATCCCCATCTTCTTCTTCATCCTTTTCTTCCTCTTCGTCTACCTCTTCTTCTAAAAAGAAACAACCTGTGAAATCTGATGTTAATTCACCTTTGTTGAGACTTGTTAAATTTGATTTGCCAATGTATAATGGGGAACTAGATGCAGATAAACTAGATAATTGGATAATTTAAGAAAATTGAAGTTTATTATAGAATTCAAAAGTTTACTGAGGATTCTCAAAAAATCCAATTAGCTACTCTTCGCCTAGGAGGAACAACTTTAATTTGGTGGGAGAGTAGAACACAGGAGGATCTAAATCGTTATGGAAAAATTATTTCTTCTTGGTTTGAGTTTATTGTTGCATTAAAGAAACAGTTCTATCCATTAGGACATATGCAAAAAGCAGTAATGAATTGACAATCATTAAAGCAAGAAAAAGGACAAAGTGTGCAGGAATATACACAAGAGTTTAGGAAGAGGGCTTTAATTTTGGGCATTCCTTTATACACACAAGAAACTTTGTTAAAGTATATAGGTGGATTACATGAAAGTTTGAGACATACAATACTTATGTTTAATCCAACTAACATTGATGAAGTTAGTGTGCAAGCTATCCATTTGGAAACAAGCTCAAGGAATATCCATGATAATCTGTTGATGGAATCCAATAAGCAGAAAGGAAGCAAGAAAGGGAAAGAGAAATCACAACGAACAACTACTATAAAGAAAGACGACAAAAAGCCTTATTGATCACATTGCAAGAAGGAAGGGCACGAAGATGTAAGATATTGGAAATTGCATCCTAATTAGAAGCCAAAGTGGTTCAAGGATCGAAAGGGTAAGCAAAATTCCACAACTATCGTGCAAGACCTTGGTATGGAATCTGGTGATGAATCAAAGATTTTAGTTGTGGGTATCAAAGGTAAAAGTCCTATTGTCAGTACTAGTTCTCATGCTTCTTCTCTAATTTGTAATGAAGTACCTGTTGAAAGTAAGAGGAATGAATTGTTTCATATAAGGGTTGTTGCAAAACAAAGAAAGATTGATACACTCATAGATAGTGGATCACAAGTGAATCTAATCTCTGAACAAGTTGTTAAGAAATTGGGATTAAAGACAACACCTCATACTAAGCCATATCCATTGGGTTGGGTGAATGATAATGCTCGCTTACATGTGTCACAACAGTGTAAAATCTGATTTGCAATCACATCCAAGTTTGTGGATGAGGTGGAGTTAGATGTAATTCCATTTGACATTTGTGGGATGGTTTTAGGTAGTCCTTATTTGTATGACAGAAAGGCCATTTTCTATAGGGAACATAACAAGTATCATTTGTTTAAGGATGGATTTGAATATATTGTAAAATCTCATCACATGAAGAATGATAGATCTGTTGTAAACACAGGGCATATGAAAATGAATGTAAATGCAAGCAATGCTTTAACTCTCATGTCTGTAATAGCTAGTGATATTAAGCATGAAGATGATAGGGTGTCACAGACAATACAGTGTGAGGATCAGTTGCAAATAGAATCAGGCCTTCAGCCAGAGGTGGTAAAAGAGGGTTTGAATGTTTCATTTTCTAACAATGTTCCTATTCAGGAGATCCAAAGTGTTGATACTATTTCCTTCACATCAGTGTATTCAATACTGTTGCTTATTATTCTGCTAGTTATTTCTATGTGGATGATGAATGCAATAGTGAATATTGATGAACATGTAGTTGATTGTATCAACAAAGTTACCTCATATTTCTTTGTGTGTGATGGGTCACATGTTCAAAATTTTAGCAGGAAGGACAGATGATATTGGGCAAGTGGGGAGACATCGCCCTAGCTCAAATTGTACATAAAAATAGACTTTTGGAGGTCCAAAAGCTTCTCAGTGGGGAGGAATGATCCAGGTGGATCCATAATACTTGAAAATTTTATAGTCTCAAAATTCATCCAAACAGTCAAAGGTTCAGTCAAACAGGCAAATCAGGGGTTCAAAAAGGCAAAAAATTATTGTCTCAAAATGAAATAAAAATGATGCCAAGTCGTAGTGCTCATCGCGCTAATTCCATAACTATATTCGGTTTCAAAAATGGAGCTCGTATGTGAAAGTTACAACTGGTCAAAGGTTGGTCAAAATTTTGACTATGGTTGAATTTGATGACATCAGCAAGCTGACATGGAAGATGGTGATGTGGCAAGAGTGGTGAGTTGGCACATACATGGTGGAAAAATAATATGGATTAAACCATATTGTTAAAAGAAAACACGTATGGTTTAAAAATTAAAAGATTTCTATGATTTAAAGGAGGATTTGGTGGGATTTTATCCCTTAAAATCCTCTTCCCTTGCCCATAAAACAAGGAGAGGAAAAAAATCCCCTAAACTTGCATTTCAACAAATTAACCCCTTTAACCACCTTTCTCATATTTAACAAGTTTATTTTAAAGAATATCCAAGGAGATTATTAAGGGGCTTTTAAAAGATATTTTTAAAGATTATAATGCAAGTCCAAAATTATAATAGCCCATAGTTAAAGGGGTTCGTTTTTTAATTGTATGGCTTGGAATTATAAAAGCCAAAGGTGGATTTATTTTTGAAAGATTAATTTGTTATACTAACAGGATATTAGTTATTTTTATTGTAAAAGGGGGAAATGGTTTGAATTTTTACTTGTATACGGGAGATATGCAATATTTGCAAAATAATATGGTTAAAGCCATATTAGCAAATAAATGTGTATATAAAGGGGTGATTTTTGTAAAGGGACAATGAAGAAATTATTGAGTGGATAATTTTGTACGGGAATTTTCTTGGAGAGAATTGTAATAGGGAGAATTATTGAAGTTCATTTTGGGAGAAATAATTCTTTGGAGGAGAATTTACAAGGTGTTTTTGTACACCAAAAATTGTAAAAGAGTGAGAGATTGTGGAGAGATTATTGCAGGTTCTCAGAGCTTGGGTATTGTAAGAAAGCATAATTTTGCTTGACAATATCAATAAATCGGTCCCAGCATTGAGAAGCGAACCCAGAGACGTAGTCCACATTGGATGAACTCCATTATCAATCTGCATGTTGTGATCCTTCTATTTCTTTGTCTTATTCTTCTCTCTTCTGTCTCAATTTTCTCTCTAGTTTAAATTCAGTATTTGAATTTCTAATTACTTATTTTGTAATTTCAACGGTTAAAAGGCATAATCACGTAATTCTATATTAGATCGGGAAATTATTGTAATTAGATTTAATTTACAAGTTATTTTGTAAACTCTAATTACAGATCAATAATATTTAGCACTATCTCTATTTGATATTTAATATGATTCACATACAAACTTATTCAGGCTTGTATACTTCTCCTTCTTGTTGCATCTGAAATGATCTTGAATTTATATCCACCACAACACTTCAATTCTTCAATTAGGTTATCCAAGGAGAGAATAAACAATGATTTAACTGGTCAGATACCAAAGGATTATGTGGTCCTATCCCAAGGATAGATATGACCACAAAAATATTAAAAATTATTTCAATATGTCCAAAATTATTTACATGCAAGCGCACATCAACGTAAGTCAACATCAAGGAAATGTGTGGATGAAACATTGAAGCACATGACCATTTGGCCCATAAATACTCTTTCAATTGAATTTTATTGATGTGGTCCTAAATAGGATAGGGTAAGACCCAAATCTATCACAAAACATCTTCCATTGCTAGCACAACCCTCTAAGCACACGACCCAAGCAAAGGAACAAGCCATGTTGGCTAGATATCCACAAATAACTCAAAAATACATCTCAAGAGACAATACAACACCAAAAATTTTCCAATTAGCAACATGTTGATCACATAGGGATGATCCTTGAAAATCCAACATCACTTCCATACACTTCTTTCATATTCTCATGCCATGAAAAACAATCGAAAACCAAATAGGTATAGAAAACTTTGTTTAAGAAACACAAAATACATAATTGGATGATGTAGCATTTGTAGAACAACTTATGGACCATTTCAGAAAATGAAATTAGAACTAAGATATTGCACAAATGTTGTGAGAACATTCACCAAGCCATAGGAGTAGAGACATCAATTCAAAGAAATTCAGAGCATTTCCCAGACTAGTACAAACAACTAGCAACATTGCCAACCTTCTGCAATACATAGGAATGCCCTCGGCAACACAGGTGACCTTAAAATATCTGAGCACAATGTACATAGAGTATTGAAATTGAATACCAAACCACAATACTAGAAATACAATAGAGGAGGAATGCAAAGAATTCCTCAGATAGACTTCAATATAGCTTTCTTGAACAAGAAGCATTTGAGAAACTTGCAATGACCAAAACTTCCTTTCAACAACCCATACATCATCAAGAACATCAGGAGAGTGAATAAGGCATTAATTAGACATTTAGAAATATATCTCCAACATTATTCACGCTTCTAATTTCCTCATCTTAATGATTTTAATCCCTATATTAATATATCATTATGAAAACACCTCCTAATAGTAATACATTATAATATGAACATAAACAACAATACTTCTTTGATAAGGCATGAAATACAACAATGAACTTCTTGAATTATTCTCATCTTGGATGAGGCATTCCATCCAACCAATGTTAGCCCAAACTGAATATAACAAAGAAAACCAATGTCAAGGACTAACAACATATTACTTATCAATTACAACTATCAAACAATGGTGACAACAACTGCCAACAAACTCCTTATGTTAATATCAATGACAACCATCAATGTTGACATCAATAATAACTTCCAACATTTTTTGCAAATAATGACTCAACAAAACAAGAGATGAGATGATATGATCTTCATGTTTTCCATCCAAATAAATTAGCCATACCATGATGTTATATTTTACTATGAAGACTTGGAGATGAAGTTGTTGATGTTGGAATGCAAGAATACAAAGTGCTAGTATAGTGAGTCAAACATAAAGAAGATGAAGCCCTTAAACTTCATTATGAGTCAAAAAGGTCAAATAATCAATTAATATCTCTATAGGAGGATAAGGAGCATTGGTTGATGCCTCATTGTCAACACAACTATTGACTTAGAAAATAATCAAACTAATCAATTATATTGTTATCATATGGTACGTTATCGCAATCATGAAGGGGCATAATACTATCTATAGAAAGATGATTTGGGAATGGAGAGATGTAGGACTCAAAATAGCTCAATATGCAATATAAAAGTATAGTATCAAAATCAAAACTACTACCAATCATTCCAAGGATATGATCATTATTGAAATTGTATGATATTTTGTAATTAAGTGTACACCTAGTTTAGGGACTTGAGTAAATAGAGATGAGGCCACTTGAGATTTTTTAAGATGTCATCTTGCTAAGAATTATAGTTTCCTTTGCTTTTAATATTGTTATGATTTCATAGTTTTTATAGCAATATTTCTAACACCTATTTATTTGTAAAATATTGATTCTATACACCAAATTTATGGCCTTTTCTATAGAGATACTCCTTTAGGTAACAAAAAAGTAATAGTTTGTGCATTAGTCACCCATGTGGCTTGGTGGTAATAGTTGGTTCCTTTTCTTGACAACATGAAGGATAACTTTTTGTGCAGATTCCACTCTTTTGGATGTCACTTCATGAACAAATTGCATTCACAACATAATGAGAAACTTAAAATTATATGGCTCATAATCATGCCATAGATGATGAAATTGTTACAGTGTGTTGATGATACAATCTAAGTTAGATTTATGTACAATAAAAAAAGAGAATGGTATGTTGAATGTAGGTGAATATGAAATTATATAGCTTAAGGGTATGTGCAGGATAATGATGGGCCAAAAAGTGGCGCTGGCGACTTTTTTCTTACCCAAAATTGATGAAACGAAAAGGGTTTTTAAAGGAGTTTCTCAGATTTCCACCAATATAAATTATGCTTTACTTTGAGTTTAATAAGTAATTATTATTCATTTTCTATTCAAATTATGACTAAAGTCTTGATTGATAGATTAATTGAAAAATATGTATAGCTTTCAAATGGTATCACATTTTTTGAATTCAAAACATGTGTCACATTATATGCTTTGCATACTATAGAATTAAAAAAATAAAAAATGAATTTCATGAAGTTTTAACCAAGTTAAGGTCAGACATATGAGCTTTTTATATTTTTTAAAAGTTGTAATAAAAATTCATAATTAATTATTTACTTGGAAAAAAATTACAAAAAAATATGCATCACATTAGGACATGAGTCATCTACTTATATCTAAAATATTATTAAAAAATATTATGATTTTATTGTGGTTAGGGTGGTCAGACAGACACCTACTTCTTATTTTTTCCTAAAATTTAAGTTACTGCATTGAAATTTCAAATTTTCACAAATAGATTAAAAAAAAAAAAAAGAACCTAGTAGTTTAAAAACTAAATTCAATTTTCTACAATTTCTATTCTTACATATTTTTGAAATAATGTAGATAACTTATTCCAATTTTTACGTCAAGTTGCCTAACTCTGATTTTTCTGATTTTTTTGCCACTTAAGGGCCTATTTTTTCCATGATGATCCTGCACATACCCTTAATATCTAGTTATATTTAAATTTTCATACAATGCATTTTATGAACCTTAAAAAAATCTCACAAAAAAATTGGCTCTAACTTTTATTGTGCCATATATTGATTTTTAGTTTTTTGGGATTTTTGCGCTTAAGCGTGAGGTAATTTTTGAGCTAGGATGCAATATATGAAATCTCTTGGATAAAAATATCCAAAAAAAGGGAAGGACACTATAATTCTAGAGCATAATACCATGTAAGGGTTGTTCATCAACCCCATAGTAGATTGAGGATCACTTGCAACCAAAGCAACTTTCCACATAGGAGAGAAGAAATGAAAATTCAATGAAGCCAAATATTTCATTAGATACAGAAAGAGAATTTGTACAATATATAGTGAATAAACCCTTTTTGTAAAGTTAAGGATGAAGGCCTAGCACATACTAAGATCTTGAAAAGTGTCTTAATCTTATGAAATGGGTAAGCGAACTAAGTTGTGATTCAACAAGGGGGTCTTAAGATTGCCACTTTTTCTTTTTTCTAAAATTAGAAAAGTCTAATATTCAACAAGAAAGTGAAGATAGTTACACTCAAAATTTGAATATGCAAGAAGAAAAAGAGTTATAATTCTTCAAATCTACTTTCCAAACTACTATTTTTTTTTGAAAATGGTGAAGATTAAGGGTTTCAAAAAGGGGAGCATTGAAAGTGGTCCTATTTTTTTAAAAAAAGCATAACATAGTGTTTGGTTTGCTCCTCTAAAATATTAACTTTTTCTTAGAATTTAAAAAATAGTATTAGTGAGAAATTAGCTAATACCATGTAGTTTATGCCAATTTTTTCAAATAATTTTTTAATGAATATATAATTTTTTACTAATTTTCAAAGTGGACACATCCTAAAAAATATAATTTTGAGCATGATCCCACGTAATTTTTTGAAAACTAATCGAAAATCATTTTTTTAATACATGTAGAATGGAATCTAGTTTCTAAAAATGTAATTTGTTTCAAAATTTATTGAACGAGTAAAAAACTATACCCAAAATACAACATTGGTTTTTGATAAAAAATGAACACACTAACAAAAGAAATTAAAGATGAAAACCTTAACATAGTAAAAATGTGAAAATAATTTATGGTTAGATAGATGAGCTCAAGAGCTTAACGTAATTGTGATATTTTTATAAATTTTCATTGAAACATGTGCAAACTTAATGGAGAGTATGACAAAAAATGTGTGAATATTTTTTACCTTTTCAAAAAGCACGTCTTTGATATGAAATGGTCATCCAACCATTTGGGTTGGATGCCAAAAGAAAATCCTACACAAAGGGTTGGTATTTCCCAATGCAAGCCATTTGGCGAGTGCCAAATTCAGTGCTAGAAAAATGAAAATACATTTTAAAAATTCTAGAGACAATTTCTCTTTCTCTTTCTATCTCTCTCTCACTCACTTTGATATGGCTTAGAGTTTAGGGTTTACAATTGATGATGGATAGTCAAGGTTTTACCTTTCACTCCCTCTCTGCCTCCTTCCCTCTATATCAATACTTCCCTTTTTCTCTCCCTCTCTTCTCTCTCACCTGTCTCTCCTTTCTCTCCCTCTCTACCTTTCCTTCCCTCCTTACCCCCATCTCTATCTATGCCTCCCTACCTCTCTCTTCTTCTCTCTCCCTCTATTATTGTTTCTCTCCCATCTCTCAATCACTACCTCTCCCTCCCACCCTCTCTCTCTCTCTCTCCATCTCCAGGTCTCTCACTCCTTCCCTCTTTACCTCTCCACCTCTCCCTCCTTGTCTAATTACTCACCTATTGGTGTAATGGTGAATTGGTTGCTTGCTTGTGGGGCAACCAGAGTTCAAATCCCTTCCTGGACTGATAATGGTGTTTACACCGGTTTGGTCCCACCTTGAATTAGAGATAAATAAAGTGGTGACTGATCTTGGAGGACGTACATGTGATCTTGGCGGACGTGGTGACTAATCGTGCTCAACCCCTGTTGGTGTGCCCATTGACCTTATTGGCGTGTGCTACTCACGGATCAAGTTTCCTAATGGCGTGTGCTGCTCATGGAAATTTGTTGGACCCACACGGGTCTTTCATGTCAAGTGGTTTTGTATCGGTCCCTCGTGGGTCTTTCACTCCTTTTGGTGTTCCTGTTGGATGTATGGATGGTCTTGGAGAGATAAGGATGAAGACGACACAAAGGAGATATAAGGGTGTAACTTGAATGTCGAATATATCTGAGGATGAGGCCCCTCAACAATGTGGTCTCACTAGTTGTCTGCTCCAGTCAAAAGCATTTTCCCGCTTTGACGGTTTACCAAGCAAAAAAAAAAAATTATTTAAAAAATTGAACTGAAAAATTACAAAAAAGAATTAAACAAAATTATACCTCTAAATTAATGTAGCTACTTATTTTAAAAAATTTGTCGAGAAAATATATTTGATATAGTATAATAAATTATTTGTACCTTATAAATAATCAATCTAACAAGCTCTACTAAATAGCTAGGCAAGTACCAACCCAACACAAAAAAATAATTGATTTTGTGGATGGAAACAGTCGAATATAAGAACAATGCTTGGCTAATTTTGAAATTACATAAGGAAATCATTTTAGGACAAGACAACACATATTAGTAGCATTGTTATTGTTCATTTTCATTTAGCACCATCTAGTTAGACATTAAATTTTAAATTGAATGAAACATGTCATATAAGAGACAAACATGTTCAAATTTATGATAGATATATACAAAGGAGTAATTAAATGCATTTTTTTAAAGAATTGATTATTGCAAAACATGTACCTAGACAAACTTTATTATTTGATGGAGATAAATATAATTGTCTAAAGTGTCTGAAATACCATATAAGACATTTTCTATAGAACAATGTATATGTTTTAGAAATCTTCTAAAACTCTCTCCAAATTTTTAAAATGAATCTAACTATATATATATATATATAACAAAACTATTCACAAAAATAATCACTAACAACCATACTTAATAGTTTAATTATGGTTTAAAAAATATTTACAGAACTTGGGTAGTTAAGATCAAATTTGATTAATTCTAAATTTTAATTAGCTTATGTGTAAAAAGATGAAACCACAGCGGGATAAACTAATAATTGAAAAATCAAAATTATGTTAAAAAAAGAAGTGAGAAAAAACTTTATTCTATTCTTCCCAATCCAACAACTTTCCATAGAAACCGCGGCCACTGAATCTTTTAATGTTCCTAACCACATGGAAAAGATCGCCCAACGACATTGCCAATTAAGGAAAAAGCTAACCCATGATTATCTTGCAAGTAGACGATTCTTCCAGCTATGGGGAAAGAAAAAAAAACACATTTATTCCTCTCATTGGACCCAAATATTCCTTAGTTTGTTGGAAATGGCTCAATATAAAATAAATGTGGTGATACAAATGAAAGAAAGCACATGTGAGGTAGCTACAATGTAGGTAGTCATATGAACATTGGTATGGACACATGTGAGGTTGTTATAATGGGCAATATCTATTGTGCGTTTGACTGTATTTAATAATTAATTGAAAATTAAAAATGATTGTACTTTTTTATTTTCAATTAATTAATAAATATAGTTAAATGTGTGTTTGTTGTTTCTATAGACAATATGGTTACAATGTAGATGGTCATATGAATATTGTTATTAATACTTGTTAGAGGTAGGTTATTATAGTAATCTATTTGTTTTTATTTTTTATTTTTTTTAAAGAAATTAAGTATATTTTTTTAGTACAATTTTTTTATTATTATAATATGATGTTATAGTATTTTATTTACCTTATTTTGTATATGAATCGATTCTAATCTATACCTATTAATGTGATTAGCTTTATTTTCACTAAAGATAGGATTAGAGTAAATATCTTAAGATCCTTAACTTTCTAGATTAGATTATATGTGTGGTTATGCCTCCTAGACTTATTCACACTATGATGTCTTCTTATTACGACAATTTATTTGTTTTAGTTTTCAATTATTTATTTATTAGAAACACAAATGAATACTTAGTTTGTTTCTTTTGTTTGTTTTTGGTACTGTTATAAATATAATATTGTAATGTTTGACTTTTCTTGTTTTGTAATTGAACTAATCCTAACTCCACACCTATATTTTTTATTAGCTTTATCGTTACCATAAATAGGATAGGTTAGTTTCCCATAGAATCCATGCCTTAAAGGACTAGATTGTGGTTCTATCCCCTAAACTAATCTGTCATAACATTATTACCTTAATTCAAACTTTGAATTTTTTCACTCTTGAGGTTGACTATTTTAAAATTTCAATTAGCCCTATTAGCTTGCATGCCAAAATACCTCATGTTGAGCATCTAGTATCTAATATTCAAGGATAATCCTAGGTCATTAGTACTCTTTTACTAATTGAAATACTTTAATTAGATCTTAACATAAAACATTATGATAGAGAATCTACATTAATAGAACATTGATGAAAGGAAATAAAACTAAAATAAATGAGAGTAATGCAAATAGTTACAAAATAACTAAAAAATTTAGTAGCTTGAAAAAAACATTATAGGAAAATTCCAACAGTAATGATACTACTTATTGTGTTTTCTCAAACTAAATATTATAATACAATGGATTATATTCATATAATCATTGAGATCTTCTATCCTATCCAGAGTATACTTGATACCATATACTTGCAATCCAAAAACCAAACAAACCTCCACCATAAGCATCTAAAATATAGGTAGCCATAACCTACTAAACCAAAAATGGTTTCCCAAAATCATAAGCTAAAATCTTGAAAGGAAGCAAATATTTGGAATATGTTTCTTACACTAATCTATGAGATAAGATATGCACAAAAATTAAATTGGTACCATAGTTACAAGAAAAGAAATAAAAAATTGATATACCATAACATAGTGAATTACATGGGAAAAACCTTACTCTTCAAAGTAACTCAACATATTATCCAATAGTAAATTGTTATTATATATACTCTTTGAAAGTTGAAGTCTTTACATGAATATCACCAACAAGAGATCTAGAGAAATTTTGGTAGCATAATAATAAATATAAAACCCATTATAAAACCTCCATCTCTAGTATCCAATAAATAGGAGAAGAAACATTTAAAAATTAAATGGTAAATAGGAAACCATATGCTAAAACCACCCAAAATATTGTAAGAGTTATTTATAAAACCCATAGTATCCCAAGGATCACCTAGAACCAAAACTACCTTCCACACAAGAGAGAAGCAATGCAAATTCTATGAAGTTAGACAATTTATTAAATGCAAATATGAAACTACTATAATATATGATTTCGATAAAGACAAGGATGAAATCATATGACATACTAAGATCATGACAATTGTATAAATTATATGATATGAGACACACAAAAAAAATGTCCTAGGTAAGCTTAATTATGTAAGTGTGAATAAATCTTGATATGAAACTAGTTAGGTAACATACCATGTTGACATCAACACCCCCTTTAAGTGAAATGTAGCGAGTATGAAAAAATATAAAGATGCAAGAATGAATCCTAATTACAAGGCCATGTTAGGTACCCATGTACAAATGAATATCTCACTAGTGGAGTAAAGGAGAATAACTCAGGAAAAAACCCTCTCTAAAAGAGAGAAAATATGGAAGAAAATAGGTAGCTTTAAAAGAAGGAAATAAGGAGGACTAAACATGACCATCCATAGAATAATTATGTCAATAATGTACAATAGATATCCTCATAATAGGAGAGAAAAGAGAGATTATGTATCCCCCACAATTTATAATCTCATGTAGTGATGGTAGATGGTTGATAGGGATGATGATGATGATCCAAGAATGTCAACAAACATTCATCTACTTGGGAAGAAACAAAACTAAGTAGAGATTTGAGATGTCTAATGATGTTGTTAATAATATATTTGAACTCTACACAACTATTTTTCCATGTTTATGTAAAATTATGGTAGAATTAAATTAGGTACAAGCACAAAAAATGAAGAAGGTGATAAAATAGGACCATGTTAAAATAAATGAAGAACAATATCGAAAGATGTAGATGATGTGAAAATAAATAGGATGGCATTGTCATAAAAAAGTAGGTGGACATGTACTCAAGTGTTTCGATCAAATATGTAATATGGGACTCACAAAATAGACGTAGAATATTTATCAAGTACTTATTTGAATATATTATATCAGAAATATTATGATATACTTTTTGTTGAACACTTCCAGAGACCGAGGGGGGGATGAATCAATCTACTCAAAATTTAACCCCTTTCAAAATTTGAAACTTTCAACAGTGCAAATCAAACTCATTTAGAAAATAAAGAAAGAAATTTAAGTAGATAAATAACAAAGATAATTATAGAAATTTGAATCTTTAACACCTTCAACAAACTTAACTAATAAAATATATAGCAATAATCAGATCAACGTCATAGAGAAGGAAATAGAGAACACACACATGCACAAGGAGACACCAGATTTACGTGGAAAAACCAATGAGGGAAAAACCATGGTGAGATTAAACTCACAATATAAGGCTCACTACCTTAGTGAAAGATACAAAAGATACATGGACTTGAAGAGATTCATTATCTTAGAGTAGGATGCAATATGATTTAAAGATAATTACAAAGAATTCTAACACAAATCTCTATTGACTAGGGGGTTCAAGTATAATTGATCTTTCCTTTCATAATATTTAGCACTTTCTCTATTTGATATTCAATATGATTTGAACATACAAACTTATTTAGACTTGTATACTTCTCATTCTTGTTGCATCTGAAATAACCTTGAATTTATATCCACCGCAACACTTCAATTCTTCAATTAAGTCATCCAAGGAGAGAATAAACAATGAATTTAACTGTTCAGAAACCAATGCATTATGTGGTCCTATCCCAAGGATAGAGATGACCAAAATTTCTTAAAAATCATTTTAATATGATCCAAAATTATTCACATTCAAGCACACATCAACGTAAGTCAACATCAAGGAAATGTGTGGATGAAACATTGAAGCACATGACTATTTGGCCCATAAACACTCTTTCAATTGAATTTTATTGATGTGGTCCTAAAAATGATATGATAATACCCAAATCTATCACAAAAAATCTTCCATTACTAGCACAACCCTCCAAGCACACAACCCAAGCAAAGGAATAAGCCATGTTGGCTAGATATCCACAAATAGCTCAAAAATACATCTCAAGAGACAATGCAACAAAAAAGTGACCAATTAGCAACATGCTGATCACATAGGGATGCTAATTTAACATCCAAAATCACTTCCATACACTTCTTTCATATTTCCATGCCATCAAAATCCACCACAAACAAAATAGGTATAGAAAACTCTGTTCAAGAAACAAAAAAATACATAATTGGATGATGTAGCTTTTGTAGAACAACTTGTGGACCACTTCAGCATATGAAATTAGAAATAATATATTGCACAAACATTGTGATCACATTCACCAAGCCATAGGAGTAGAGACATCAATGCAGAGAAACACAAAGCATTTCCCAGACCAATCCAGACAACTAGCAGCACTGCCAACCTTATGCAATACATAGGAACCTCCTTGACAACATAGGTAACCTAAAAAGATGGGAGCACAATGTAAATAGAGTATTGAAATCAAATACCAAACCACAATACTAGAACTAAAATAGTGGAGGAATTCAAAGAATTCCTTAGATAGACTTCAATGTAGCTTTCCTGAACTAGAAGCATTTGAGAAACTTGCAATGTCCAAAACTTCCTTTCAACAACCCATACACCATCAAAAACATTAGGAGAGTGAATAAGGCATAAATTAGACCTTTAGAAATATATATCCAACATTATTCATGCTTCTAATCTTCATCTTAATGATTTTAATCCCCATATTAATATATCATTATGAAAACACCTCTCCTAATAGTAATAATTTATTATATGAACATAAACAACAATACTTCTTTGATAAGGCATGACATACAACCATGAACTTCTTCCATTATTCTCTTCTTCGATGAGGCATTCCATCCAACCAGTGTTAGACCAAACTGAATATAACAAAGAAAACCGATGTCAATGACTGACAACATATTACTTATCAATTACAACTATCAAACAATGGTGACAATAACTGCCAACAAACTCCTTATGTTAATATCAATGACGAACATCAACGCTGACATCAATGACAATAATTTCCATTACTTTTTCAAAATAATGACTCAATGAAACAAGAGATGAGATGATACGATCTTCATGTTTTCCATCCAATAAATTAGCCATAACATGATGTTGTGTTTTACCATGATGACATGGAGATGAAGTTGTTGATGTTGGAATGCAAGAATACATAGTGTCGAGATAGTGAGTCAAACATAAAGAAGATGAAGCCCTTAAAATTCATTATGATCCAAAGAGGTCACATAATCAATTAATATATCTATAGGAGGATAAGGAGCATTGGTTGAAGCCTCATTGTCAACACAACTATTGAATTAGAAAATAATCAAACTAATCAATTATATTGTTATCATACGATATGTCATCACAATCATCAAGGGGCATAATACTATCTATAGAAAGATCATTTGGGAATGGAGAGATGTAGGACTCAAAATATCTCAATATGTGATATAAAAGTATAGTATCAAAATAAACACTACTACCAATCAATCCAAGGATATGATCATTATTGAAATCATATGATATTTTGCAATTAAGTGTACCTAGTTTAGGGACTTGAGTAAATAGAGATGAGGCCACTTGAGATTTTTTAATATGTCATCTTGCTAAGAATTATAGTTCCCTTTTTTAAAAATATTTTTATGATTTCATAGTTTTTATAACAATATTTCTAACACCTATTTAGTTGTAAAATATTGATTCTATACACCAAATTTATGGCCTTTTCTATGAAGCTACTCCTTTAGGTAATAAAAAAAAGTTTGTGCATTAGTCACCCATGTGGCTTGGTGGTAAGAGTTGGTTCCTTTTCTTCACAACATGAAGGATAACTTTTTCTGGAGATTCAAGGCTAAAGTAGTGGTTTTGGGTGACACCACACACATTGCAACCTACAACCTTAGCCCCTTTAGGGCTAGGTGTGATTGAGACTTGGCTCCCCATGAACACTTGGTAGTCCAAGCACCTTATTTTTGGCCCTTGGTTGGAAATATGTTAAATGATAATTAAAATATTGAAAAAATTCCACTCTTTTGGATGTCACTTCATGAACAAATTGCACTCACAACATAATGAGAAATTTAAAATTATATGGCTCATAATCATGCCATAGATGATGAAATTGTTACAGTGTGTTGATGACACAATCCAAATTAGATTTATGTACAATAAAAATAGAGAATGGCATGTTGAATGTATGTGAATATGAAATTATATAGCTTGATATAGTCATATTTAAATTTTCATACAATGAATTTTATGAACCCTAATTTTTTATTTTTTATTTTAAATTGGCTCTGACTTTTATTGTGCCATATATTGATTTTTAGTTTTTTGGGATTTTTGAGCTCAAGGGTGAGGTACTTTTTGAACTAGGATGCACTATATGAAATCTCTTGGATAAAACTCTCCAAAAAAGGGGAAGGAAATTATAATTCTAGAGCTTAAATACCATGTAAGGGTTGTTCATCAACCCCATAGTAGATCCAGGATCACTTGCAACCAAAGCAACTTTCCACATAGGAGAGAAGAAATGAAAATTCAATGAAGCCAAATATTTCATTAGATACAAAAATTGAATTTGTACAATATATAGTGAATAAATCCTTTTTGTAAAGTTAAGGATGAAGGTTTAGCACATACTAAGATCCTAAAAAGTGTCTTAATCTTATGATATGGGTAACCAAACCAAGTTGTGCTGCAACAAGGGGGTCTTAAGATTGCCACTTTTTTTCTTTTCTTTTCTAAAATCAGAAAAGTCTAATATTCAACAAGAAAGTGAAGATAGTTACACTCAAAATTTGAATATGCAACAAGAACAAGAGTTATAATTCTTCAAATCTACTTTCTAAACTACTATTTGTTTTTGAATATGGTGAAGATTAAGGGTTTCAAAAAGGGGAGAATCGAAAGTGGTCCTATTTTTTTTAAAAAAGCATAACATAGTGTCTGGTGTGCTCCCCCTAAAATGTTAACTTTTTCTTAGAATTTAAAAAATTGCGTTATTGAGAAATTAGCTAATACCATGTAGTTTATGCCAATTTTTTCAGATAATTTTTTAATGAATATATTTTTTTTACTAATTTTCAAAGTGTTAACATTCTAAAAAATAGAATTTTGAGCATGATCCCACCTAATTTTTTTGAAAACTAATTGAAAACCATTTTTTTAATACATGTATAATGGAGTCTAGTTTCTAAAAATGTAATTTTTTTCAAAATTTATTGAACGAGTAAAAAACTATACCCAAAATACCACATTGGTTTTTGACAACAAAATGAACACACTAACAAGATAAATTAAAGATGAAAACATTAACATAATCAAAATGTGAAAAAAATTTATGGTTAGATAGATGAGCTCAAGAGCTTAATGTAATTGTGGTATTTTTATAAATTTTCATTGAAACATGTGCAAACCTAATGGAGAGTATGAAAAAAAAATGTGTGATTTTTTTTACCTTTTCAAAAAACACGTCTTTGGCATGAAATGGTCAACCAACCATTTGGGTTGGATGGCGAAAGAAAATCCTACATAAAGGGCTGGGATTTCCCAATGCAAGCCATTTGGCGAGTGCCAAATTCAGTGCTAGCAAAATGAAAATACATTTTTAAAATGCTAAAGACAATTTATCTTTCTCTTTTTATCTCTCTCCCTCACTTTGATAAGGCTTAGAGTTTAGGGTTTACAATTTATGATGGATAGTCAAGGTTTTACCTTTAACTCCCTCTCTACATCCTTCCCTCTATATCGATACTTCCCTTTTTCTCTCCCTCTTCTCTCTCTCTCCTCTCTCTCCTTTCTCTCCCTCTCTACCTTTCCTTCCCTCCTTACCCCCATCTCTATATGTGCCTCCCTACCTCTCTCTTCTTCTCTCTCCCTCTATTATTGTTTCTCTCCCATCCCTCAATCACTACCTCTCCCTCCCACCCTCTCTTTCTCCCCATCTCCAGGTCTCTCCCTCCTTCCCTCTTTACCTCTCCACCTCTCCCTCCCTGCTTAATTGCCCACCTCTCTCTCCACTCTATCTCTCCTCACATCTATACCCCCCTGTGTATCTTATCCCTCTCTCCCTAGGTTGTAGGTCTCTCACATCTATATGTCTCTGAGGTCTCAAGTTATTTCACACCCTCCTTACCCCTCTTTCCCTCTTTGTGAACTTCTTTGTCTCATTTGATTCTCTCTCCTCCTCACCCCTCTACATCTCCCCTCTCTAGGTCTCTAAGTCACTCATTTTCTACCTCTCTATCCCTCCTTATCCATCTCTTTCTCTTCACTCTTCTCTCTCTCCTCTTTTCTCTCCTTTTCCTCTCTAGGTCATCACCTATCTATCTTCTCCTTCCCTAGGTCTCTCACTCCCTACATCCCTTATTAATCCTCTACTAATACTTCCCTTTCTCTCTCCCTCTCTTCTCTCTCACCTTTCTTTCCCCTCTCTATGTCTCTCCCACACTCTATCCCTCTCTCCCTCTCTACTTTTCCTTCCCTCCTTACTCCTATCCCTATCCTTTCCTCCTTACCTCTCTCTTCTTCTATCTCCCTTTATTATTGTTTCTAACCCATATATCTCCATTCTCTCAATCACTACCTTTCCCTTCCACCCTCTCTCTCTCCCCATCTATTGTTATCTCTCCCCTTCCCTCTTTACCTCTCTATTTATCCCTCCTTGTCTCATTACCCACCTCTCTCCCTTCTCAATATTTCTCACCTCTATCTCTCCCCCTATGTCTCTCACCCCTCTCTCCCCAAACTGCAGGTCTCTCACCTCTATATCTCTCTCCTCTCTACTTATTTTCATCCCTCTCTACTTCTTTCCCTCCCTCCTTACCCCTCTTTCCCTCTTTGTTAAATTTATCCCATTTTCTTCTCTCCCCCTCACCTGTCTACCTCTCCCCTTTCTGGGTCTCTCATGCACACCTTGTCTACCTTTCTATCCCTCCTTAGCCATATATTTTTTTTGTTCTTATCTCTCTCATCTTCTCTCTCATTTACCTCTCTAGGTCTTCACCAATCTATCTCCTCCTTCCCTAGGTCTCTCATTCGCTCCATCCCTTATTGCTCACCTATCAATACTTACCTTTCCCTCTCCCTCTCTTCTTTCTCTCACCTATATTTTCCCTCTCTAGGTCTCTACCTCCCTCTCTCCCTCTCTCCCTTCACTTCCTCCTTACCCCAATTTCTATCCTTTCCTCCCTACCTCTCTGGGTGATCTCATATTAGTGGGATACACTTTTTGGCCAAACATGACATTGAACTAAACATTTTTAACAAAATATTCACTTTTAGACACCTATAATTGATAAACCATGATGAATTTGAAGATGATGCAAACTAGTGATTTGTGACATTTTATATGTAGATTCTAAATATATATTTTAAATTTTTTTAGAATCATATTGTATTTATTTTTCCATGTCCTTTGATAACTACTTTTCACTAGTAAACACCATTTTTAAAGAGTGATGTTTACTGTATAACAAAACTTTTTTATATGAAGGATAAAATTCTAACTTTTTTGAATTTAGATTTGTAACTATGATATATAGCTCCTTCATTTGGTTTCATAGTGTTTTATTTATTTATTTTTAATTAAATTTTGAAGTAAAACCAATTACAATTTAGACTTAGGTTTATTGTATAACACTACATTTTTCGTATGTATCCAAATTCATTTCTTTTTGTTGGATCAAGGACATCAATACCAAGAGAATAGATATTTTCAATTTTTTTTTGGTAATCTAATATTTTTGGTGAAAAACCAACATTCCCAAGAAATAAAAAATAAATTATAATAATCAAATTACATATATATTTAAAATTATACATTTTGGGAAGCTTATAATAAGGACTACATACTTACTGAATCATAGATTTTTAGGCGTGAGGCTTATAGGCTACTCTTGCACTCTTATGATGTTTAACCTAAAAGGAGAGAGATAAACCTCATGAAAAATCAATGTGGCTCACTCGAATTCGAGGATGTGTGATGTTATTAAGGCTAAACGAGATGATCTAAATGTAACTAAGCAAAGCAATTGATTGATTATGAATTCAAAATCTAGGAAATATGTAATGCTTGAAAACATAGTTTGATATGCAAATATGAACTAAACATGAACAAATGCGAAACATAAATGAAGAAGGTTGAATCAGAGTGCACCTAGGTAGAGAATGAAGAATCTGGAGTGTCTTGAATGCTGATAGAAATAACTGAAAATCACCAATGGGACTCATTCACCACTGATGGCGAATCAATCCTACTTCTGATGAAAACTTTTGAAAATAGGTTTCTGAGTGTTGAGATCCTGAATCTGACAAAATCTAGTTTTCTAGTCTTAAGGTGGGACTCATTTGCCACTGATGGTGAATCAATATTCTACCAAAATTATATGAAATCAAGGACCAATTCTGTAGCACTAGATCTAAGCTTGTCTTCTTGTCAGGTTGACGAAGTCAAATCTGCAAAAAATAGACAATAGATTGTCTTCAAGTTTGGAATAGGTTTGATTTGACTTGAAACACTTTATTGATTTCTTGACCACCTTTCACCACCTAACTACTTGACAAATCTTCATACAAAATTCTACAAACACACATGCAAAAGGGGAATAATGGTTAAGGGTTAGGTTATAGGGATTTACCTTAGTCAAATCCCACTTTGGTAATCAAACCCTTAATGAAGAAATGAAATGAAATGAACAAGGAAAGATGAATAAACAACATGCAAATGTTCAAAACTCACCACAACCTTGTTGAAGAAATTTGAAGATATGTCAATGGCTACTCCAAGATACTTGATTGATGCTTGATTGAATGATGCAAAGTGCTCAAATGTGATTTGAATGCTTAGTGAATGAAGAGATTGCTTGAATGAATTAGGAGATGTAAAATGAGGAGAAAAATGCATATTTATACACACTTGTGCCTTAGTAACTTGGTGATACCTCATCATAGGCCAACATAAGGTATTTTTGAATAAAAACCCAAAAGAAAATTTGAAATATTTTGACTTTTGAGCCAAGAGGGACTCATTCACCACCCATGGTGAATGGGTCCCACCTTGGACTTGAAAGTCATTGTCGGGAATTATCTTGCATTTAATGTTGTTTGTTGGGTTTACATTAAAAAATACACTTAATTAAGCCTTGAGTATATAAAGGGGTCAAATTAAGCATAAGAAAGGTGTAAATAGTGAAATTAAGCCTAGAAAAGCTTGAAATCTTGTTACAAGACTTTACAAAACTTCAAAATAGGACTTGATAAGTGTTGAAAAGGTGATTTTTAGGTGAATTGTAATGAATAGAGTCTAGAAAAGTGTATAAATGTTTTACAACACTTCACAACACCTTCACAAGACACCATAATTGATAATTTTAAGGAACTAATGTGAATGTTTAAGTCATATTACAACATTAAATCAAAGAAAAATGGACCAAGCATCATGAAGAAAGACCTAAAAGACCATGAAAATTTCAAAGGGCCATTTTTCTACAACACATTTAGCCCCCACTTTAGTGAGAGGATGAACTTGCTTCAAACTCACACTAAAGTAGCCATGCATATTGAGAGAGATGTCCCAATGCACTTATGTTAGCAAGATGGAATGACAATGATGAAGAGGGATGATCAATCCCCCAGGATGAATATCCCATGGAAGACTAAACATAAGAACAAAGGAATGCAAGTGAGAAAGAAAGAGAAGAAAAGGGAGAATTGGATTGAGCTTTGATCATCTGTCCAACTAGTTTTGGATTAGATCTAGGATGTTTATGAGAAAAAGAGAATGCATAATCACTATGGGGTGATAGAACTCATGGCGGTCCATCGGGTAAGAAAACCCAAAATGGTAAGATACATACGGTAGTTGGTATGCACTCACAAACACATAGGTGGCTATGGGGAAAGTGATTCCATTGAATGGGATTCCCACTTAACCATATCAAAGTTATAACTCTTGATAACTTTAACAAGGTTCCACAAGGGAAAATTTTAGTTTGTGCTTCATGAGACAAGCAAAGCTTTGTATGCTTATAACCCATGAACAAATGCAAAGGTACCATAGGCATGCAAGTTGTGTTATGCAAGGTGGAAAAAATGTAAAATGTGAAAATGTAACATGTAAAAATATGTTCATTTGGAGTCTTGTTGAGATCATGCAAGGTATATCACTTAGGGAAAATTATGTCTAATGTCTCCAACAGAGGATGAATCAAAGAATAAAATATTCACAACTTAGGGGATGTAGTGCGTCACATCAGGCCACTAAGAGGAATGTAATATGCTAAGATAGATCACACTATGAAGGAAATGACACCCAATGTCATCCACAAAGTGAAAAAAATATTGTATGAAGTGACAAGGCTGCACTAAGAACCAAAAATATGAATGAAATGATGCTAATGTATGCCCCCCATTTTAAAGGAATTTCTAAACACCGTTTTGTGAGCTATTACTTTAAAGTAGCAAAGGAAAGAAAATGTAGAAAGAAAACAAGACATGAGGGACAACTTGTAAAGCCCCTATGCTAAGTCATATGTTTCTAAGTTAGGTTGCATCATGTAAATGAAAAAGACAACAAAAGAAAAGGAGGGTTTCCCCCCAGAAAGGAACACAACAAACACATAAGAGATCTATAGATTTAGGGTCAGTGTGTTCATTGCTGCAATGTTTTTGTTAAAGAGCTCGAAACTATCATCATTCCCCAAAGCAAATAGAACTAGAAAAATGACACAAAGAGAGCAAAAACAAAAGAAAAATAAAGTCCATTTTGGGTCAACATGGAAGAGACATTTCAATCTCAACACTTTGTATCATCCCCAAAAGGAGAAACACAAGCGAAAAGAAAATGAAAAGGAAAAAGAAAAGGAAAATCTTTTGGGTCAACATGAAGGAGACATTGCGGTCTCATGCCTTGTGTCATCCCCAAAAGGAAAAACATAAGAAAAAGTTAAATTAAAAATGAAAAGGGACCGATTAGGGAAACATGGAAGAGACATAGGGTGTCTCAACGCTTTGTGTCATCCCCAAAAGGAAAACAAAAAATGGAAGCAAAAAAGGCTATGCACGACATGTAGAAGAATAGAGGTATAAATAGAGGAAGTGTATAAAGAGAGATAGAACATCAAATACACATTACGGGGGAATACAATACACACATAAAAGTGCAAAAGAGAAAGCAAAAGAAAAATGTAAAAAGGCTAGCAAGGCGAATGCAAGTCAACCATCTAACAAGTCATCCACCTCCCAATCATGTTCAATGTATTGTGAGGGTGGTTGACTATTCGAAGGAAGAATTGCAAGTGCCAAACTAGGAGAAGTACTAGGTTTTTCACTTGGTATAGAAGATTTATCATTTAAGCTCATGGTAGATGAAAACAATGAGTCTAGATCATTATGCACTTCATCATCTATTTTTGTGATCTCCTCGTCATCATCATCATCAATATTGATTATGATAGGAGGAAAAAGGTTTATTTCCAAGGAAGGATGTATCAAAAGTTGTGACTATTGGATTGGTTCATTTTTTTGTGAGGGCTAGACTATATTATCTTTTGGTGGGTTAGGAGGATGAGGGTGATCATCTATTGCTTCTATCAAAGGAAGAGATTTGTTTTCTTTGTTTTCTTCCATTTGAGATTGACGAGCAAGGAGACGACGATGATGCCTATGTTCCCTAGCAATGCGGTTTCATTTCATTTTATTTTGAAGTTGTTGAGGTGTACAAGAAGGTTGATCCATTATAGGTTAATTTTCTTTTGGAGGGGGAAGAATGGAAGAACCCGAAGAAGACAAGTCAATCACTTTCTCTTGAGCTTTATACACTTGTTTAATGTTAGGAGGCATGACATGATTGGTTTCATTTTCTCTTGGGAGTTTAAATGATGGAGGGGAAGTGTATATGGTAGGTTTCTCATGAGGTTGTATTGTTTGTTCAATATCAGACTCAGTTTGAAGCATGGTTTCATCAAGGATAGGAGTAGTGGAAGTGGGTGGGGACATGTTATGAAGAGATAATTTGGTTATGCATTTGGCTTTGAAATTTTGATAGGTTATGAAAAATAAGTCCTTTTGAGGGGTAATGGGTTCCATAGGTTCAAGTGAAAAGGCATCTTAGGAAAAATTACCTTTAGAGGATAATGGATTAAAGCCACTATGGTGTATGGTAAATGTTTCATTGCCATGCAAAAACTTCAAACATTTGTGAACAACTAAGGGGATCACTTTCATCAAGCAAAGCCAAGGACAACCTTGCTATAGACGAAATTGGTCTGATTGTGGAATGATAGAAAATGTTACCTCCAAAGTTTTGGGTCCTATCTGTAATGGGAGTACAATCGATCCAATAATAGGGCAGACAAAATCAGTATGTGTTTTAATCCATACAGTTGGTTTGTTATAATCATCTTGATAGAGATCATGTAATACTAAAAACTCTTCCATGATCACATTCTCGCTACAGGTGGGATCTATTAATATCCCATTAGTGGGCTTATCATAGATTATGCCAGCTATGTAAAGAGCACCAACATGAAGCTTTTGAAGTATATCATGAGAATAAAAAGTAATATCGAGAGATTTGTTGGTTGGGACCTTACGAAGGGCAACGCCTATCATACCCACAAGTTCATCCATAGGATTAACTTGGGTAACATTTGGAGTAAGATCATGTTGTTCAGTATTTGTATCAACATTCATTACAACAGTGTTTGAAGGTTCACTATCCTTGACAAATGAAACATTGTGTTTAGGCATAGGGTTGGTAAAAATTTGTAAATTCTAGATAGGGGTTGCAACAGACTTATTGCATTGATCATTGACACCCACAATGGACAAACGACCAAAATCAATGAGGTCTTGAACTAAGTATTTGAGACACTTACATAGTTTGGCGTCATGTCCATTTTGGTGATGAAAATGAAAATAAGCATTAGGTTTAAAGGTGGGTGGTAAAGGCTTGGTGGTATCAAATGGTTTAACGGTAGGCAAAGTGATCATTTGTTGCTAGAGAAATTGGTTCATTGTGTTATGGAGGGTATCAGGTAAGGGAGTAAATTGTCTCTTCGGGTACCCATAGGTAAAGGGTACCACTGTTTTAACAACTTCCACTTGACTCTGAATAGGTTGGGTTGGTTGCGGAGAAGGAAAATTGAACTATAAAAAACATCTATTTGGTTTTCTAAAGTTTGGTGTGTTGTTTTGATTAGTTTGCTCAAACTTCTTAGCTTGGTTAGAAGTGGACTTTGAGTCACAACTAGATACTGAGTTGTGATAATCAGAAAGGGTTGTGCATAAATGCATGAATGAAGGGAATTTCATCATAGTTAACTTATCCTAAAGGTGAGTGTTTAAGTTTTTGATAAAAATATTTTGCAAATGTGAATCAGGAATCTTGACATCAATTTGAGAATATAATGACTGATATCGTGAAATGAAATCAGTTACCTTTTCATCTGCATTTTGTTTACATCACATTAAATCAGCCATTGTCTTTTTAGGAGTCATATGGACTTGGAAATGACTTATGAAGGCATCCACAAGTTCATTGAACAACCAAATTGAATGATTGGGTAAGTTTGAAAACTACTCCAATTCAATGTCCTTCAAGGTCCTAGGAAAATTTTTGGCTAACAACTTATCATCAAGGAAAAAGTCATTGCACAAGGTTGTATAAACATTGACATGATTAGTAGGGCCTCCTTTACCTCCATATTTCTCAAACCTAGGCATTTCAATTCCTCGTGGCATCTATGTGTGTAAGATCTGTAAGGATAATGGACTACTACAAACATGATATGTGGGTGGAGAATTTTGACTTTGGCTAATGGTGGAGATTTGTTGTTGCACAGATGAAACTATGCTAAAGAGTTGTGTAATGATGGGATTAGTGTAAGTGGTATGAGGTGGAAAGGAAAATGTGATTCTGAGTGTCTGTAATGTTAGGGGAAGTGAAAGGGACACTAAGAGGGGTGAAGGTGGAAGAAGGAATATGTGATGCCACAAAAGAACTAGGAATGCTAGTTAGAATAGTGAAAGGAGTCACATGACTAACCTGTTGCATAGTTGTTGTAACTTGAGGAGTGGTATAAGTTGGTATGGATGCTATGGTTGAAGGAGGAGGATTGTGAGGTCCTCCTTGGCTTAAAACAATGTTAGTTGGCTGGGAAATAAAATGAAGATGTTTAATGTATATCTCAACTATTATTTTCAAAACTTGTAAGTCATCATCACTTTTAATCAAATGATGAAGGTTTTCTATTGTAGGTATGGCAGTGGTGGAAATGTTTTCAAGGGATAAATCTTGTTGTAAATGTGAAAAATCCTCATGAATACTAATGAATTTTTCTTGTAGAATGGAATTGTTTTGTTTGTCAACATTCATTGGATGGAAAGGTGAAGGCATAGTAGTGGTAGTATCCATGCCTAATGCACCATTTTTTGAACTAGGAGAAGGAGCTTTTGAGATCCCAAGATCCACAATGAAAGTGCTATCATAGGGAGCCATGAGTCTAAAACTTCGTCTCACTAAAGTAATATTAATGGGGCACCAAACACTCATACAAGTACCACAAAATATGGGGTGAATGCAAATGCAATGTAATCTAGGAGTGCAAAATGAAAATAATAGGAATTCTGCAAACTCAAACAGAGAAATAATAGAGAACAATAATGAAGTAATTACCTAGAAAATTCCTGAAAATGTAGTATGAATTGTGCAGGTGGACTAATTCACCCAGGGTGGAAAATGAGTCCAATTATGAGATTTTTTTGTGTTTTGTAGAAAATTAAAAGTGATTTTAACTATTTTCAGATGCAAACTAAGGTTGCAAATGTAGATTTTCAGTTTTTCAATGATATGATATGCAAAAATGAAGTCTAAACATGAACAAATGCAAAATAGAAATGAAGAAGGTTGAATCAGAGTACACCTGGGTAGAGAATGAAAAATCTAGAGTGTCTAGAATGCTGCCAGAAATCACTAAAAATCACTAGTGGGGATTCATTCGCCACTGATGGCGAATCAGTCCTACTTCTAATGAAAACTTCTGAAAATAGTTTTCTAAGTGTTAGGATCCTAAATCTAACAAAATTTAGTTTTCCATCCTTAAGATGGGACTCATTTGCCACTGATGGTGAATCAGTCCTCTCCCAAAATTCTATGAAATCATGACCAATTCTATAGCACCAGATCTGAGCTTGTCTTCTTGTCAGGTTGACAGATTCAAATCTGTAGAAAATGGACTGTAGGTTGTCTCAAAGCTTGGAATGGGTTTGATTTGACTTGAAACACTTTGTTGACTTCATGACCACCTTTCAACACCTAATTGCTTGACAAATATGCATACAAAAGTCTACAAACACACATGCAAAAGGGGGAAAATGGTTAAGGGTTAGGTTATAGGGATTTTCCTCAGTCAAATGAAAATCCCACTTTGGTAATCAAACCCTTAATGAAGAAATGGAATGAAATGAAAAAGGAAAGATGAATAAACAACATGAAAATGTCCAAAACTCACCACAACCTTGTTGAAGAAATCTGGATATATGTTAATGGCTACTCCAAGATACTTGATTGATGCTTGATCGAATGATGCAAAGTGCTCAAATGTGATTGGAATGCTTAGTGAATAAAGAGATTGCTTGAATGAATTAGGAGATGTAAAATGAGGAGAAAAAAACATATTTATACACACTTGTGCCTTAGTAACCTGATGATACCTCATCACAGGCCGACATAAGGTATTTTTTAATACAAAATTGAAACAAAAATTGAAATATTTTAAATTTTGAGCCAAGAGGGACTCATTCGCCACCCATGGCGAATGAGTCCCACATTGGAATTTGAAGTGGGTGTCAGGAATTATCTTGCATTTAATGTTTTTTTTCGAGTTTACATTCAAAAATACACTTAATTAAGCCTTATGAGTGCATAAAGGGGTCAAATAAAGCATAAGGTGTAAATAGTGAAATTAAGTCTAGAAAAGAATGAAATCTTGTTACAAGACTTTACAACACTTCAAAATAGGACTTGATAAGTGATGAAAAGGTGATTTTTAGGTGAATTGTAATGAATAGAGTCTAGAAAAGTGTAGAAATGTCTTACAACAATTCACAACACCTTCACAAGACACCATAATTTGAATTTTAAGGAACTAATGTGAATGTTTAATTCACATTACAATATTAAATCAAAGAAAAATGGATCAAGCATCGTGAAGAAAGACCTAAAAGACCATGAAAATGTCAAAGGTCCATTTTTCTACTGCACACTTATAAAACATACATTTTAAATGAATTCATTTGATCCCTAAAAAGGAAAATCAAAAGTGGTTTTTTATCAACATTTTGATAGGTGTAGAAGAGACTCCATTATAGGTATGGTTTAAAACTAGTGGGGACGTTATATCCAAGGGGGTTTTATCTAAGGGGTTTTGATCATACCCTCTTGAATTAAAATCCTTTAATTGGAACCTTTCAGGGCTTAAATCATTATATTTTCAAAAAATATGTGATTTTAGCATAAATTAGGATGTCGTAGAAAGTGTATCCCATTATTGTGGCAACACCCCTCTCATCTTATCTCTTTATATATTATTGTTTCTCACCCATATCTCTCCATTTTTTCGATCACTACCTATCCCTCCCACCCTCTCTCTCCCCATATCTAGGTCTCTCCCTCATTCCCTCTTTACCTATTTACCTCTTCTTTTTTATCTCATTACCCACCTCTTTCCCCCCTCTATCTCTCTCACCTCTATCTCTCCCCCTATATCTCTCACCCCTCTCTACCCAGGTTGTAGGGTTGAGGGTATACCTAGATAAGTGCATATGATAT
This sequence comes from Sequoia sempervirens, assembly GCA_007258455.2. Taxonomy (NCBI): domain Eukaryota; kingdom Viridiplantae; phylum Streptophyta; class Pinopsida; order Cupressales; family Cupressaceae; genus Sequoia; species Sequoia sempervirens. The sequence continues at coordinate 98,685,152 of VDFB02358134.1, read as the reverse complement.
AGGGATTAGGGTTGAGAATATTGGGTATATGGTAGAGGGTATTGGGTTTATGGTTGAGGGTTTAGGGTATAGGATTTAGGGTATAAGGTTGGTTGTATAAGTTTTAGGGTATAGGTTCATGGGTACAAAGGTTATAGGGTTGATGGTATAAAGTATAGGGTTGAGGGTTGAGGGTGTAGGGTTTAAGGTTTAAGTAGATGGTTGAGGGTTGATGGATAGTGTTTAGGGTTGAGGGTACAAAATTACGTGTATAGGGTATAGGGCTTACAGTTGAGGATATTGGGTAAATTATTGTGGGAGTAAAATCAAGTTTCGAAGAGGAATTTTGGTGGAATTTTATATCAATCAAACTGATTATGAAGTTGCATGGTTTAAGGGTGTAGTCATTGATATTGGGCCTCTCAAATCATGTGATGGTTGTAGAATTATCAATGTACAATATGAGGCATTTGAGACAAAATAAAATCAATGCTTCAAACTTGTATCATAATCATTTGAGGCCAATACCACCTCCAATTCCATTACCCAACAATTTAGTTGTGGGTGATACAATGGAAGAATTGAACACATGATTTTTTTGTTATTGTTTCTCTAAGGACCTAGGTATATTATTTTGTGAGATCATAACCTTAGAACTAGAAACATGATCTTGAAGCAATACCTCAGAATCAGTGACAATATTATCTATAGTTTTTGAGTTCTCTCATCTATAAGTTCCTCCATATTGTAAGATTCTAATGATATTGGTGGCATATGAGGAGTACTAGTAGCTACCTTGCTTATTCCAAAGAAGATTGCATCAGGTTTCAAGCTTCATTAGGACTATTCATATCCCCCGATATCTATCTCACCCCTCTCTTTCCCCATTTAGGTATAGGATATAGGGTTTATGATAGAGGGTATAAGGTTTATGGTTTAGGGTGTTGGTATAGGGTTTATGGTACACTATTGATGTTAGATTGTTTAGGGTACATAGAGTATAGGGTATAGGGTATAAGGTTTAGGCTATTTCTATAGGGTTTATGGTACAAGATTGATGGTATAAGGTTTAGAGTCCATAGGGTATAAGGTTTGGGATATAGGGCTTAGGGTAAAATATTTATTGTATAAGGTTTAGGATACATTACATGGTATAGGGTTTACAATTTAGGGTATTGGTATAGGTTTTATGCTACAATATTGATGGTACACAATTTAGGGTACATAAGTGAAAAGGTGAAAAATAGGAGTGTCCCTAGGGTTTACCAAAATGGAAAAGTGGATCCAAAGAGGGAAAAGGGGTCATATTTTTCCTCATTTCATTAGGAAATGAGATAAAAACAATGAAATGACTATCAACCAAAAGGTGACTCAAATCAAGGTGTGAATCTGTAAATTTCCCTTTTATGTAAGGATGGGGGTCTAGGCTAAACAACACTTTGGGGAGAAAGATTAAAAATAGAAAAAATATTGAAAATGGAGGTGATTATGTAGCTTAATACTTTGTAAAACTATAAGATAGCTGATCTAATTAAGTATTCATTCTTACAAATTCTTTGTGTATGATTATCTGTTTAGATCAATTTTACCAATTGTAGAAAGTAGATAGAAGATTGTAGAAGAATGAGACAAGAAGATAGAAGAGACACAACATATACATGGAGAAACCCTTTCAGGAAAAAACTCTACCTCCAAAATCAATAGTTCTTGTATTATTTAACCTTAGAACAAGATTACAATAACACTGTATCAATCCTTTGCTTGAGATGCTTTTTTTTCCTTCAACAATTCTTCTTCACAACCTGCAATAAACTATGATAAAACTCTCTTCAACTTGCTGCAATTAATAAAAAATTGTGAACATTGTAAACTCCAAAGTGTTGAAAATTACAAGAGCTTTAAGGTCCTCTAAAAAACCTATGTCTATTTTGCACAAGTAGAGTCTCATCATGTAACATGAAGTCAAATCCAATGTCTCCTCAATTTAGGCACCCCAAACTAAACTCCTAACTAATCATTGGCCAAGAAAATATCTCTCCATCAATTTACACAAATATTATGCATGATTGATCATCCCCACTTAACTAAATGTATCACCTATTATCTGTCATGCAACTGAAGTCATTAATCATGCATTCCAAGTCAACTGAAGTCAACTAGCATTCAAATGAAACTAACTACATGCAACTGAGCATAACTGAACGTAACTCAACTCCACTCATGTAAATGTCAATCCCTAACTTGTAGGATCTTTACATTCATTATTGAAGTGTTATCTATTCTCTAAACAGTTAATTGAACTCAAGGTGAGTTCCACCTTCCATGTGGTCTCCCCATGTGCTCCTATTTTGTAGGAGCTCTTGTTGGGCATCCCCACATTTTCCTATCATTTAGAATTAATTAAAAATGTCAATTTACATGTTCATTTCATTTGAATTTAATCTCTTTCTAATCCTAGTGTTGGGGAACACTTTCCAAGGACTTAGGAGATAGATGAAATAATGTTTAGGATTGCAATTAAATGGCATCCTATTTTCAACATTCTCCCACTTGAAGTTATACATTACAATTATTCTAAACGAGTAATAATTATTATAAATCAAGTATAGGAATCAAGGCCAATGGCCTTCCTGTACCAAGAGAACCTATCTGGAGGAACTGGTTTTGTAAGATAATCTATAGCATTGATCAAAGTGTCAAATTTATCAATCAATACCTTCCCACTCTCAACCATTTCTCACATAAAGTGATACTAAACATCAAAATTCTTATTACAAGAATGATACATAGGATTTTTGGCTAAATAAATAGCACCTTGACTATCACATTCAAGTTTAATTTTCTTGCAATTAAAACCAATACCTTTCCCAAGTCTTTGTAACCAAACTGCCTCTTTAGAGGCATGGTAGCAGCCATGTACTCTTCTTCTGTGGTGGACAAAGCAATCGTGGGCTGCCTCTTACTCAACCAACTAATCACAACTCCAAACAAAGTAAACACATAGCCACTTTTCAACCTTCAACTATCCAGGTCTCTTGCCCAATCTGAATCAACAAAACCCCGTATGTTCAATGATTTATGCATAATATCAATGTCATTAGCACCATGATAAACCAAAGACTAATAAGAAGTACCTCGTAAATATCTAAAAACCCTCTTAAAATAAGTCTAATTTTCTTTACTAGGGTTATACATAAACCTACTTAGAACTCCCACTGCTTGGGCTATATCTGGTCTCGTATAGACCATTGCATACATTAAACTACCAACTGCACTAGCATATGGAATTTCAGACATTTCCTCATAATCAAAATCAAATTTAGAACTCATGTCTAAACTTAACTTTGTGCCAACTTCTAAAGGAATATTAATTGGTTTACTCTCCTGCATGTTAAATCATTTCAAAATAGTATCAACATAGTTGCTTTGATTTAAGCAAAGCTATCTATTACCTCTATCTCTGTTGATCTCCATACCAAGGATATATTTTGCAGCCCCTAGATCTTTCATCTTAAATGTGCTTGAGAGTTGTGCTTTCAATTCTTTGATCATTACCTTGTTGTTACCAATAAACAACATGTCATCAACATATAAGATAATAATTAAAATAAGATCATCAATACTTTTTATGTAAACACAATGATCTTCCTCACTCCTAACATAACCAATTTTCAATGCAAAAGCATCAAAATTTTGGTACCACATTCTAGGTGACTGTTTCAATCCATATAAAGATCTCTTTAACCTGCAAACCAATTCTTCTTTTCCTTTTACAACAAAACCATTAGGTTTCCTCATATAAATATCCTAATCAAGATTCCCATGCAAAAAAGTAGTTTTCACATCCATTTTCTCTATCTTAAAATCATAAGTAGCAACAATAGATAAAAAGAATCTAATAGAAGTTAATTTAGCAACAAGAGAGAAGATTTCATTAAAGTCAACTTCCTCTCTCTAGGAGTAGCCCTTGGCTACTAATCTAGCCTTGTACCTTTCGAGATTACCATCTACTCCAATTTTTTTTTTAAAGATCCATTTACAACCAATGGCCTTTCTTCCCTTGGAAAATATCTCAGGATCTCATGTGTTGCAAGTATCCAAGGATTCCATTTCCTTATGCATAGCTTGTGACCAAAGCTTGTTATCATCTGAAGACACAACTTCCCTGTACGATCTAGGTTCATCATTAGTAATCATCAAAGAAAATATATAATAGAAATTAGGTGGGCTAGACCTATCAACGAGATTTCATTGTCTTGTGGATCTTCTCAAAGGGGTTTCTACTTGTTCCTCAATATGCTCATCATGAGCATCTATCTCAGAAGAACTATGTGAACTCTCCTCATCCAATCTGTCCAATTGTTCTTCAACATGTGTATCTTCATGCTTCTTAGTATTTATCTCAAAATGCACTTTTTGAAAAGTATCCTTCTCCTTTGGTTGTTCTTCTCCTGAATAATCTCTAAATTCCTTGAAAATCACATCTCTAGATAAATAAATTTTTTGGGTTAGAGGATTCCAAATCTTGTAACCTTTTATAATTTCACCATAACCTATGAATATAGTTCTAGGGAATTTGATGATTATTATAAGCATGGAGGAATTATGAGATAGAAACCTACACTAGATACACCTCAACAATATGAAGTAGCAGAAAGGATGAACTGAACCATAATGGAAAGAGCTAAGAGTATGTTAAGTAGTTCTAAGCTAGATCAGTGCCTTTGGGTGGTGGTTGTAAGTACTTCTTTTTATGCATAAAATAGATCCAAGTGTATCTTGAGACATCATTGATAAATGTGATATAATATCTAGATTTTCTAGTGGAGTGAATATCCACAGGGCCCATTACATCTAAATGAATAATCTCTAATAATATTTTAGCTTTATTTGTTACACTAGGAAATGAAGATCTAGATTGCTTTCCAAACACACAATGCTCACAAAAATATTTTTTTCCAATTTTATAATCAAGAATACCATCAACCAATTTTTTTTTATTAAGAATGGTCCTAAGACCTTTTTCACCAATATGGCCCAATCTATGGTGCCACAACATACATGTATTTTCAGCTTCAGTTACATTGGCTAATTTATTCAAATTGGAGGTATTCAGCTTAAACAAAGTCCCAATCCGAGATCCTTTAGTAGCCACCATATTCCCTTTCACCAATCTGCAACCACCTTTGTCAAATGTCACATGCATTCTAGAATCATTGAACTTAGATATAGAAAGTATATTTCTAGCAAGTCCTAGCATATATAAAACATTAGTAAGGGTCTTAACCCTACCATCATTGAAACACAACTTTACCTCTCCTTTTCCCACAACCTTTGTTGTGCTATTATCTCCAAAGAAGACATTCCATTTCCTTAGGCCTACCTATTACAAACAAGGCATCTTGGGATCCCGTTTTAGACTTCCTCCTCATCTCCTCTAATAGGAGAGTAGGAATTATATTTTCCATCTTAGGATATGCAACAATTATATTCTCCCAAGACTCTAGTAAAGAACAACGTAAAAAAATGCACTTATGTTAATCTTCTAGCTTTACATCTACATATGCTAACTAAATTAGAATCAAATTAAAATAATTTAAATGGTTTTCAATAAAATCACCATCTTTCATATTTAAAGAATACAACTATCTTTTTAGATACAACTTATTAGTAAGACTTCTGGTTTGATAAATATCACCTATCCTCTTCCACATTTTATATGTGGTAGTTTCATCTAAAACATTCAAGAGAAAAACATCAACAAGACACAATCTTATTGTCCCTCTTTCCTTTTATCAAGCTTAGCCCAATCCTCATCTAACATCAGTGTAGGTGACTTTGTCTCATTACAAACAACTGACCACTGATCTCTCTCTTCAAGGGGATCCTCCATTTTTAGTTTCCACATCTCATAACTTGATCCATTGAATCTTTCAATATCTAAATGAGAATTAGAACTCATTGTAACACACTTCTTTTATAAAGTCAGCAATAACACAATAGTAAAAGCTTCCACTATTGCCAAAAAACCTTCAAACTTTTATGAGAAAGGTGTGTCAAACTCTACCCAACCGTTAGCTCTAATACCAAATGTTGAAAATGGAGGTGATTACGTAGCTTAATACTTTATAAAAATATGAGATTTATAATCTAATTAATTATTCTTTCTTACAAATTCTTTTTGTATGATTATCTATTTAGATCAATTTTACCAATTGTAAAAAGTGGATAGAACATTGTAGAAGAATGAGACAAGAAGATAGAAGTGACACAACATATATGTGGAGAAACCCTTTAGGGAAAAAAATCCACCACCATAATCAATAGTGTTTGTATTATTTAACCTTAGAAAAAGATTACAATAACACTGTATCAATGCTTTGCTTGAGATGCTTCATTTGCCTTCAACAATTCTTCTTCACAACCTGCAATAAACTCTAATAAAACTCTCTTCAACTTGCTAGAATTAATAGAGAATTGTGAACATTGTAAACTCCAAAGAGTTGAAAATTACAAGAGCTTTAAGCTCCTCTCAAAAAATTATGCCTATTTTGTGCAAGTAGAGTTTCATCATGTAACATGAAGTCAAATCCAATGTCTCCTCAATTTAGGCACCCCAAACTAAACTCCTAACTAATTGTTGGTCAAGAAAATATCTCTTAATTGATTCACACAAACATTATGAATGATTGATCATCCCCACTTAACTAAGTGTATCACATGTTATCTATCATGCAACTGATGTCATTAGTCATGCATTCCAAGTCAACTAAAGTGAACTAGCATTCAACTAAAACTAACTACATGCAATTGAAGATAGCTGAACCATAGTTGAATGAAACTAAACTCCACTCATGTATTTATGTCAATCCCTAACTTGTAGGATCTTTACATTCATTACTAAAGTGTTATCTATTCTCAAAAAAATTAACTGAACTCAAGGTGAGTTCCACCTTCCATGTGGGCACCCCATGTGCTCCTATTTTGTAGGAGCTCTTCTTGGGAATCCCCACATATTCCTATAATTTAGAATTAATTATAAATGCCAATTTACATGTTAATTTCATTTGAATTTAATATCCTTCTAATCCTAGTGTTGGGGAACACTTTCCAAGGACTTAGGAGATATGAAATAATGTTTAGGATTTTAATTAAATGGTATCCTATTTCCATCAAAAAGAGCTTCAAAATTCACTCTACAAAGTGGATCTAATAATTTAGCATAAAACTGAAGGAAAGAAATTAGTTTCCAAAAATAAAAAATAAATAAATACTGTGCACCTAAGTTCAAAATTTGTTTTTTTGCAAGATGAATAGGGTCTCATTCATCCTAGGGAAAATGGGTCCTAGTAGACTTTACTAGAAAAAACTAAATCTAAAAATGATATCTGGGACCTACAATTCCTCCTTGTAACTTGATATCTCCACTCCTAGATCTGGATCTAAGAAAAATATGCAAAACATAAAATTTTGTTTGTTGGTGGATAGGGGTTTTCCATGGTCAAACCCTAAGCTTGGTAATTAAACCTTGATGAAGAGCATAGATATTAAACATGAAATGTGTGTGAAATATTAACTATAAGTGTGCCTAAGATTAACAATAATAATGCAAATAATCCCTACTTATGTGTGTTAGAATAGGATCCCTAAATGAACATGCACAATGATGAAGACATGCTTTAGGAGATCTCAAATCACCTTAATAATTCATAAATATGACTATAAATTTCTTAGGCTAAAACTAGAAAGATCTAGAAGATGGAATCACTTAGGAAACAAGTCATTAGGCTTGGTTGAATGTCTTGTGCATCTCCTAAATCCTAGAATCCATCATGATCCTCTATAGACAATTATCATCAATTCTTTGACAATGCTTGATCTTGATAAGAAAAGGAGCTTGAAGACTTGTAAAAAAAACTCAACTGCTACTCCAAGATTTCACTTTTGAATGCTTCTTCTTGCTCTTGAATATGAATGCTTGATCTCATGTTAATTTCTTTTCTTTTCTTCTTATCTTGCTAGTGTAAAATGAATGTGAGACTTAGTTTTATAGGCTTCCTATCTAATTTTCCAATTATTAGATCTCGAAAGCTGACATGTGAAATTTGAATTTGGGAGATTGAAATGCCACCAAAAGAATATCAAGTTGAGCTCAAGGCACTTAATGAGGACCCATTTTCCCATGGGTGAATGGGTCTTTGTAGGAGTTTAGGTGAACTCCTCAAACACCCCTAGAATTGCCTACAAGAAAAAATAACTTCCACAAGAGAGAAATGGCAGAAATATTATGCTATCATTAAGATGCAAGAATGCCAAATTGAATATGAGATGATTACAAATGTACAAAATGCCTTGAATATATAGGCATGAGTGAAAACCTAAAATGCATAAGATGTTTCCAAGTGTTAAAATCACACTACATGTGACAACATGTGAACCCTATCTAGGAAATGATAAAAAGATAGAGATAAGTTCTAGAAGGACAACTCATCTTCTAGAAGAAATCTTATCTCCTACAAACAAGGAAGGGAGAATTACCCCATTATTAAATGATTTATCTAATTATTCAACCTAGGACTTAATTAAATTAAATGCAAGACCTAAGTTAACTTATGCAAAGTGTATTTAAATAATTAATTACACCAACACCCCCCATAAGTGCAACTTAGGGAGAAGCAAATTATTATGAAAATGATGCAAAGATGCAATGATGGGTCCCATCAACAAAGGCCTGATTAGGTACCCATTTACAAATGCAATAAAAATGAAAGAGTAGAAAACCTAGCGGGAAAAAAACCCCTCAATGCGATGACCTATTGCAAATAAGCACTGGAAGAACTCTGATGGAGTAACGCTGGAATCCTTAATTTGGTAAGCAAGGAAAGATACCTCTATTTACAAGAAACCATAGTGGAATCATAATAATGCAACAACAGATCTAATGCCAAGGAACTCTAGAAAAATCACATACTGGATCAACCCTGGAATCTATGAAGCAATAGTAGATGAAAAAGATGCCCCCTATAAGAGGGAATGATATGATGACAAAATCTAGAAGCTGTCTATCTCGATGCCGATGCCAAACTGTGACTAAAACTGCTCCATGGGAACAAGTACCATCAAGATTCTGGAACATTAACCATAAAAATATGGCCCTCAAACTAAGATGGATCTGAACCAATGTGGATCAATAACCATAGGCTTTCAATCTGAAGTGTGAACCAATGTGAACCAAAATGTGTCCAACTATGAGCAAGATGAGGCCAAAAGAAACAACAGGAGAATCCAGATAAACTCATGCGAGTTGTCATCAATATGAAGATGAAATGAAAGAAATCCCCCTTGATGGAACTTTATATCAATTCATTTATTACAATGCTCAATGATTGCAAAATTAGAGAATGAAAAACATGCATAAACTATAGAGAAAATGTAAACCTAGTGCATGAAAAAAAAATTGAGTGCATGCAAAAACCAATGTTCACATCTACCTCCATCAATAAAAATGACCTTAAATCTGTGTAGAGAATGAATTCAGCTTTCTGATGATATCTCATATGCCAAAAATAGATGTCGTGGCCAAAAGTTATGAATTTTTCAGAAAAGCTAAATTTTGCTTGCAAGAAACGGGTTTTCTAGCAAAAAAAGTTTACTTCTGATTTGATTTATGAAAAATATGTTCATAATGAGTAGACAAAAATAGAAACCCAAAAATATTTTGAAGTGAAGAACAAAACCCATAAATTGTTTTTTGATCCAATAAGCAGAAGATGAAAAAATAATTTTTTTAAACCTTCAACCAAGAGGGAAATGACGCGTGTTGGTTTTTGTATAGCAATTTTCTTCAAATCCGTGCAAGATATCAAAAATATAAAAGATACCCATTTTAGATTTTGACCCTGGCTAGAAAAATTATAAATTTTCTTTCCTACAACTGAGTGGAAGCTATATTTCTGAAGCAAAAATGAAAAATGACTTCAATAAAAAAGTTGCTTGCATCCAGCAAAACTTTCATGCCAAGATTGGTCCCTCATATATGGGAAGAAGTCTGCAGCATTGAAGCTTTGATAGCATGTAGGGGTTTAGGTTAACTCCTCAAACACCCCCAAAATCACTTGCAAGACAAAATAACTTCCACAAGAGAGAAATGGCAGAAATATTATGCTATCATTAAGATGCAAGAATGCCAAATTGAATATGAGATGATTACAAATGTACAAAATGCCTTGAATATATAGGCATGAGTGAAAATATAAAATGCATAAGATGTTGCCAAGTGTTAAAATCACACTACATGTGACAACATGTGAACCCTATCTAGGAAATGCTAAAAAGATAGAGATAAGTTATAGAAGGATAACTCATCTTCTAGAAGGAATCTTATCTCCTACAAACAAGGAAGGGATAATTACCCCATTATTAAATGATTTATCTAATTATTCAACCTAGGACTTAATTAAATTAAATGCAAGACCTAAGTTAACTTATGCAAAGTGTAATTAAATAATTAATTACACCAACAATCCTTACTTAAAACTTCAGGACTCTTTAAATGTCAAGGCATTAATTTGAGCTATACCATTTATTCAATGTGGGTTGTGTTGTCAGGAATTGAATAAAATTAAGTAAAATAGGCCTTTGGATACATGATAAAGAGGTATTAGGGGCCTAATATTGGGATTTTAAAATGCATTAATGAAAATGTCACCAAAATAGGTCTAAATAAGTGTGATTTGTACTTTCTCCTAAAAAAGAGGTACACGTTTCTACACTACAATAAGATATAGGGTTTAGGGTATTGGATTTAAGGTTGAGGGTATAAGGTATAAGGTATAGGGTTGATAGTTTAACATATAGGGTAATATGGTCAAGGGTATTGATATAGGGTTTAGGATTTAAGGTGTACAATTTAGGGTTTAGGGTACTTATAAGGAAAGAAAAGGTGTGGAATCAATTTCCTAATGACACTTCTAAGAAGAGAATGTAGACCTAAGTCTCAAATTTCAAATTACAGTACACCAAAGATGCACATTAATAGGAATAGATAAGAACAAATTAAAACAACACAAAGTACTTAGACACTAGTATTTACATGGGAAAACTCTTTTGGAAAAAATTCCACCACACCAAGAAAAATTATTTGTATTATAGTGAAGAGTATTCACATACAAAGTTATAGTTTCCCCCTCTCAGATGTCTATCCAATCTCAATATAGGTAGCTATTCAACAATGAACAGTCTCGTTCTCTTTTCACAAAATCACTACTCGACTTGTCTCATTACAAAATTTCTCCAATAGATATTAGAAATGTATTAGAAATTTATAACATTTTACATTATGAGAGAATTCTAAAAAAAACCTCTAACTCTAGACCCATGCAGGAAAGAATAAAAATTGGTTCCCATCAGTTAGAGTAGACTAATTGTCGCTTAATATTTTCCCTATCAGGTTGTCGTTGAGACAACTTCAATCCTCTCGCCGATCTATTCAAGTCATCTCGATGAGTGTAACACTTGCCAAGCCAAACAATCATCAGAGTATTGACAAGACAAAAGACCATGTCTCACCGATCACTCATCGCCACACCAATATGAGCTTATCACTATACACTATCGATCAAGTCCATCTCCACATTGGGGAGAGTCCATATTTCCTCCCACCGATATGAGTAAGTCCTACCGACAATACTTCAAGTGGTCCCCACTACCTCCAACTCAACACCATGTCACCACCAGTCAACTATCTTTAGGTATCAGGGCATTGGGGGGACTCAAGTCAAAGTTCTACCAATGGAACATAGTCATATCGATGATACTTCCCTTTACACCATTAGCTCAGGTCCCACCATAGCCATTAGTCCATCATTGAGACCAACCATCACATCTCGGCAATGGAGCTAAGTCCCAAAAAAGACATCAAAAATTGTTGATGAAGGAACATTATCGAGTTGTTATTGGGACTAACGTTAGGATCCCATTGACAAAGCCAAGTCATTCTGATAGAACAAGCGCCCAATACCAAACTATCGGGTCATCATGGGGACAACCTTTGGAGTCCCACTGATCAAGAAAAGTCTCAAAAATGAAGAACCAAGTGATGACTCATTGGACCATCGTTGGGACAGAGAACAATGTCCCACTAATGGAGCAAAGTCTGGCCAATCAAGGAGATAGAACGCAATGCTACCATTAGTCATGCCAGTATGTTGAGGCACAATTCCAACATGCTCCCACTTGATGAAGGCTTACTGGCTTCTCCAAAATTGATATTATTGAATGTCGTAGGCCCCAAGGCCGATTGAACTAACACGCCACCTAAACTTGTTTGTGTTCACTGGTTTTGTTAATGCATTTGTAATTTTTTCTAGAGTATCAACCTTTTCAAGACTGGCCTTTCCACCCTCCACCATATCCCATACAAAATGATACTACAAATCAATATGTTTTGTCCTTGCATGGAAAGTTGGATTTTTTGCCAAACAAATGGCACTCTAACTGTAACAACAAATGGTAATTTTCCTTGCATTGAACCCAATATATGAACACAAAAATCTAAGCAAAATAGCTTCTTTATAGGTGTGTGTTGCTGCCATATATTCTACTTCAGTAGTAGATAAAGTGACTATAGTCTGCCACTTGCTCATCCAACTAATTGCACCACCATTTGATGTGAAGATGTATCCACTGGTGGATCTTCTACTGTCGGTGTCCCCTGCCCAATTATAATCCAAATAACCTCAAATGTTGATGGATCTTTGTGACCCAACTGCATTACCATGATAGCACAAAGCATACTGAGAGGTACCTTTTAAATATCTAAAAACTCTTTTCACAACATCCTACTGTGGTCTACCTAGATTTTCCATAAAATAGATAAGTACTCCCACTACTTGGGAAATGTATGGCCTTGTATTTAGACCATTGCATACATTAAAAAAAAAACTTCACTTACATAAGGCACTGTGGTCATGTCCTCCATCTTAGTAGGAGATTTTGTAAAATCTTTGACAAATAGCTACGTTCCTTGTAACACTAGAACAACTAGTTGCTTGTAATTAGTCATACAAAATCTCTCCAAGATAGTATTGATATACTTACTATGGCTAAGAAAAAAATTTCTATTTCCTCTATCCCTTTTTATTTCCATCCCCAAAATATACCTAGCTACACCAAAATATTTCATTTTGAACTTTGCAGACAACTAATATTTTAGATCAAAAATCATAGTCTTACTATTTCCTATAAACAACATGTCATCAACATATAGGGCAATAATAAAAATTTCATCATTCCTTTTTAATGGCACTATTTCCTCATTCATAGCTTCTAACCAAGAATTTTAATTAGACATTTCTATAGCCTCTTTCATATTCCTAGTATCATTAGTGTTTGTAATCAAAGCATAGGCACAATTTACATCCAACATGGAAAAACCATACCTTTCAGGTTGTCTCCTTTCATGTGTAGACCTCATCAAAGGTTGAGGATAAGGTTTTGGTTCATCTTATTCAAAAATATTAGAGCTTCTAGAACTCTCCTTAGCTTCAGGTACACTTTGTAGTTCCTCGTTATCTAGAGTTCAAGGAATTTCAACTACTTATTTTCCTTCTTTCATCTTTGAATGCAAATCCAATGAAGAAGGTTTCAACTCATGAAATATTACACTTCTATTGCATACATCATTTTCAGTCATAGGATTCCAAAGCTTGTATCCTTTCACACCAATGTCATAGCCAATGAAGATACATTTGACAGCCCTGTTCTCCAACTCAGATCTTTTTTCATTTGGCACATAAACATATGCTTCACAACCAAAGACAAAGATATGTCTCAGAGAGAGTTTCCTAATAGACTACACTTCCAAAGGTGTTTTGTCAACAAGAGATGAATTGGGTGAATGGTTGATTAACATGTTGTATCCACATCCTCAACCCAGAACTTCTACTCCATACTAGCATTGCTCAACATACTTCTTGCTTTTCCATCAACATCCTATTTAACCTTTCAGCAAATCCATTTTTTTGTGGAGTGTAAGGTGTAGTTTTATGCCTTTTAATCCCATGGTCTTTGCAATACCTTTCAAAATTCACTGCCATTGTATGTCCTTAAGCATTTAATTTTTCTACCATTCTGATTTTCTACCAAGTTTTTAAACTCTTTAACTTACTGAACACTTTTGACTTACTTTTAAGAAACTACACAAATGCCCTTATCGAATAATCATCAATAAAAGAAACATAATAGCTAGAATTCGATAATGAAGGAACATTCACCAAACCAAAAACATCAGAGTAAACATAATCCAACATTCCCAAGGATTTATAAGGACTAGAATAAAATGAAACATGGTGTTGTTTTCCATATATACAATGTTCACAAAAATTAAACTCAAGGTTACAATCAACAAGCCCTTCTACCAGGTTTTTATTTTTCAAGGCCCTTAAGGATTTTTCTCCAATGTGACTGAGTCTATGATGCCATAGCATGGTCTTCTCTATTATTAGTTTCACCTCTAAATATTTTTCACTTAAAGGAACATCTTTTTCCTTCCCTTCATGAGCATCTTTATCTCACTTTACAGAGACACTATTGCATTGGACTACCTATGCATCCAACTTGTATAGAGTACCAATATGAGCACCCTTTTCCAACACTGTCAAAAATCATCATTTTGTAGCCACCACCATTGAAGACAGAAACCTGCACACCAACATCGTTTAGCTTACTTACAAAAAGTAGATTACAAGCCAAACCTGGTATGTTCATTACACCATCAATTCCTTCAATTCTTCCATCAAGAAATTGGATTTTGACTCTTCCACGACCAAAAATTTCAAGATATGTATCACTTTTCAAATAAACCTTTCCACTAGCATATGGTTCATACTTTGTGAACCAATCTTTGTGAGATGTCATGTGAAAAGATGCACCTGAGTCAATCAGTGAGACATCATCTGATTCTTGATTCGCCAAGGATGCAATGAAGGTATTTGCATCACTCTAAGAGGAATCATTATCAGAAGAGTTTTTTTTCTTCTCCTTTTTCTCCTCTTTACAATCTTTATAGACATGACCAGGCTGCCCACAATTCTAACATTTCACCTTGGAATTCTTGCTAGGAGACTTTGATCTCCATTCAGATTTAAACTTAGACTTCTTGTCCTTCTGATTTCCTTTCTCCTTTGATCTACTTGAACAACAAGAGCCTTGTTTTCCATCTCAGAAGATTTCCCTTGCATCTCTTCTGAAAACAATGAAGCAACCACATCTTGCATTTTTAAAGTGGTCATCGTGCTCCCAATCACTATCACTAAATGATCCCAAGATTTGAGCAAAGAACACAACAAGAGCATACAGTGATCCTTATCATCTATCTTTACACCTATAGATGCTAACTAAGCAACATTTGAGCATATTGAACGTATTTAGATGATCATCCATGTATTCCCCTTCCTCCATCTTCAAGGAGTAAAGCTTCTTCCTTAAGAATAACTTATTCACCAAGGACTTGCCCTAATAAATGTCACCAAGCTTATTCCACAAAGAAGATGCAGATTTCTCTTCATGAACATTCTAGAGAACAAAGTCTTTTCAACATAGTCTTATCAACCCTTTTTCTTTTCTATTTGAGAGGTCCCAATCTTCTTGCTCCATGCCTGAAGGTTTTGTTCTAGACACAAAAATATAGAGACCTTCCATTTCGAGTTTCCACAACTCAAAATTTCCACCATTAAACTTTTCAATTTCTATCTTCCCTGATGTGCTTGCTATCTTAATCTACAAATGAAATTACTAGACTCCTCTACAAGACTCCCACTTCAGAATTGGCAAAAAAACCTACCTAACCCACAAGTATAATACAATTGGCCAGACTCTAATACCACTTGTAAGGAAAGAAAAGGTGTAGAATCACTTTCCTAATGACAATTCTAAAAAGAGAATCCAAACCTAAGGTTCAAATTTCAAATTACAGTACACTAAAGATGCACATTAACAGGAACAAATAAGAACAAATTAAAACAACACATAGTAGACACAAATATTTATGTGGGAAAACCCTTTTAGTAAAAACCCACCACACTAGGAAAAAACTCTTTGTATTACAGTGAAGAAGATTCACATATAAAGTTATAGTTTCCCCCTCTTAGATGTCTATCCAGTCTCAATATAGGTAGCTATTCAACACTGAACAATCTCATTCTCTTTTCATAGACTCACTACTCAAATTGTCACATTACAAAATTTCTCTCATAGCTAATACAAATGTATTAGACATTTATAACATTTTACATTCTAAGAGAATTCCAAAAAAAAAACTCTAACTCTAGACCCATGTAGGAAAGAATCCAAATTGGTTCCCATCAGTTAGAGCAGACTAACCCTCACTTAGTAGTTTCCCTATTGGGTTTTCAATGGGAAAACTTCCATCCTCTCGCTAATCTGTTCGAGTCACCCCAATGAGTGTAATAATTTCCAAGGAAAATGATCATCAGAGTATTGATGAGACAAAAGACAATGTCTCACCGATCAGTCATTGTCACACCGATATGAGATTTTCATTGTACACTATTGACCAAGTCCATCAGCACATCAGGGAGAGTCCATATTGCCTCTAGCTTGACACCACGTCACTTCTAGTCAACTGTCTTTAGGTATTGGGCCATTGGGGGGACTCAAGTCAAAATCCTACCAATGGAACATAGTCCTATTGATAATACTTCCCTTTACACCATTAGCTCAGGTCCCACCGTAGCTATCAGTCCATTGTCGAGACCAACCATCATGTCTTGGTGATAGAGCTAAGTCCCAATGAAGACATCACAAACTGTTGATGAAGGAAGGGAGCATGAAGGCTTGAACCCATGGTGTGTTTTCAAATTCCCAATGCAAATGCTTCTATACAACTTATGCATGTTTCTTGCTAACATGCATCTATCATTAACATAAATACACCTAAATTGTTAATTGGTGAGTGATTTAAGGTGCACACTATATTATCTTGATGAAAATTTGGATTTTTTAGATCAAATTTAATTATATGAGGTAATTTTTTCATGTTTCTGGAATTCAAATGTTTCTTATATTTCTCTTTGTTTAAATTTGAATTTTTTATGGTTGTCACATTTGCATATAGTTCAATTGCAATCATTTTCATTTGATTGTGTTATTTTTTTATTTTTGAACATTACTTAATTTTGTTATTTTTTACTTGTGAACATGTAAAATTCATCATCATGCCAAGGAAATGAGAAAAGAAGCTAATACCATATGAGCATGAATTTGAGAATGTAAAGAAAAGATAAAGAATGAGGCAACTTCGTGAAGGAATAAAATTGAACACCATACATACCTATTGAAGAGGAACATGAAACATCCATGTGATGTAAGAGAGATATGGAATTGGCATCATAAAGGGAATAGATGCAAAGCCTACATGCAATGAGACAATTGAATCTTGAGGTTGGAGGAATGCCATCTATCATAAGTGAAGTTGAAGGTACACCATGTACAATTTTTCATGTTGAAAGTACATCAACATTCACATCTCAAGTTGGAGACACCCCACCTTCCACAAATCAAGTTGAAGGTACACCATCTTTTACATCTCAATTTCAAGGTACATCATCCTTTTCATCTTGAATTGAAGGTACACCATTTATCCCCAATGTTGTTGACATTCCGAATGTCTTGAGGCAACTCTACCTTTGAGAACACCTCCTATAGTTTTACATTAAAAGAATAAGTATTTGATTGATATTAATGCTAATATTTTGAAGCCAATGGTATATAAGATTATAAATTGTACATGTCAAAGATATACTAAGAGGATATGGAGATTATTTTTTGAGATGTTAAATGAAACCAAAAGATATAAAATACTTGTTTTGATATATTAAGCAACATTTATAGGGCATTGCACCCTTTACACAATGAGACCAAAGGGAAAAAAAAAAATTGGTTCCAGAGCATCAAAATAGAAACTACCAAAATACAAGACACAAAAATAGTAGATCGATAGTCAACCAACAATGACCCAAAAAAAATAGGACACAAAAGTAGTAGAGTAACTAACACCCTCCCATTTTTTAGAGAGGAGGTTTATAAAATCCTACCCAACCTAGTTGGGGCCCTCCTCCTTAGTCTTCTTGTCCATTTCTTCCTTGAGAACAACAAAAAGGGTCACAGTGGATCATTTTGATGCTGAACTGGGCCAACCTAGCAAACTTTCTTTTGATTTTATCCATCCACTCCAGTAGCATGCTATAGTCATCTTCCTTGTCCATAGTCTTAGCATTATCCTCCCCCCAACATTGATAACATGGCTGGAGTTTAAACGAGAATGGAAAAATTCATTAGAGAGGCTAGGGTTTTAATTGATGCAAGATACACTCAACACAACAAAAAAGTGCAAAACCTACTGGACATGAAATGACCAACTAAGGATGAATATAACACATGGATGGAGAGGTTTATAGAATGAGTCTGTGTATGAAAGATGAGGACAAACATGGTGAATAACGGATGGGAGAGAAACAATGCATAGCCTAGAATTAGTATAGATTAGGCTTTTGTTGAAGTATTGCAAAATATTGTTCTCTCCCCAACATGAAGATTGATGACACAAATGCTGACATGGATGATTCTACCTATTCTCCTTTTAGTTGTTTTTCTTTTTTTTGAGGTTTGCTAATTGGACATGCACATGGGGAACAATTTTGGGTCATGATGAAGATAGTTGATGTTATTACAATGAATGAAAGATGCCTTTTGGAAGGCTAGTGCATCCTCTTCAGCAAATAGAAATAAATTTTGTATTATATTCTTTCCATCTCTTTCAAATGGTGCAAATATTTAGCCACTTAGGGAATTTTGAATTTCAAATGTAAATGCATGTCAAATGTAAAATGTGACTAAAATTGTAAATTGGCCTAAAGCTTGTTGCTCCCATGTTTATGTAAATGGGAATTAAAGACCAATTACATGAGTCTTTTGATGGTTAAGCATTAGACTCATGTAAGAGAAATTTTGTAAATTCAAATAGGGTAAGTGCACAAAGATGCTTCCCAAAAAGGGGGCTTAAGTGGCCACTTTGTTTTATGAAATAAGGAAATACTGACCTTGGATGTGAAATTGAGGATACTTACACTCAAAATTTTGAGATGGAACAAAAAGAAGGATTTAAATGCTCCGAGTCTACTTTCTAAAATACTAATTTATTTTGAAAATGGTTGAGATTAATGGGTTCAAATGACAAACGTGCACAAATTGGTTTTATTTTTGTCAAAAAAAACATAACATAGCAACTCTTGTATGACCCTTGTATGGTGAACTTTTTTTGGGTATTTTTAAAATTGCTAGGGTCAGAAGTTAGCTAATATTATGTAGTTGATGCATGATTTTTTTGATAATTTTTTAATGAATATTTTATTTTTTACTAATTTTCAAAGTGGACACTACTTGAAAATCATAATTTTGGTCGTGCTACCCCTACAAATTTTGGAAACTAAATGATTTTAAAAAAAAAAAAAATTTGTAGAATGGAGTCTAGTTTCTATAAATGTAATTTATTTGATATTTTGATGGACGGTTAATTTATAATGAAAAAACACTAAACACTAATTTTTGCCAAAAAAGAGACATACAAACAAAATAAATTATGGATGAATGACTTAAAATTGTCAGAAAGTGAAAAAAATTACATTGTTGGATAGCTAAGAGAGAACCTAACATTACATAGATGTTTGATTTGTTTGATATTCAACCATGAGTAATCCTGACGGTGAGCACAAACCTAATTATGTGAAATATTGTAGAAATTGCAAAAACACGTCTTTGGTCATTGGGAATGCCCTCCAAGCCTTTGGGTTGGTATTCCAAGGAAAATGCAAATCCCAAGGCTTGGGGATTCTTAAAGCAAGATATAATGCAAGCGCGTTATAACATCCTCACATTATATGTCAGTTTTGACATGGTTTTTTTTGTTTGTGGGGAGCATGTCTAGCAAGACATAACATGAGCGTGGTATAATGTGCTCATGTTATGTCTTGCTTTATGTTAAATGCATATTGAATGTATTTTTATATATTTGTATGTTTGTATGCACATGTATGCTTGTATGTCAGGTATGTAATTATGTATGTATGTATGTATGCCTATATGTATCAATGCATGTATATAGTATGTATGCCTACTTGTATGTAAGATTGTATATAGGTGCATGTACATGTATGCTTGTATGTATGTAGGACTATATGTACATATGTATTATGCTTGTATGTATGTATTTATGTATGTCTATAGAGGGATGGAGAATTTTAAGAGAGAGAGAGATCTAGAGTTATCTAGGTAGGGTGCAAGAGGGAGAGGGAGGGGGAGGGGGAGAGAGAGAGAGAGAGAGATCTGGAGAGGAGGGGGGGTGGAGATTGAGAGCCTAAGAGGGAGGGAAGGAATGGAGAGAAAGGGAGAGGGGAGAGAGTTTAACAAGAGGAATAAATAGAGAGTTGAATGGAAGGAGGGAGGGATAAATGGATGGAAGGAGAGAGGAGGGAGTGGAGGAGGAAGGGGTGGATAAAGAGTGGGAGAGGGTCAATGGAGGGAGAGGGGTGAGGACAAGGTGGGAGGATGAGTGGAGAGAGAGAGGAGGAGAGGGAGACCCCTGAGACAAGGGAGGAAAGAGTGGAAGGTGGAGGATGAAAGGGAGTCAGGAGGAGGATCCAAGAGGGAGGTGGAGGAAGGACATGAGAGAGAGAGGGAGAGAGAGGAGTGGAGAGGTGGAGAGAAGAGAGAGAGTGGAGGAAGGAGATTAATGGAATAGAATGGAAAGAGGGATAGAGATGGAGGGTGAGAGAGGGAGGAGGGAGATAAAGAGAAAGAAGGAGGGGTTGGATGGCCATGGACAATGGAGGGGTGGAATAATGGAGAGGGAATGGCCATGGAAGGAATGGGTGGAACCTAATTAGGGCAGGGGTCATGGTCTTAGGGAATGAGTGGCATGGTCGGTGTGTCCCAACAAATGGGCAGAGGGCATAGGGCTGAGGGTTTTAGGACATGACTGGAGGGGCTGAGGGTCCAAATGTGCAGGGTGGAGGGTAGGGGTGAGGGATTAGGTTTGGAGGGTAGAGGAGTAGAGGGGAGAGATAAATAACATATAGGGGGAGGGGATAAGGAAGGAAAGGAGAGGAGACTTGAGTGTAGTGGAGACAGGGAGGATGGAGTGGAGAGATGGAAAGGGAGGACCAATGAGAGAAAGAGGGGGGCTGGAGGATCCCATCTGAGTAGGAGGGATAGGGAGAGAGAGAGAGAGAGAGAGAGAGAGAGAGAGAGAGAGAGAGAGTTAGGAGAGAGAGAGAGAGAGAGAGAGAGGTGGTGGAGGGAGGAAGGGATGAGCCAGAGGGAGAGAGGGGTGGAGAGAGGGGAAGAGAGAGGAGAGATAGGGAGGATGCAGTGGATGGATGGAACGGAGGTAAGGATAGTGGAGAGAATGAGAGACACAGAGTGGTGGAGGGGGAGGGGGAGGAAGAGGGGAAGGATTGAATGGCTGGAGGGGAGTCTGAGATGGAAGATAGAGGGACAGGCTGAGGTCAAGGGTGGACTTTGGATTTATGGGCTGGAGGGTAGAGGATATGAGGGCATAAGGTTGAGGCTGAGGGTCAGAGGCTGAGGCAAGCTTGAGTGGAGGGTATAGGGGCTGAGGGATTAGGGGTTGAGGGTAGAGGAGGGTTATGGCTGAGGGTTTAGGATTAGGTTGGGAGTTTGGATTTATGGGTGAAGGGGTCGAGAATAAGGATTAGGCTTAGAGTAGAGGTGGGCTGAGGCAGAGGGGTAGAGGGTAGAGGGGTTTATGGCTGGAGGGGTTGGAGTGGCGGATGGTTTAGGGAGGATTAGGTAGAGGAGGGATGGATGGGAGAGAAGGAGATAAGAGGGAGGGACAGGTATGTGCAGGACCATGATGGTCCAAAAGTGGCGATATGATGGGATATGTGGGTATGTGGGTGACTTTTTTTCTACAATGGAAATGAAAAGGGATTTCAAAGGAGATTCTCAACTTTCCACCAATATAAATTATGCTTTACTTTGAATTTAATAAATAATTATTATTCATTTTATATTTGAGTTACGACTAAATTCCTGATTGATAGGCCGATTGAAAAACATCTATAGCTTTCAAACGATATAACATTTCTTGAATCCAAAACATGCGTCACATTATATGCTTCACATACTATAGGATTAAAAAAGAAAATTAAATTTTATGAAGTTTTAACCAAGTTAAGGTGGTCAGACATGCGAGTTTTTATATTTTTTAAAATTTGTAATAAAAAATTCATAATTAATTATTTACTTAGAAAAAAATTATAAAAAAATATGAATCACATCGGGACATGAGTCCTCTACTTATATCTAAAATATTATAAAAAAATATTATCATTTTATTGTATTTAGGGTGGTCAGATAGACACCTACTTCTTATTTTTTCCCTGAAATTTAAGTACTATTGCATTGAAATTTCAAATTTTCACCAAATAGATTTATTTTTTTCTAAACTAAACCTAGTAGTTTAGAAACTACATTCAATTTTCTATAGATTCTATTCTTACATATTTTTTAAATAATATAGATAACTTATTCAAATTTTTATGTCAGGTTGCCTAACTCTGATTTTTTTGAATTTTTTACAACTTAAGCGCTTGTTTTTTCCATGATGATCCTGCACATACCCATAGATATATGAGGGTTGAGGAACCAATTTATAGGGTAGAGGGTTTAGAATAGAGGGTATAGGGTTGACAGCCTATAGGGTTAAGGGATTAGGGTATTGGGTTGAGGGTATAGGGTTGAGGGATTAGGGTTGAGGGTACATATGGTTGAAGGATTGGGGTTAATAGTCCAATGTATAGGGTAGATGGTATTGGGGTTGAGGGTTTAGGGTTTGAGGTTTGAAGATTGAGGGATTAAGGGTTGAGGGTTTATAATTGAGGGTTGGATGTTTAATGCGTAGGGTAGATGATAGAAGGTAGAGTGTTTAAGGTTGATGGTAGAGGATCGACGGTATAGGGTTGGGGGATTAGAGTTGAGTGTCCAATGTATAGGGTAGAGGGTATAGGGGCTAAGGGATTAGGGTTTAAGGGTTGAGGGATTAAGGGTCAAGAGGGTCGAGGGATTAGGGTAGAGAGTTTACTAAGTGGGTTTAAGGGTTGAGGGATTAGGGTTGAGGGTTGAGGGTAGAGGGTTTAAGGGTTTAGGGTTTAAGGGTCTATGGTTTAGGGTTTAGGGTTGAGTGTTTAAGGTTTAAGGGTTGAGGGTTTAAGGTTGAGGTTAGAGGATTGAGGGTATAGGGTTGGGGGATTACGGTCGAGGGTCCAATGTATAGGCTAGAGGGTATAGGGGTTGATAAATTAAGGTTGAAGGGTTGAGGTATTATGGGTCAAGAGGCTTGAGGGATTAGGGTATAGAGTTTACTAAGTGGGTTTAAGGGTTTAAGGATGAGGGATTAGGGTAGAGGGTAGAGGGTAGAGGGTAGAGGGTAGAGGATTTAAGTGTTTAGGGTTTAAGGGTTGAGGTTTTAGGGTTTAGGGTTGAGTGTTTAAGGGTTTATAGGGTAGAGGGTAGTGGGTAGAGGGTTAAAGGGTTGAGGGTTTAAGGATGAGGGTAGAGGATTGAGGGTATAGGGTTGGGGGATTAGGGTCGAGGGTCCAATGTATAGCGTAGAGTGTATAGGGGTTGAAGGATTATGGTTTAAGGGTTGATGGATTAGGGTAGAGATTTTACTAAGTGTGTTTAAGGGTTTAAGGGTTGAGGGATTAGGATTGAGGGTAGAGGGTAGATGATTGAGGGTAGAGGGTTTAAGGGTTGAGGATTTAGGGTTTAGGGTTGAGTATTTAAGGGTTTATAGGGTAGAGGGTAGTGGGTAGAGGGTTTAAGGGTTGATGGATTAGGGTAGAGAGTTTAATAAGTGGGTATAAGGGTGCAAGGGTTGATGGATTAGGGTAGAGGGTAGAGGGTAGAGGGTTTAGGGTTGAGAGTTTAAGTGTTTATAGAGTAGAGGGTTTAAGGGGGCAGGGTTTAAGGTTGAGGGTAGAGGATTGAGGGTATAGGGTTGGGGGATGAGTGAGTGAGTGAGTGAGTGAGTGAGTGAGAGAGGAGTGAGTGAGTGAGAGAGAGGGAGTTGAGAGAGGGTGAGGGGTAGGAGGGAGAGAATCGAGAGAGAGAGGGGGAGGGAGTGGGAGAGAGATAGAGGGTAGAAGGTAGAGGGTATAAGGGTTAAGGGTAGAGGGTAGAGAGTAGAGGGGAGATAGATAGAATTAGGGTTTAAGGGTTGAGGGTATAGGGGTAGGAGTGAGTGAGAGAGGGAGTTGAGAGAGGGAGAGGGGGTAGGAGGGAGTGGGAGAGAGATAGAGGATAGATGGGAGAGATATAGGAGAGAGTGAGTGAAAGAGAGGGAATTGAGAGAGGGAGATGGTATAGGGGTTGAGAGACAAAGGGGAGAGAGAATCCGAGAGGGAGAGAGGGAGTGAGTGGGAGAGAGTGAGTGATTAAGAGAGATAGAGAGAGAGGGAGTGAGTGAGAAAGAGAGAGTGAGTGAGTGAGAGAGAGGGAGTGAGTGAGAGAGGGAGGTGAGAGAGGGAAAGGGTATAGGGGTTGAGAGATGAGGGATAGACTCAAGAGGGAGAGAGGGATGGAGTGGGAGAGAGTGAGTGAGTGATGGAGTGGGAGAGAGTGAGTGAGTGATAGAGAGGGAGAGAGAGGGAGTGAGAGAGAGAGATAGGGAGTGAGTGAGTGAGAGAGAGGTAGGTAGAGAGGGTGATCGATTGAGGAGAGAGGGAGAGGGGTGGGAGGGAGAGACTCAAAGAGAGAAAGGGAGGGAGTGGGAGAGATAGAGGTATAAGGATTAAGTGTAAGAGGTAGATGGGAGAGATAGAATTAGGGTTTAAGGGTTGATGAGTATAGGGGTTAAGGGTAGAGGGTAGAGGGGAGAGAGATCAAAGGAGTGAGTGAGAGATAGGGACTTGAGAGAGGGAGATGGTATAGGGGTTGAGAGATGAGGGAGAGACTCAAGAGAGAGATGGAGTGGGAGAGAGATATAGGGTATAAGGGTTAAGGGTAGAGGGTAGAGGGGAGAGATAGAATTAGGGTATAAGGGTAGAGGGAAGAGAGATAGAATCAGGGTATATAGGGTATAGAAAAAGAGAGAAAATAAACCTATTAAAAAACCAACTTTCTATAACACGAGCACATTTTGAAGAAGTAGAGATATGGTCATGTTAGAAAGAAATAACACACTCACATTATAATGTGGTCACGTTTAGTGTTTCACTAAAAATGGTAGAAAACTCAATATACTCGTGATCTCAAGGCCCACAATCTGCATATTCTCCTGGTTCTACACGTACTCTGACAAAAAGTAGCTTTTTGATGATGTTGTGAAGTGTGCATTTTTTTTTTCACATTCCACCACCTTTTTCATGATCTTTCTACCACCTTTGCATGAAATAGGAGAGTTTTCATGTTTAAAGACATATAATATCAATTCAAGTTTGAATTTCATTGAAAACTGATATAGAATTGAAGTTTGGAGGGGAACAAGCTTTTGAAAAAGTCAAATTATTGAGGATTTTGAAGAAAGAAGAAGCTAAGGCTACATAATTGGGTTGAACTCCTCCATTTGAAACTTTGATTTTTAGGTATTTGAAGTATTTACACATTTTATTTCATTATATTATGGCTTGCTTTTATTTTTGTTATTTTGCATATTTCATGTTGATCATTGTTTGTTTGTCACTATAACATTAGGTTGTCAATGCACATTTTAAATTACACAATTCTATACACTTGCCAATTACATTTTTAAACCACATCTCTTTGAGGCATTTTTTAATTTAACAATTGACTTACCTTGTATATGCTTCCACATTTTGTATACACATATATATGACATACATTTCAAGGAAATAAAATAAAAAATAATTTCTCAATCCTTTATTATGGATGTGCATACCACTCTCCAAAGCTTTCATTGAGGTATTTGGTCAAGTAATTATACCAAGCAGCTCATTGCCTTGTCTATTCTACCAAATTTTCCATACATCTTTTAAAAAATTGGAACATACTCCTCCCACATTGATAGATCTTAGAAACTATTTTGGTTTTCACCTCTATTTCTAAATTTACCTCATCACTAAACCTACCTCATCACTTTTATTTTTCATATAATTAAATTTTTTCCTTGATTAGTCTACCAACAAGGTATTCTAACCATTCTCTCCATTGTTAGAAGACTCTTTATTGAAGGCTAAGTTAGCAACATGGGGAAAGATGCAGCCTATATTGCAATCATGGCTCAAAATGGAAGCATGGACAAAGAATTTGAATTGTGATGCAACTAGGGGAGACCCTGCAATACAAATGAACACAAAAAATCAACCAAAAACAACAATTCACAAGTCACAATTCTCAAAACTCTTCACTTTCCACTAAATCAACACTCTTCCTTGTACCATTACTAGCTCATTCAATCGGGTATTTCTTCTTGATAAGATTTTTTTAGACCAATAATTAAACCATTTCATGGAACCTTCAAGGTACACAATCATATGCCAACAAACCACTATTGGTTACTTTGTAACAACTTTCTCAAATCAGGCTTTCTATGCCAACTAGGCCTCAAATAAGGACACTTTAGCAAAGAATCTTATCTTGAAACTTAACTAAAACCTCCGAAAACATGTGGGAAGCAATTTATATGTATTCAAACCAAAAATATCACAATTATTTCTCAAAAATTCATCTACCAAGATGCGAAAACCAAAAACCCTCTTTTTAAGGAAAATAACCTAGGGCTTATTGGAAAAGACACTTCCCAACCTTATCAAAACATTCCACCACCTAAAACAGGTCTAAAATGCCCTGCAAAAACTCAATTCAACAAGAAAAAACATTGACCTAACACAATACTCACTTTAGCATGTCAAAACCTCGCAAATTCACATGGAAAACACCAAATTTCACTCTAGGGCTTCATGCCCAACTCAACTATTGACCTCCCTTGTACACACTCAACATTCCCACACCATTTTAATGATGTTTTAGACCCATTACTTGAGTTATAGTTTACATAGTGAGAGGAATGAGTCAATACACCATTTTAAATGACTTTCCAACCTTAAAACGTGTGTTGTTTGGTCTTAGAAATGGTTGAGAAGGTAGGGGCAACATATGCATCATAGGAATGGGGTGCCATGGTGATGTACATCACTATGGAACCCAATTTCTATTAGGAATGTATGCTTCCCTTATCTTCTCAACTCTACCACATTAGCAAGCTAGTGAGTGAGCTAAGCTATCTCACTCACTATCTTACCAATGTGGTAGGGTTGAGAAGGTAGGGGTAGCATATGCCTCATAGAAATGGGGTGCCATAGTGATGTACCCAATGCAGTATGGTTGAGAAGGTAGGGGCAGTGTATTCCTCAAAGAAATGGAGTGCCTCAATGTGGTAGGGTTAGGTAACTCATAGAATGGGGTGCCATGGTGATGCATCACATGGCACCCCATTCTGTGTTGTCTCAACCCTACTCTTTGGAGCATTGGCAAGCTAGCTCACTCACAGCTTGCCCAGGGTTGAGGTAGGGTTGAGAAGGTAGGGGCAACATATGCCTCATAGAAATGGGGTGTCACAATAGGCATATGCTACACCTACCTTCTCAACCCTACTACATTGGCAAGCAAGTGGAGCATTGGAAAGCTAGTTCACTCACTAGCTTGCCAATGTGGTATCACCAAGACACCCTATTTCTATGGGGCATATGCTGCCCCTACCTTCTCAACCCTACTGCATTGGCAAGCTAGTGAGTGAGCTAGCTTTCCAATGCTCCATTATCTTGCTAATGTGGTAGGGTTGAGAAGGTAGGGGCAGCGTATGCCTCATAGAAATGGTGTACCATGGTGATTTATGCCTCATAGAAATGGGGTGCCATGGTGATGTACATCGCTGTGGTACCCCATTTCTATGAGGCATACACTGCCCCTCTTCTCAACCCTACCGCTTTGGCAAGCTAGTGAGTGAGCTATCTTGCCAACGCTCCACTATCTTGTCAACGCTTCCACTAGCTTGCCAATGCAATAGGGTTGAGAAAGTAGGGGAAGCATATGCCTCATAGAAATTTGGTGCCATGATATATCATCGTGGCACCCCATTTCTATGAGGCATATGCTGCCCCTACCTTCTCAACCCTGCCGCTTTGCCAAGCTAGTGAGTGAGCTAGCTTGCCAATGCAGTAGGGTTGAGAAGGTAGGGGAAGTGTATGCCTCATAGAAATTGGGTGCCACAGTGATATACATCACCATGATACCCCATTTCTATGAGGCATACATTGTACATCACCATGGCACCCCATTTCTATGAGGCATATGTTGCCCCTACCTTCTCAACCCTCTTGCATTAGCAAGCTAGTGAGTGACCTAGCTTGCAAATGCTCCACTAGCTTGTTAATGCAGTAGGGTTGAGAAGGTAGGGGAAGCATATGCCTCATATAAATGAGGTGTCATGGTGATAATGTGGTAGGGTTGAGAAGGTAGGGGAAGTGTATGCCTCATAGAAATGAGGTGTCATGGTGATGAAGCATATGCCTCATAGAAATAAGGTGTCATGGTGATATATATGCCTCATAGAAATGAGGGGTCACAGTGATGTATATCACTGTGACACCTCATTTCTATGAGGCATACGCTTCCCCTACCTTCTCAACCCTATCGCATTCACAAGCTAGTGAGTGAGTTATCTTGCCAACACTCCACTAGCTTGCCGATAGGGTAGGGTTGAGAAGGTAGGGGAAGAATGATAGAAACCTAGGTGGTGAAGACCCCAACCAACTCAAAATTATTAGAATAAAACAAAAAAATATCCCCTTAAACACTATACACTCAACTTATCCCAAACACACATCTAAAGACTTGTAGCCCTTCGACACTGCTTTCTCTCAATATCTTTTAAAGAAGGCCATACAAATTAAGACCTAAAAAACATCATATGAGACACACTTTAAATCCTAACACAACATACCAAAAGGTTTCAAGAGGTTTCTTTGCAACAATATTGAAAACCAATAGGCTGCCCTGCCTTGTAGGCCACCAAATAACCCTATTTTACAAAGGAGGTACCTCCAAAACACTTTGTTTTCACCAAATCTCATTTAACATTCACTAATTATGTTACAAAACAACAAATTCAACCATTATTTCTCAAAGCCTTGACCTCTAAAATGTTGTACCACCAAACTCTCAACTTTCATGCAAATAACCTAGGGTTTATTGAAAGTCTTGACAACCAGGCTTACCAGACCTCACCAATACCAACAACACTTCAGAAATGCC
Source organism: Sequoia sempervirens (assembly GCA_007258455.2). Lineage (NCBI taxonomy): Eukaryota > Viridiplantae > Streptophyta > Pinopsida > Cupressales > Cupressaceae > Sequoia > Sequoia sempervirens. Next base: position 98,655,803 of record VDFB02358134.1, on the reverse strand, counting down.
TTGCACAAAATCAAAAAACCATTACATGGAAGGTTCCTTCAACATTTCATCAAAACCATTCTTTAACACCCCATTTACACATGGAAAACAATGCAATTCTACCTATCTTGTAATCATGGCATGCCCTTGCACCACCTTTGTCTATGCTAGAAATAGTCTTGTACAAGATTATTGTAAGTATTTTTTATGAAGCCTTGAATGACATATATTTCATTTATTTGATGGAAATTCTATCATCTTCTTTTAATTTTCCTATTTGTAAGTAACCTACTACAAATTGATTGGTGTCCCCTTCCAAAAAATGCAGATTTATGAGCCATCCAAGAGAATGTCATCCAGAAAAGCAATGCAACAACCTTATTTTGATGATCTTGACATATCTCAATCATGATTTTAAGCCTTTACAAAAGTGTGTGTAAAGCTTGGTGAGGGAATTTCATGTCATTCATTTGAAGTTAACCTTATCATGTAGACATTATAAGAACATCTCAAATTTCAACTTACTCTATTCATGAGAGGTGTTGTGTGCAATAAGTATCTTGGAACTCCCACAGAAGATGTATGACCAGGAGTGACTAAGTTGAGAGACTGGCATGCCTATCTGTAAGCGCCTTCCATCTATTTTCATTTCATTTCCATTTTGGATGCTCTTTCTTTTTCTCTTTTACTTTGAATATTTGTAAGTAAACTACTAAAAATTGATTGGTCTCTCATTGTAGAAAATACTAATTTATGAGCCATCAAAGAGGATCTCAGCGAAGCAATGCAACATCCTTATTTTGATGATCTTGACAAATCTCAATAATGATTTGAAGCCATTATAGAAGAGCGTGTGAAGCTTACTAAGGGAATCTCAAGTTACTTAGTTGATGTTAACCTCATAATGAGAACCTATGATGTATTGCAATTAGGTTTTTTTTCAATTTGAATATATAAGTGGTATAGGAGCACCTTGCTCACAAAATGTGTACAAAAGGAAAAAATTCAAAAAATAGAATTTTCAAATGTAAAATGTATGTAAAAGGTCATGTGAAGACCTATTTCAATGTATTTGAGTGTTTATTGGGTCACTAGGAGGTGACACAATTGAATTTGGAAAAAAAATTATGCTAAAAGTGCAAAAGTTGTAAAAATTATCAAAAATATAAGAAAAGGCAAAAACATCAGAAGTTGAAAAGTCTTTTTGTGGGAAATTAGAGGGATAGGTCAATGAAGGAAGTTTAAAATGAATTTATTTGTTGGTATCATCTATATAAATCATGTAAGGTCAAGCAAAATATAGATCTTTTGTATTCTTGAAGATTTACAATCAATAAAGTCCCCATTTTAGTGAAATCTAAGTTTTTTCTAGTTGTTAATTAACTTGTATGGCATGTACAGTATTTTAAGGACCTGAATATATTTTTTTAAGTTATATTAATGAAGTATCTTTCATTTGAATCTATTTAGGAGGGTATCCATTGAGTTTATCATTAGTGTGAACTGATTTTTCTCAACTCGGTCTGTAAACCCTCAAGATTGGGGTTTTGATAGTCTAGATAACCAATAATGACTAATCCACTGAATTTGATAGTTTATATTAATGGAGTAGGTTAGTGTTAGGATGTTTTAGGTGTGTGTGTGTTTATTTTTATAGGGAAAATCAAGAAACAAAGGTTGAGTTGCTGCTATAGGGTTTTATGATGAATTTCCAAGTGAAAAGTGTGGCTCCAAGTGGTGTTTTGAGGAAAACGAATTGTTCAAGGATGGAAGGAGGTTTATAATGCATATGCATACATATATAAACATGTTTTGAGTAGTGGCTAAGCTTTTGAATGTTTGCAATGGTGTTTTCTACCAAATCCTCATTCTTTTTGCATGGTTTCAGCCTAAAAACAAGGTTTCTATTGTTGGGTGTTTAATTGGGCCTTTAAGCCCCTAAATGTTGGTGAATCCTAAGTTTTGACACATGATAAAATATTTTTTGAATTCATATGGGGTTTTGGAGTTGATTAGTTGGTAGTCCCTTTGTGAATTTAGGCTAATTTGAAGCATTTTCCAATGGGTAGGCTATTGGTTTACACATATTTTCTAAAATAGGTATATCTAATTTTTGGATATGTTAATATTGGCTAAAATAGGTTGCTAAAAAGATATGGGTATAGGTTTGAAAGGATCTCAATATGAAGTTACACCCAATTCAAGGTTTGGAAAGCTACTTGCAATTTGACGCCTTGATAGATAAAATGGGCAAATATGTGTAAACAGTGATTTGAATGATTCTTTATGATTGAAACCTATATGAAAGGTGCTGGAAAAAATAACTAAATGCTTGGATAAGATATAGGAAGCTAACTTGGTGTTTTGAGTGTTTTGAGCAATGTTTACACAATGTGTAAAATGATGTTTTAATTGCTAAAAAGTGGTAATCTAAGTAAACAGAGCTTTCAGAGTTTGAATGTGTATTGAAACTACCAAGATAATGTATTTAAAATTGTATCTATGGTTTGATAAAGGTGCATACTTTAATCTTGAAGATTTGATGTTTTGAGTAAGGTGGATTTTTGGTGCAAAATGGTGTTTTTGACTGTAAGTTAATGGTAAGTCTGATGGCCAGTGGTTTGTAACTGTGTATCTAATTTATTTCAGTCAAGAACAAGATGTTTATAGTGTCTTGGATGTATGGTGAATGGTTAGAAGTAGACTCAATGGTTTGTAGTCTTATTCCCTCATTGAAACAAGTTGAAATGATGAGTAATTGGTTGAAAAATGAAAGAATTGAATGGTTTAATGTTGTTGATCACGTTATGGCTTTGATATAGTCAATATGATGCTAGTAAGGTTTTTTAAATCTGATAATGAAATAGAATACTGATGAAGTGATTGGCTTGCTGGTTGCCTTATAGTTTCTAATGGGAAAAATGGAATTTTGGTGAATGGATAAGTGATTTTTTCATGAAAGTTTAGCAAAAGAATGATGTTTGTTTTATTTGATTTCTCATGTTAATTTTGGGTTAGAAGTACCCTGATGGATTGTGGATCCTGGTAGATGCTCTTGCATCAGTAAGCAAGGGGTGTCAATCTTCACAAAACCTCAAATGAATGAGTTTCAAACAAAGTTTCAACCAACAACTCTCTATCTCTTCAATTTTAATCCTTCACTCTGCCTTGTCTAGTAGGTCAGCAGACCCTAGTTTTAGACCTTTTCTTACAAAATTCTCAAATGACTTCACAAAAAAATGACTGATCTAGATAGCCATTATTGAGTTACAACACATACTTCAAAATCAATAGTGATTATCTTGGAACATGTCTGTCAAAAATGAGCAAAGTGGAAAAAGGAAACAATCTTTGATGGGGTATTACTTGGAAACTATGGCACTTACAGAATATTTTTCTGAGCCTATGAGATCATTTTGGGCCCCTCTACAAAAAAATATCTTTATTTTTTCTATGCCGGAGTGGTTTTCCCGTGGTGGTGGATTTTCACTTGATGTAAAAAGTGTCAAATGGAAGCAGTGCAAATTTGCAAAGTGGTGCAACTTTCATTTTGCTACTCGTGTGACCAAATAGACTCTTCCAAAATTTTCAAGTAGGTATGTTTACACTAGGAATGGTCCTATTTCACACTCTAACACGCAAAATCACTCTGAGCTATGTTCAACCAGATTGATCCCTTAAGAGTCCAAAGTGCAAAATGGCTACAAACTTTAGCATGCTATTACTCGGATAACGTGATGCTTAGAAAATTCTAATTTGATCTTATAGGATTGTGTTGGCCCCTCTACAAAGGCCTATCTCAATTTTTGATATCTCGAAGTGGTTTTCTCATGGCGGCAAATTTTCACTTGATGGAAAAAGTGTCAAATGCAAGTAGTGCAAAGTTGCAAAATGGTGCAAATTTTGTTCTACAAGTTGTGTGACCAAATAGAATATTACAAAAAAATTGAATAGGTATGTTTACGCTAGGAATGGTCCTATTTCACACCCAAACACGTGAAATTGCTCTGAGCTACGTTCAACCGGATTGATCCCTGAAGAGTCTAAAGTGCAAAATGGTTGCAAACTTCAACATGTTGTTACTCAGATACCATGATGTTTAGAAACCTCTCATCTAATGTTACAAGATTTTGTTGGGCCCCTCTAAGAAAACCTCTCTTGGTTTCAGCTATCTCAGAGTGGTTTTCTCGTGGCGGTAGATTTTCACTTGATGGAAAAAGTGTCAAATACAAGCAGTGCAAAGTTACAAAGTGGTGCAAATTTTATTCTGCAACTCGTGTGACTGAAGGGATTGTTCCAACGCATCCAAATAGGTATATTTACACTAGAAATGGTCCTCTTTCACACCCAAACATGCGGAATCATTTTGAGTTATGTTCAACCAAATCGATCCCTTAAGAGTCTAAAGTGCAAAATGGCTCCAAACTTCAACATGTTGTTACTCAGATACTGTGATGTTTAAAAAATTCTTGTTTGATCCTATAGGATCATGTTGGGCCCCTCTACAAAAACCTCTCTTGGTTTTTTCTATCTCAAAGTAGTTTTCTCATGGTGGCAGATTTTCACTTGATGAAAAAAGTGTCAAATGTAGGCAGTGCAAAGTTGCAAAGTGGTCCAACTTTTATTCTACTACTCATGTGACCAAATAGAATATTCAAACTTGTCCAAATAGGTATTTTTTATGCTAGGAATGGTCCTCTTTCACACCCAAACACACATAATCGCTCTAAGTTACATTCAACCAGATCGATCCCTTAAAAGTCCAAAGTGCAAAATGGCTGCAAACTTCAACATGTTGTTACTTGGATGCCGTGATGCCTAGAAAATTCTCATGTAATCCTACAAGATCGCGTTGGTCCCCTCTACAAAACTTCTCTCTTTTTTGGCTATCTTAATGTGGTTTACCCACGGCGGCGGATTTTCACTTGATGAAAAGTGTCAAATGCAAGTAGTGCAAAGTTGCAAAGTGGTGCAACTTTCATTCTGCAACTTGTGTGATCAAATGGATTTTTCCAACATGTTCGAGTAGGTTTTTTTATGCTAGGAATGGTCCTCTTTCACACCCAAACATGCAAAATCGCTCTGAGCTATGTTCAATCAGATTGATCCCTTAAGAGTCCAAAGTGCAAAATGGCTGCAAACTTCAGCATGTTGTTACTTGGATACCGTTATGCTTAGAAAATTCTCGTCTAATCTTACAATATTGAGTTGGTCCCCTCTACAAAAACCTCTCTCGGTTTTGGCTCTCTCAGAGTGGTTTTCCCATGGCAGTGAATTTTCACTTGATGAAAAAGTGTCAAATGCAAGTAGTGCAAAGTTGTAAAGTGGTGCAACTTTCGTTCTGCAATTTGTGTGACTAAATAGACTATTCCAATACATTTGAATAGGTATGTTTACACTAGTAATAGTCCTCTTTCACACCCAAACACACGAAATTGCTCCGAGCTACGTTCAATCAGATTGATCCCTTAAGAGTCCAAAATGCAAAATAGATGCAAACTTCAACATGTTGTTAATTGGATATTATGATGTTTAGAAAATTATTGTATAATCCTATAGGATTGTGTTGAACCCCTCTATAAAAACCTCTTTTGGTTTTGGCTATCTCGAAGTGGTTTTCCTGTGGCAGCAGATTTTCATTTGATGGAAAAAGTGTCAAATGCAAGCAGTGCAAAGTTGCAAAGTGGTGCAACTTTCATTCTGCAACTCATGTGACCAAACGAACTATTCCAATGTGTTCGAATATGTATTTTTATGCTAGGCATGGTCCTCTTTCACACCCAAACATGCGGAATTGCTCCAAGCTACGTTCAACTCGATCGATCCCTTAAGAGTCCAAAGTGCAAAATGGCTGCAAACTTCAGCATGTTGTTACTACGATACCATGATGCTTAGAAACTTCTCGTCTAATCCTATAGGATCATGTTGGGACCCTCTACAAAAACCTCTCTCATTTTTGGCTATCTCAGAGTGGTCTTTCTGTGGCTGCAAATTTTCACTTGATGGAAAAAGTGTCAAATGTAAGCAGTGCAGAGTTGCAAAGTGGTACAACTCTCGTTTTGCAACTCGTGTGACCAAATAGACTATTACAATGTGTCAGAATATGTATTTTTTATGCTAGAAATTGTCCTCTTTCACACCCAAACATGCAGAATCACTTTGAGCTACATTCAACTGGGCCAATCCCTTAAGGGTCCAAATTGCAAAAGGGAAGCAAACTTCAACATGTTGTTACTCGGATACCGTGATGCTTAGAAACTTCTTGTCTAATACTAAAATATCACACTAGGCCCCTATACAAAAAATTCTCTCGATTTTGGCTATCTCGAAGTGGTTTTCTTGTGGTGGCAGATTTTCACTCGATGGAAAAAAATGTCAAATGCAAGCAGTGCAAAGTTGCAAAGTGGTGCAACTTTCGTTCTACAATTCATGTAACCAAAAAAAATGTTCCAATGCGTTTAAATAGGTATTTTTACACTAGGCATGGTCCTCTTTTTCACCCAAACGCATGAAATCGCTCCGAGCTACGTTCAACTAGACCAATCCCTTAAGAGTCCAAAGTGCAAAAGGGAAGCAAACTTTGAAGAGCTATTACTCGAAAACCGTGATGCTTAAAAACTCTCCTTCTAAGCTTATGGGATCATGTTGGGCCCCTCTACAATAACCTCTCTCAGCTTTTGTTATCTTGGATTTGTTTTCCTATGGTGTCCAGTTTTTACTTGATGGAAAAAGTGTCAAATTGAAGCAGCGTAAAGTTGCAAAGTGGTGAAACTTTCGTTTTGCAATTCATTTGATGTAACTAACTACTCCAACATGTCCTGATAGCTAGGTTTATGCTAGGCATGGTCCTCTTTCACACTGAAACATGAGGAATTGATTCGAGCCACGTTCAACTGACTTGATCCCTTATGATGACATGTAAAACAATGGAAAAAAGAAACAAACACATGACAGTTGAGAAGTCTGAGTATTCCACACAAAAAGTGTATGATCATTTGTGTAGAGGACCTTGTTCCTCCATTTGATGAAGAAGGTCTAGTCTAGTGGTTTTAGTCATTATAATGTCAAATAAGGCCATGATAAGCCATTTTGTAATCTTTATTTTAGTTTTCAGTTAGTGTGGGGTCATTTGAGTCAACTATGTAAGTATGAATAAGAAAATAGCATTGGTAAAGGCATTGGAAGAGATTACTAATGTTGCCCTTGTTCAAAATTCAGAATTTAGGCCTTAAAAGCAAGGCTAGATGAGGTGAAAGAAGAAATTTCTTGAGAATAAGTTAGAATAGGTTGGAAATAGGGTGATGATGTGGAGTTTGATGTGTTCTAATGGTTTGTAAGGACAAGGGAGGTCAAAATTATGTTATGGAATGATGCCCTAATTGGGAATATAGGGGTTTTAAATGAAAAAGAGAGGTTTGAGGGAGTAAAAGTGGGTGAAGTCAAGGGGCAACATAATTTGGTAAATTCTTCCCAATGGTGTTTTCCAATTGGAGGAGTGATTAAGAGCGCGTTTCTTTGTTAAATAGACCTATTCAGGGGTCTAGGATAGTGTTGAGTCAATTTCTTATTTGTATTATAAATTATAACTTGCTTTCTCCCGAGTTCATTTCGTATACAAGAAATAATATTGCAAAAAGTTGACATAAATATTTTGACGTGTTTATATGGTGACGCATCAAGAACATAACAATTCATTTTGCACTATCAGAATTATACTGTGAAAATGCACAAATACCATTGACGATAAATATTTGTATGATAATGTGTCAAGAAGTCAACTACTTCATCTACTTTGAATATTATGTTTTGTAAGTGTTGTGAAGATTATGTATCCTTTGCTTAATTGAGTTGTTCTAATGAAATGATTAAATATATTGGAATCTTTTAATGAATCATTTGATGGAAAGCTAATTGAAAATATGTTTTTTTCTTTTAGATAAAGTTGTTTAGCATCAATCAATTAATATTCAAGACAAACCATGAAGGACAACAATGATCAGTGCTAGGGATAACCAATTAATAAGTATACACGTGAATAAGCCAAGCATGTACATGTGAATAAGGGAAGCACAAGTACTCAAAAAAAATAAGCCTTGAAGTATACACATGAGAACATAGTATACACAAATTAATATAAAGTTTATGCACAAATACAAGGTATACACATGAAAACACGTAAGTCACAAAGTATACGTTGGAACACACGTAACTTGTAAAGTATACACTTGAATACATGTAACTCATCTCTATTGAACAATCAATTTAGAATGCAAATATGGACACCATCGATAAAAAATATTTGTATTAACCAAATATCCATGTAGGCATACATCAATATATGTCGATATAAGTATGAAATATAGGTACAAAATAGCCATATAGGCTTACGAGAATGCCATGTAGGCATATAATGTCAAATATTTCCAATACAAAATATGTATAGAACTAACATGTAGGCATACAACAAAGGGATCTAGAATCAAAAGTCATTGTTCTCCATGCTCTGGAAATGAATTATTTCCCTTTTCTTGTCGTTTAGATGGCGATAGGTCTATCACTCATTTGTGCCATGCTCAAGGAGTGCTCCTACTATTCCTCCTAGTGTTTAGTTCATGGTGAAGTTTTAATTGTTACAATAAGAAGTAAAGACATTAATATATAGAAATTACAATATAAAAAATGATATATTTAACAAAATAATCACTTGCCACCATCTTATGATCTCTCTCCACATAGGAAATATTCACACGCACATGCTCAGTCATGCTTAAGCCTTGTATAAACCATCCAAATAGAAATTAAACTACGAATCAATAAAGGTTTGATTTTTCACTAACTAACATCTATAACAATGAATGTAAATTGAAATTTACTAATTTGCCTCATACCTCCCCTATTAGAGCCATCGAGGATTGTATAGTAGATAAAACATCGATCTTAATTTCCCTTATCACATTTGGAGGTGTTTTGGCTTGCAACAACTGAAAAATAAAATAATAAATTATTCAATCACAAAAAATACAATACCAATCCACATCATGACTTATAATGTATGAGATAACGAATAGAAGTTGGAGTACTTATTAAACTATTTATTTTTTATTCTCATGCTTACTATTTTCCCTATCCATATCTTGTTCAAAAGGACGTGTTTTTAGAATTTTACCCATAGAAGCAAGCTGATGAACTATTTGATCAAATGCTTTCATATACATGTACGATAACTGTGGTGGAATAGAGAAGGCAGTGAACTATTTGAAAAAAAGCCTCAAAGAAATGGGGTCTCGTGGTGATGGAATGCCATTACAAACAAATGCACGTCATTGCATTCCATCACCATAAGACCACATTTCTTTCAGGCATTTTTTCAGAAAGTTCATTACCTTCTCTATGGTATTATTACTTAATATTATGCTTTGATAGATATTTTTCCAAGCATCCATAGTTTGTTGGAAAGCACCTATTTTAGGCTTTTAGCCATAGCAGCAAGGAAGTGAGTAGTTTGATAAAATGCTTTGGTACACATGTATGGAAAATGTGGTATCATAGAAAAGGTGGTGAGTTGTTTGAAGAAATGGCTCAAAGAAATATGATCTCATGGTGAAGTAATTGCATCACTGCTTATGTTGACTTTCTAAACAACTATATTGTATTTGAATTTTTTTCATCTATCAAAATCTAGTTATTAGTTATGGAATGTGAAGTAATGCTTTCAGTTTGAATGATGTGCAATGCAACGTAATCAATGATATGAATATAAACTACACAAATCTATTAAGTACAATTCATTAGCTAAACTCTTTATTCTATTACCTGCATGTAGGTTTGAGTAAATCCATTGGCATTGGGAGGTGTTCCCTAGAAACCTCCAATATTAGCCTATTAAACATCCAAAATCACATATTAAAATACCATTCATTAGACAATGCTATTAATATGTAATAAATTTATAATTATTTACTAGTTACATACCCCACTGATAGGTGTACTACAAAAATAAGTAGGTGTAGGGCCAATGTATCTAGTCTCAACACTATGACCTTGCAATTTTATTAAAATCATAAAAATAAATTAGTTAATCTTGCATTTCAAAATCAAAATTTAATAAGTTAAATTCAATGAACATGCTAACTTTTACCTTACTATCAATGCTATACACCTCGTGCAAAATGTTAGTTTCCCTCTCCATCTCCATAGTTCTAGACAAATCCTACGTAGTAGCTTCCTGAGTGTTGGTAGGGTCATATGAACAAGTCACCCAACAAGATTGAAAAACATGGGTTCGAAGGCCACCACTTGAAGACTCCCCTAGATGGAGCTATAAAAAAGGGATAGTATGATGGATGACACTCTAGGTCAAAGTTTTGATTGCCTGCAATGTCTATATGTCAGCACTCTCCTTCATGATAGAAGGAATAACAACGTGCTCATGAGGTGGCCTAGCGAGAGCTAGTCTCCCTTAACACATAGGATTTGACTGTGCACTGAGGTCTATCATGAGCTGATCCCCCACCACTCCCTTGGAAGTCCCTCATATCAAAATAATTTGGGTTTTTGTTCAATATGAAATCATTGTATAGTTTCCTGAGGAAATACTATAGGACTTCACAATTGTTGCACAATGGGTAATCAAAGACCATGTGCCACCTATGATAAAAATAGTTCCTAATCTATTAGTGGTGGCACCAATGAATATGAAACCTCTTCGCATTGAGGGTAAGATTTTGATTTGTGTGCGGTTCAGTGAATAATGAGCATAAATCACCTTTTGTAATTTTAAAATCCTTAACATCTTTATATTAAAGTTTATCTGCATAATAAGCCCAAGTCGCCTGCCTCCTATCTTGCCATCCAATTATTTGTTTGCTAATTTAATCTATATTTTTTAACATATCTTTCAATGAACTTGCTAGGGTCATTCTTTTTGTAGTTGAACTATTTGGATCACTCAACCTACTAATTAAATCCACGATTTTCTTTTTGTTGTCAATTTCACTCATCAAATTTTGATGAGTGCCAGGAGGGTGTTGAGTGATTGGTGGAGGAGATTGTTGTTGTGGTTGATTTTGTTCTTGAGGATTTTGGTGTTAAGCATTTGCTTGATCTTCTTGTTGAGGATTTTGCACTGTGGACTCTTAAGGGATTGATTCAGTTGAATGTAGCTCAGAATGATTCCACATGTTTGGGTGTGAAAGAGGACCATGCCTAGCATAAACATACCTATTTGGATGTGTTGGAACAATCTATTTGGTCACACAAGTTGTAGAATAAGAGTTGCACCACTTTACAACTATGCACTGTTTGCATTTGACACTTTTTCCATCAAGTGAAAATCCGCTGCCACGAAAAAAGCCACTCTAGGATAGCAATAACCAAGAGAGGTTTTTGTAGAGGGGCCCAACACGATCCTATAGGATTAGACGAAAAGTTTCTAAGCATCACTGCTTATGTTGACTTTGTAAATAACTATACTATAGTTGAATTTTTTTCATCTATCAACATCTAGTTATTAGTTATGGAATGTGAAGGAATACTTTGAGTTTGAATGATTTGCAATGCAACGTAATCAATGATATAATTATAAACTACACAAATCTATTAAGTACAATTCATTAGTTAAACTCTATATTCTATTACCTGCATGTAGGTTTGAGTAAATCCACTGGCACTGGGAGGTGTTCCCTAGAAACCTCCAATATTAGCCTGTTCAACATCCAAAATCACATATTAAAATACCATTCATTAGAAAATGCTATTAAAATGTAATAAATTTATAATTGTTTACTAGTTACATACCCCACCGATAAGTGTATTGCAGAAATAAGTAGGTGGAGGGCCGATGTATCTAGTCTCAACACTGTGACCCTACAATTTTATTAAAATCATAAAGCTAAATTAGTTAATCTTGCATTTCAAAATCAAAATTTAATAAATTAAATTCAATGAACATGCTAACTTTTACCTGACTATCAATGCCATACAACTCATGCAAAATGTCAGCTACCCTCTCCATCTCCACAGTTGCAGATGGATCCTGCATAGTAGCCTCTTGAGTGTTGGTGAGGTCATATGAACAAGTCACCCTGCAAGATTGACACACATGGGTTCAAAGGCCACCAATCGAAGACTCCCCTAGATGGAGCTATAGAATAGGGCTAGTATGATGGATGACACTCTAGGTCAAAGTGTTGATTGGCTGCAATGTCTCTATATCGACACTCTCCATGACAAAAGGCATAACAATGTGCTCATGAGGTAGCCTAGCAAGAGCTTGTCTCCCTTGCTGAATAGGATCTAGCTATACACTGGGTCTATTCTAAGTTAACCCCGCACCTCTCCCCTGGAAGTCCCTCATATCAAAATAATTTTGAATTTTTTTCAATATGAACTCACTGTATAGTTTCGTAAGGAAATACTGTGGGACTTCACAATTGTTGCACAATGGGTAATCAAAAATCATGTACCACCTATCACAAAAATAGTTCCTAATCTATTGGTGGTGGATCCAGTGAATAGGAAACCTCTTCGCATTGAGGGTAAAATTTTGATTTGTGTGTGGGTTAGTGAATAATGAGCATAAATCACCTTTTGTAATTTTTAAATCCTTTACATCTTTATATGATAGTTTATCTGCATAATAATCCCGAGTTGCCTGCCTCCTATCTTGCCATCTAGTTATTTGTTTGCTAATTGAATCTACATTTTTTAACATATCTTTCAATGAACTTGCTAGGGTCATTCTTTCTATGGTTGAACCATTTGGATCACTCAACCTACTAATTAAATCCTTTATTTTATTTTTGTTGTTCTTAATTTCACACATCAAATTTTTTTGGGTGCGAAGAGGGTGTTGAGTGATTGGTGGATGAGGTTGTTGTTGTGGTTGATTTCATTCTTGAGGATTTTGGTCTTGAGGATTTGGTTGATCTTCTTGTTGAGGATTTTGCACTTTGGACTCTTAAGGGATCGATCTAGTTGAACATAGGTCTGAGTGATTCTGTGTGTTTGGGTGTGAAAGAGGACTATTCCTAGCCTAAACATACCTATTTGGATGTGTTGGAATAGTCTATTTGTTCACACGAATTGTAGAACAAAAGTTGCACCACTTTGCAACTTTGCACTGTTTACATTTGACACTTTTCCCATCAAGTGAAAATCCACTGCCATGAAAAAAACCACTCCAAGATAGCAATAATCGAGAGAGGTTTTTGTAGAGGGGCTGAACGCGATCCTGTAGGATTAGACGAAAATTTTCTAAGCATCACTACTTATGTTGAAATTCTAAACAACTATATTTTAATTGAAATTTTGTCATCTATCAAAGTCTAGTTATTAGTTATAGAATGTGAAGTAATGCTTTGAGTTTGAATGATGTACAATGTAATGTAATCAGTGATATGAATATAAACTACACAAATCAATTAAGTATAATCCATTAGTTAAACTCTTTATTCTATTACCTGCATGTAGGTTTGAGTAAATCCACTGGCATTGGGAGGTGTTCCCTAGAAACCTCCAATATTAGCCTATTCAACATCCAAAATCACATATTAAAATACCATTCAGTAGACAATGTTATTAACATGTAATAAATTTATAATTTTTTACTAGTTACATACCCCACCGATAGGTGTATTGGAGAAATAATTAGGTGGAGGGCCAGTGTATCCAGTCTCAACACTATGACCCTGCAATTTTATTAAAACCATAAAACTAAACTAGTTAATCTTGCATTTCAAAATAGAAATTTAATAAATTCAATTCAATGAACATGCTAACTTTTACCTGACTATCAATGCCATATGCCTCATAAAAAATTCCAACAGCCCTCTCCACCTCCATAGTTGTAGAAGGATCCCGCTTAGCAACCTCTTGAGTGTCAGTGAGGTCATATGAACAAGTCACTGCGCAAGATTGCCACACATGGGTTTGAAGGCCACGACTCGAAGACTCCCCTAGATGGAGATATATAATAGGGCTAGTATGATGGATGACATTCTAGGTAAAAGTGTTGATCACCTATAATGTCTCTACATCAACACTCACCTTCGTGACGAAAGGCATAACAATGTGCTCACGAGGCAGCCTAGGGAGAGCTCATCTCCCTCACCTTATAGGATCTGGTTGTGTACTGGGTTTATAGTGAGCTGACCCCCCACCTCTCCCCTAGAAGTCCCTTATATCAAAAATTTTTTGGATTTTGTTCAATATGAACTCACTGTATAGTTTCCTAAGGAAATACTATGAGACTTCACAATTATTGAATGGTGAGAAATCAAAGACCACATACCACCTATCATAAAAATAGTTCCTAATCTATTGGTTGTGGCACCAGTGAATAATGAGCACAAATCTTTATATGATAGTTTATCTACATAATAAGCCCTAGTTGTTTGCATCCTATCTTTCCATCTAGTTATTTGTTTGCTAATTGAATCTACATTTTTTAACATATCTTTCAATGAACTTGCTAGGGTCATTCTTTCTATGGTTGAAACATTTGGATCACTCAACCTACTTATTAAATCCTCAATTTTCTTTTTGTTGTTCTCAATTTCACTCATCAAATTTTATTGAGTGCTAGGAGGGTGTTGAGTGATTGGTGGATGAGGTTGTTGTTGTGGTTGATTTTGTTCTTGAGGATTTGGTTGATATTCTTGTTGAGGATTTTGTACATTGGACTCTTAAGGGATCGATCTGGTTGAACATAGCTTAGAGTGATTCCACATGTTTGGGTGTGAAAGAGGACCATGCCTAGCATAAACATACCTATTTGGACATGTTGGCATAATATATTTGGTCACACAAGTTACAACACAAAAGTTGCACCACTTTGCAACTTTGCACTATTTGCATTTGACACTTTTTCAATCAAATGAAAATCCACTGCCACGAAAATAACCACTCCAAAATAGCAATAACCAAGAGATTTTTTTTGTAGAGGGGCCTAACATGATCCTGTAGGATCAGACGAAAATTTTCTAAGCATCACTGCTTATGTTTACTTTCTAAACAACTATATTGTAGTTAAAATTTTGTCATCCATCAACATCTAGTTATTAGTTATGGAATGTGAAGTAATGCTTTGAGTTTGAATTGATGTGCAATGCAATGTAATCAATGATATGAATATAAACTACACAAATCTATTAAGTAAAATTCATTGCTTAAATTTTTTATTCTATTACCTCCATGTAGGTTTGAGTAAATCCACTAGCACTGGGAGGTGTTCCCTCGAAACTTGCAATATTAGCCTGTTCAACATCCAAAATCATATATTAAAATACCATTCATTAGACAATGCTATTAAAATGTAATAAATTTATAATTTTTTCCTAGTTAGATACCCCACTGATATGTGTACTGCAAAAATACATAGGTGGAGGGTTAGTGTATCCAGTCTCAACACTATGACCCTACAATTTTATTAAAATCATAAAACTAAATTAGTTAATCTTGCATTTCAAAATTGAAATTTAATAAATTAAATTCAAAGAACATACTAACTTTTACCTGGCTATCAATTCCATATGCCTGACATGCAAAATGTCAGCTACCCGAGCTCCATCTCCATAGTTGCAAACAGATCCTGTGTAACAGCCTCTTGAGTGTCGGTGGGGTAATATGAACAAGTTGCCCCACAATGTTGAATGTAGCTTGGAGCGATTCTGCATGTTTGGGTGCAAAAGAGTACCATGCATAGCATAAAATACCTGTTTGGATGTGTTGGAATGGTCTATTTGGTCATATGAGTTGCAGAACAAAAGTTGCACCACTTTGCAACTTTGCACTGCTTGCATTTGACACTTTTTCCATCAAGTGAAAATCCGCTGCCATGGGAAAACCACATTGCGATAGCTGAAACCGAGAGAGGTTTTTGTAGAGGGTCCTAACGTGATCTTGCAAGATCATATGAGAAGTTTCTAAGTGTCATGGTATCTGAGTAACAACATGCTGATGTTTGCAGCCTTTTTGCACTTTGGACTCTTAAGGAATTGATCCTGTTGAACATAGCTTGGAGTGATTCTTCATGTTTGGGTGAAAAAGAGGAACATTCCTAGCGTAAAAATTCCTATTCAGACATGTTGGAATAGTTTTTTTAGTCACACGAGTTGCAGAATGAAAGTTGTACCACTTTGCAACTTTGCACTGCTTGCATTTGACACTTTTTCCATCAAGTGAAAATCTTCTGCTACGGGAAAACCACTCTGAGAAAGCCAAAAATGAGAGAGGTTTTTCTAGAGGGGTCCAACTCAATCTTGTAGGATCAAATAAGAAGTTTCTATGAATCATGGTATTCGAGTAACAACATGCTGAAGTTTGCAGCCATTTTGCACTTTGGACTCTTATGGAATCGATCTAGTTGAACATAGCTCAGAGAAATTTTGTGTGCTTGGGTGTGAAAGAGGACCATGCTTAGCATAAAAATACATATTCAGATGCATTGGAGCAGTTTTTTTGGTCACATGAGTTGCATAATGAAAGTTGCACCACTTTGCAACTTTGCATTGCTTGCATTTGACACTTTTTCCATCAAGTGAAAAATTTCTGCCACGGGAAAACCACTTTGAGATAGCCAAAACTGAGAGAGGTTTGTGTAGAGGTGCTCAACTCAATCCTATATGATCAGACAAGAATTTTCTAAGTACCACGGTATCAGAGTAAAAACATGCTGAAGTTTATAGCCATTTCGTACTTTGGACGTTGAAGGGATCAAACAGTTAAGGAGTTTAAAAGGTAGTTAGATCCATTGGAAAGTTTATTTTGAAGTAGAAACATTATAAATATATTGTAAAGACTCGATGAGAGGGGGATCTTGAAGATTTGAAGCACTAAAATTTGATTAGCACTATTTTTTTATCAAATTTTCTATATTTTTCCATTGCTGGCAGACTTGTACGATCTCGTACAGGGGTGTTTTGACTTGAAAATTGTGGAAATATCTTATAGCATGTGTTAACTTGAATTTTCATAAGTTTTGAGATTCTTATTTTAAATTTTTGGAGTTTTATCTCAAATTTTCTTAATCTTCCATGTTAACCTTGTTTCTGTGGTGTTCAAAGTCACATAAATGTAAATTTTTCCCATTCCACCCCCTATGACTATTGTGATTGGTGGAATGGGATTGTTTTATTTGGTAATAGGTGGTTTCAAGATTTTTTTTGAAGGGTAGGTCTGATATTGCATTGGGTGTGATGCCCTATTGTGAAAATATGAGTTTTCCTCATGAAAAGTGGAGGTTTTGGTGGGCCAAAGTTAGTTTTGTGAGAAGGAAGCATTATTTCATGTTTGATTAAGCTTGTGCAGACCAATTCAAACTTGTTTGAAGAGGTTTTGTGTTTTGAGTAGATTGGGAAGTGACTTTTTCAATAAACCCCTAGGGTTTTGGCTAAAAAGTAGGGTTTTATGGATTACCCTTTGTATGGTGGTATGTCAAAGGTCTGATTATGGTTTTGGAGGTTTTGACACATATAAATTTTCTTCCCCAAGGTTTGTTATGGTTTGGATAAGTTTCAAGTATAGTTGCTTTGGAAAAAGAGGCTAATTAGAAGACTAAAACTGTGAAAAGGTGAGATTTGAGTGCTCTGGTCTGAAGTGATCATAGGTGGATTTTGAGTATGTCAAAGTTTGTTCAAATGGGTCCCTGAAGAGGTTCATTTCATGGACTGATGAGGTTTCATTGAGATAAGTTACCCGATTGAGTTGATTTCTAGTACTACAAGGGAAAAGAGTGATTTTGAAGAAACAATGAAATTGTGAGGAGTTTATGGCCTGACAGTTGTGTTTGGAGATTGGAATTGTGACTTTGTGTGTTGCAGGCCTCCCCCTATTGTATCAATCCACAAACCATCATATTGATTGTATCACATGACCTTTTACATACATTTTACATTTCAAAATTCAATTTTTACATTTGAAAATTAATCAACAATCAAAGTATAAGGTGCTATACAATCTACACAAGCTTGAAACAAAAAAGGAAAAGTGCTGCAAATATAGAAAACATCATTCTTTATTTACTAATTTTGTAATTATGCAACTAATGCAAGTTTTGCATTTTTACACCAAATGACATCTTTTGTGCAATATCACTTCTCTAATCACCTAATGACCTCTTTGGGACTTTGAATACATTACATATGACCTTCACATGAACTTTTTCACATTGTTTACATTTCAAAATTCAAATTTTGAAAATTTTCCTATTGAAGGAATTTATAGAACAAGGTGCTATTGCACCCAACATGAACTCCAAAATTATAATATTTGAGTAAATCTCATTACAATTCCTTAGGAACTTCATTCTCATAGATCTTTTACAATTTCACTCATACAATTGAGATTCTCTTTAAATGTCTGAATCATAAGTGCTCATTATGAGGTTATCTTTAATTGAGTAACTTGAGATTTTCTCACTAAGCTTCACACGATCTTTTATAATGGATTCAAATTAGAACTGAGATTTCTCAAGATCATCAAAATAAGGATGTTGCATTTCATTTTTTGTTGAGATTCTCTTTGATGGCTCTTAAATCAACATTTTTTGCAATGAGAGACCAATCAATTTTTAGTAGTTTACTTACAAATACACAAAGTAAAAAAGAAAAGGAAAGAGCATCCAAAATGGAAATGAAATGAAAATAGATGGAAGGAACTTAAAGATAGGCATTCCAGTCTCTCAACTTAGTCACTCCAGGTCATACATCTTCACTATGAGTTCCAAGATACCTACTGCACACAACACCTCTCATGAATAGAGTAAGTTGAAATTTGAGATGCTCTTATAATGTCTACATCAAAGTTTCTCATGATAAGGTTAACTTCAAATGAATAACTTGAAATTCTCTCACTAAGCTTTGCACACACTTTTGTAATGGATTAAAATCATGATTGAGATTTGTCAAGATCATCAAAATAAGGATGTTGTATTTCTTTTCTAGCTGACATTCTCTTGGATGGCTCATAAATATGCATTTTCTGCAAGGGGACACCAATCAATTTGTAGTAGGTTACTTACAAATATGAAAAGTAAAAGAAGATGATAGAATTTCCATCAAACAAATTAATGCACATAGAAGTATAAATTAATAAGAACCAATGTGTATACTTATAAATTAATCCAATGAACCATCCAGGTCTGCTCTACTCTTTATTGTTTCTAGTATTGCTTCGTGGTTAGACTCACAAAACTTCCACAAGACCTTGTTCAAAGGTCTACCCCCATATTTGGTCAAATGAACATTAGATGTCATGACAAGGTATGAGTAATGAAGAAACTTATGATGCATTTCAATGTCCTAAAACAACCAATGTTTAACACTCTTATGTGGGTACCTTCTAAACCACGTTCCAGTAACAACAACTAAGCCTATAGGCTATTCAGTGTTTTCTCCATCTATAATTGAGGCCTCCAATTTCTTTTTGGCCTCAACAAAATGACACAAGTAATAATCATTTCCCTCTTCATTGTTTTCATCTGCAATAAGTGCATAAACTTTCCCTGCATTGATATGTGCAACAAATCTCTCGAAATTAGTCAACATTATGAATACACTACAAAGTAATATAGCAATATGGAATTTCAAAAACTAAGCAAGAAGATATATTACCTGGTTGAACTAAATCTGATACGTGGTCAAATTCGATCGATGATTCCATCTGTGTTAGTTCCAATACCGTCAGAGGGTGATATGTGTGAACTGGGCTGAGATAACTTGTCAACCATTTGCCAACCCACTCCCCTGACTCACAATCATTCCAGGCTTGCATTGTACATGAAGAACAAAAGCATGCCATCTTCCATGTATGAATACTCCATGAACCTGCATTTGAGCTAAGGAAAGAGTGTAGCTCACTCGATCATGTTAGTGTACAAAAATCCTCATATGGTGCAATGTTAGTAACATCCATCAACCAAAAATACTTAAGAACTAAAGACACACCTTCATTACATGGACCCATCAAAGCATTACACCACTCGACAATTCCTCTCGCATCTGTCAACTTTGTACTGTCTTTATAATTTAACTCTTCTTGTGCTAATGCTCTTTTCATGCATTCTCCTGCACCATCATGCTCCCCCTTTCCATGCCCGGCCTCAAAAAATTTCATATATTTTGTACACCTGTAATGACATGCATCCTGCTCAACCAATAGAAATGTACGAGTTCTTGAACTATGCTGCACAGTTATCTGACTATATTATATGTCAACCGTATGCTAGGCCTCTCTAAGCCAAATCACTGTAGAACATCTAGAAGAAACCTTGCATGAACTTTGGAGAATGTGTATGATCATTACTAAGATAAAAGTGATGCTCCCCCAATACCTTCCTTTGGTCCTTTGTACTATAAGTTGCATGAATGAATGCTATTTGCACAAATATTGAAACCTATGTGGAGTTGTAATACTATGACTGCACCTCATGCTGTGGCTGTAAAGTGTAGTTCTCTACAAAATCAACCACTAATACTATGCTACCAATTGGAAAGGTGTCCTTGTATAGCTTGAATTGTGTGTCCATCCATCAGGCTCTATGGGTATTCCTTGCATACTCATACACTATATTGTCATGAAACATGGACATAAACTGATACATTGGAATCTTTTGAACAACCAAATCACACATTTTTGCTTGAGACCCATATTTTGTAGCGTATTCCACCATTTTGTACTTCCCGAAATCTACTATTTTTTGTCCCACCTCATCTGTGCTTTCCATATGTTGACATACTAGCATACGTTGCAAGCCACTACAATGCTCGCATGAACCATCCAAGCATGTCATCCTGGATAATATTTGGCCATCCTTTATTTCACATAAATGTTTGATAAGAACTCTCTTGAATATTTTGGTGGGGCTTCTATGCCACAATCTTGCAAAACATTGTTAGTATGCAAATCACAACATATAGAATGATAAATATCATAATGGTTAGAGAATTTAATATGTATTCTACAACAACAAATAGTGCATGTGTGATTTATCTTAACATAAAAAGGTTTAAGCATTTCAAAAAATATTTGAAAAATACTAATTTGAGGATAATCCATTTGAAATTTATGAAAAAATTGGGTTTGAGTCATATCCAAAAAAATTCTTTGGATGTGGCTCACGGTTCCGACTACGGATTCTCCTTCTTACCACATCCCTTTGATTCAGAGATGGCCTTGTGTTATTCTTCCAATACTCTTCAACTAGTGTTCTCAATGCCTCAATAATTTTTTTATCTTTTTGTGGAAGTCTCCCTGAGAATTCCCATAATTCATATGAATTTGTGCCCTTAATTCTTTGCCACCTTTGAATGGCTTTTGATAAATTTTTTCTACTAATTCTCATTTGTTCCCTCATCTTTCTAATGAGATGAGCTATCTTTGTTTGACTGCTTACCAAAGTCAATGTAATGACACATCATGTGACATTACTATCCTTTGAGTGTCAGGTCTTACCCACACTCTCATATGCATCCATTATATTCTTCACAATTTAGTGTTTTCACTTGAGGCATTCGATGTTCTCAACCCAAGAGTCTTCATGATGTCTCTATAATTTATACCCCGCATCATTTCAAAAAATTTTTGGCATCTTGTAGTCTCATTTAGCCTTTCAAAGTAGAATTTCCAAATCTTATCAACATATCTTCTACAAGCGCGTGCTGGAATCTTACCTTCCATGTGCTATAAAATATCCTCATCAATATTAATCAAATACTTTGGTTTTCTGTGCAAAATTATAGGTGGTGTTCTCCTAGGTACATACATCTCAACATTAGGAATTTCATCAATATTTAATTGAGGTGGGATAGATTGCATACCTTTGATCGATGGTCGAGTAGAAGACATACCTTGAGGTTCTCGTGGGGATGATGGCATACCTTCTTTGTCAAATCCAAGTGATGATTTACTCTCAACTTGAGATGCTCTGGATGGTGTCCAACCATATTCACTTGCGATAGATGGTGTCCCTCCATATTCACTTGCGGTAGCTAGTGTCCCTCCATATTCGCTTGTGATTAATGGTGTCCCTTCGTATTCACTTTCTGTAGTGGGTGTGTCTCCAACTATAGTATCTAAATCTATCTTAGCATGATGCTTTTGGATTCATTCCCTTTGTGCTGCCAAATCCTGTTCTCTTTTTTACAGTTGAGGCTCCTCTTTAGTTGGCTTGTTTTCATCAATAGTACCCAATTTATTCTTTTCACGATATGCCACTAGCTGTTCTCTCTCCTTTGCTTTCAAGGTTTCATACTCTTTGTCTATTAGTTGATTCCTTCTTCCTTTCTTTGGCATGGTAGATAATTTTACCTATAGCATGGTAATGAGATGAATATTAGTTCCTAAAGTATTTGTCCATTCAAATAAATGAAATTTATGTCATTCAAGGCTTCATAAAAAATACTTATAATCATCTTGTACAAGAATATTTCTAGCATAGACAAAGGTGGTGCAAGGGCTAGTTTGTTGTTTTAGTCTGATCATTTTGAGTTGGTTGGGGTCTTCACCACCTAGGTTGCTACCACACTACTCCTACCTTCTCAACCCTACCCTATTGGCACCCCATTTCTATGAGGCATATGCTGCCCCTACCTTCTGAACCCTATCGTATTGGAAAGCTAGTGGACTATTGGCAAGCTAGCTCACTCACTAGCTTGCCAATGCAGTAGGGTTGAGAACATAGGGGCAGCATATGCCTCATAGAAAGGGGGTGTCACAGTGATGTAGTGGAGTGTTGGAAATCTAGCTCACTCACTAGCTTTCCAATATGGTAGGTTTGAGAAGGTAGGGGCAGTGTATGCCTAATAGAAGTGGGGTGCCATAGTGAATATGGCACCCCACTTCTATTAGGCATACACTGCCCCTACCTTCTCAACCCTACCGCATTGGCAAGCTAGCTCACTCACTAGCTTGCCAATGCGGTAGGGTTGAGAAGGTAGGGGAAACATATGCCTCCTAGAAATGGGGTGCCATGGTGATTGAGAAGGTAGGGGCAATGTATGACTCATAGAAATGGGGTGTCACGGTGATATAATCAGAGCAATGTATGCCTCATAGAAATGGGGTGCCATGGTGATATAATCGCTTTGGCACCCCATTTGTATGAGGTATACGCTGCCCCTACCTTCTCAACCCTACTGCATTGGCAAGCTAGTGGAGCGTTGGCTAGCTAGCTCACTCACTAGCTTGGCAATGCAATAAGGTTGAGAAGGTCGGGGCAGCGTATGCCTCATATAAATGAGGTTTCATGGTGATTACATCATTGTGACACCCCATTTCTATGAGGCATATGTTGCCCCTACCATGTCAACCATTTCTAAGACTAGCCTGAACACATAGTTTTAAGGTTTGAAAGTCATTTAAAATGGTCTTTTGATCCATTCCTCTCACTTTTATAACTCTAACTTGATTAATAGGTCTGAAACATCACTAAAAAGGTGTGGGAATGTTAAGTGTCTACAAGGGAGGTCAATAATTGAGTTGGGCATGAAGCCCTAGAGTGAAATTTGGTGTTTTCCATGTGAATTTGAGAGGTTTTGACATCATAAAGTGAGTATTGTGTTAGGGAATCATTGTATCTTGTTTAATTGAGTTTTTTCAGGAAATTTTAGACCTATTTGAGGTGGTGGCATGTTTTGATAAGGTTGGAAAGTGTGTTTTCCAATAAGCCCTAGGTTATTTGGCTTAAAAAGAGGGTTTTTGGTTTTCGTATCTTGGTGGATGAATTTCTGATAACTAATAGTGAATTATTTGGTTTGAAAACATATAAATTGATTCCCACATGTGTTTGGAGGTTTTGGTCAAGTTTCAAGATAAGTTTATTTGCTAAAGTGTCCTAATTTGATGCCTAGTTGGCGTAGAAAGCCTGATTTGAGAAAGTTGTTACAAAGTTACCAATGGTGGTTTGTTGGCATGTGATTGTGTACCCTGAAGGGTCCTTGAAATGGTTCAAGTCTTGGTTTGAAAGAATCTTATCAAGAAGAAATACCCGATTGAATGAGTTGGCAATGTTATAAGGAAGAGTGTTGATTTGGTGAAAAGTGAAGAGCTTTGAGAATTATGACTTGTGAATTGTTGTTGTAGGTTGATTTTTTGTGTTAATTTGTGTTGTAGGACCTCCCTTGGTTGCATCACAATTCAAATTCTTTTTCCATGCTTCCATTTTGAGCCATGATTGCAAGATAGGCTACACCTTTCCCCATGTTGCTAACTTAGCCTTCAATAAAGAGTCTTCTAACAACTTGGAGAGAAGGATTACAATCCCTTGTAGGTAGACTAATCGAGGAAACATTTAAAATACATCACAAATAAAAGTGATGAGGTAGGTTTAGTGATGAGGTAAATTTAGAAATAGAGATGAAAACCAAAATAGTTTCTAAGATCTATCAATGTGGGAGGATTATATTCCAATTTTTTAGAGAGATGTATGGAAAATTTGGTAGCATACACAAGGAAATGAGCTGCTTGGTATAATTTTTGACAAAATACCTCAATGAAAGCTATAGAGAGTGGTATGCACTTCCATAATAAAGGACTGAGAAATGATGTTTTATTTTAGTTCCTTAAAACGTATGCCATGTATGTGTATACAAAATGTGGAAGCATACACATGGTAAGTCAATTGTTAAATAACAAAATGCCTCAAAGAGATGTGGTTTAGAAATGTAATTGGCAAGTGTATAGAATTGTGTAATTTAATATTTGCATTGACAACCTAAGGTTATAATGACAAACAAACAATGATCAATATGGAATATGCAAAATAACAAAAATGAAAGGAAGCCATAATAGAATGAAATAAAATGTGTAAAGACTTCACATACCTAAAAAACCAGAGTTTCAAATGGAGGAGTTCAACCCAATTATGTAGCCTTAACTTCTTTCTTCAAACTCAACAATTTGACTTTTTCAAAAGCTTGTTCCCCTCCAAACTTCAACTGTATATCAATTTTCAATGGAATTCAAACTTGAATTGATATTATATGTCTTTCAAAATGAAAAATCTGCTATTTCATGCAAAGGTGGTAGAAAGATCATGAAAATGGTGGTGGAATGTGAAAAACATGCATGCACACTTCACAACATCATCAAAAATCTACTTTTTTGTTGGAGCACACACAAAACCAGGAGAATATACATAATGTGGACCTTGAGATCATGGGTATATTGATTTTTTTTCCATTTTTAGTGCAACAAAAAATGCAATCGTGTTATAACGTACTCATGTTATAACACGAGCGTGTTTTTCTTTCTTCCTAAAACTACCATATCTGTACTTCTTCAAAACACACTCGCGTTATGAGAAAGTTGGTTTTTTAGTATATTTATTTTCTCTCTCTTTGTAATACCATATATACCCTGATTCTATCTCTCTTCCCTCTACCCTTATACCTTATTTCTATCTCTCTCCCCTCTCCCCTCTACACTTAACCCTTATACCCTTTATCTCTCTCCCACTCCCTCCCTCTCTCTCTATCGAGTCTCTCAACCCCTACCCCCTCTCCCTCTCTCAACTCCCTCTCTGTCACTCACACACTCCTCTCTCACTAATTAACTCTCTCTTTCTCACTCACTCATTCAATTCCTCTCTCTCCCTATCTCTCATTCACTCTCTCCCATTCCCTCCCTCCCTCCCTCTCTCTCTCTCATCTCTCCCTCATCTCTCAACCCCTATACCCTCTCCCTCTCTCAACTCCCTCTCTCTAACTCACTCACTTCTTCGATCTCTCTCCCCTCTACCCTAAGCCCTTAACCCCTATACCCTCAACCCTTAAACCCTAATTCTATCTCTCTCCCCATCTAACCTCTACCATTAACCCTTATACCCTCTATCTCTCTCCCACTCCCTCCATCACTCTCTCTCTAGTCTCTCCCTCATCTCTCAACCCCTATACTCTCTCCCTCTCTCAACTCCCTATCACTCACTCATTCATTCAATCTCTCTCCCTTCTATCCTCTACTCTTAATTCTCTACCCTCTATCTCTCTCAATTATCTCCCTCCTACCTCCTCTCCCTCACACAAGTCTCTCTTTCTCACTCACTCTCTCACTCCCTCTCTCTCACTTTCTCTCACTCACTCACTCTCTCCCACTCCCTCTCTCTCTCTCTCTCTTGTCTCTCCATAATCTCTCAACCCCTATACCCTATCCCTCTCTCAACTCCCTCCCTCTCACTCACTCAATCCTTTGATCTCTCTCCCTTCTACCCCAAACCCTAAACCCCTATACCCTCAACCCTTAAGCCCCAATTCTATCTCTCTCCCCATAGACCCTCTACCCTTAACTCTCTATCATCTACCCTCTATCTCTCTCACACTCCCTCCTCTCTCTCCCTTGAGTCTCTTCCTCATCTCTCAGCCCCTATACCCTCTTGCTCTCTCAATCCCTGTCTCACTCCTCCTCATTCACGATCTCTCTCCCTCCCTCTACCCTTAACCGAAGTTCTAAACTCTTAGCCTTAAACCAAACACTCTACTCTTGACCCTCTACCCTCTATCTCTCTCAATTCTCTCCCTCCTACTCCCTATCCCTCACTCAAGTCCCTCTCTCTCTCACTCACTCACTCTTATCTCTCTCCCCTCTAACCTTAACCCTCTACCCTTAAACCCTCTACCCTTAACCATTAAACCATCTACCCACTACCCTCTACCCTATAAACCCTTAAACACTCAACCCTAAACCCTAAAACCTCAACCCTTAAACCATCTACCCTCTACCCTCAACCATAAACCCTCAATCCTCAAACCCATAAACCCACTTAGTAAACTCTCTACCCTAATCCCTTAACCCTCTTCACCCTTAATTCCTCAACCCTTAAACCATTAAACCCACTTAGTAAACTCTCTACCCTAATCTGTCAACCTCTTGAACCTTACAATCCCTCAACCTTCAACCCCTAACCCGTCAACCCTGCCCTCAAACCTAATCCTCAACCCCTTAAAGCCCTTAAGCCCACTTAGTGAACTCTCTGCCCTAATCCTCAACCCCCTACCCTCTACCCTATACATTAGACCCTCGGACGTTAATCCCCCAACCATATACGGTCAATCCTCTACCCACTACCCTCTACCCTATAAACCCTTAAACACTCAACACTAAACCCTAAACCCTCAAACCTTAAACCCTAAACCCTTAAACCCTCTACTCTCTACCCTTAATCCTGCCCTCTACCCTCAATCCTCTACTCTATACTCTCAACCCTAATCCCTCAAACCTTAAACCCTCTACCCACTACCCTCTACCCTATAAACTCTTTAACACTCAACCCTATACCCCTAACCCTTAAACCCCAAACCCTTAAACCCTCAACCCTATATCCTCTACCCTCAATCCTCTACCCTCTACCCTCCTCTACCCTATTATCTCAACACTAAAGCCTAAACCATTAAACCCTTAAACACTCAACCCTAACCCTCGACCCTTAACCCTTAAACCCTAAACCCTTAAACCCTCTACTCTCTACCCTCTACCCTCTACCCTTAACCCAATACCCTCAACCCTAAACCCTAATCCCTCAACACTTATCACTCAACCCTTACACCCTTAAATCTAAGAAAAATATCTACCCTAATCTGTAAATCCTCAACCCTTAAACCTCAACCCTATACACTCAACCCTAAACCCTAAAACCTCAACCTTTAAACCCTAAACCCTTAAACCTGCTACCTCTCTCAATCCTCTACCCTCTATCCTCAACCCTAATCCTCAACCCTAATCCATCAACCCTCTTGACCCTTAATCCCTCAACCCTTCAACCCTAATCCCTCAACTCATAACCCTATATCCTATATATTGGACCCTTGACCTAATCCCCCAACCCTATACACTTAATCCTCTACCCTCAACATTAAACCCCTCAACCCTTAAACCCTCTACCCACTACCCTCTACCTAAACCCTTAAACACTCAACCCTAAAACCTAAACCCCCAACCCTTAAACCCTAAACCCTTAAACCCTCTACCCTATACCCTAAATCCTCTACCCTCTACCCTCAACCCTAAACCCTCAACCCTTAAACCCTTAAACCCACTTAGTAAAATCTCTACCCTAATCCATCAAACCTCTTAACCCTTAATCCCTCAACACTTAAACCCTAATCCCTTAGCTCTTATACTCTCTACCCTATACATTGGACCCTTAACCCTAATCCCCCAATCCTATACCCTCAATCCTCTACCCTCAACCTTAAACCTCAAACATCAACCGTTAAACATTCTACCCTATACCCTCTACCCTATACATTAAACACCCAACCCTCAATTTCCTCAGCCCTCAACCCTTAATCCCTCAATCCTGAACCCTAAAAACCTAAACCATCAAACTGATACCCTCTACCCTATACATTGAACTCTTAACCCCAATCCTTCAACCATATGTACCCTAAAACCTAATCCCTCAACCCTATACCCTCAACTCAATACCCTAATCCATCAACCTATAGGTCCTCAACCCCATATCATCTATTATCAACCCTCTACCCTATACATTGGATCCTCAACCCTCATATATCTACGCCTCTCGCTCCTCTTCTCTCCTTCTCTACCCTAATCCCTCAACCCTAAACCCTAAACCCTTAAACTCTTAAAAACTTGACCCTAATCCCTCAACCCTCAACCCTTAAACCCTAATACCCTAGAAACCATCAACCCTATATGTCCTCTACCCTAATCCCTCAACCCTATACCCTTAGCCCCTATTGATTTCTCTCTATCTATACATCTCACCTCTCCCTCCCTCTCTCCTATCCTCTCTAATTTTCTCTATCTAAGCTCTCCCTCTTTCTACGTACCTCTTGTTCAATCAATCCCTACCACCCTCTATCACTCCCTCTATCTCTCTCTATCTCCCTCCCACTCTCTCCCACTACCTCTCTCTCCCTCACTCTCATGTCTCTCCCTCCCACCCCCCTCTCTCTCTTAGGTCTCTCCCTCTAGCAACCTACCTAGGAAACTTTCTCTCTCACTCTCTCTCTCTCACCTCTCTATCTATCCCTCCCACCCTATGTAGATAATACCCTCTCACTTCACCCCATTTTTCTCTCCCTCTATTAGGTCACTCCCTCCCACAACCTCTCCCTGTCTCTCCCACTTTGTCCCTCTCTCACTCCCTCTCACTAACTTTCTCTCAAGTCTCTCCCTCTCACCCTCCTCACACTCTAAAATCTCTCCCTTTGGAACCATATTCTCCATCTTCTACCCTATACCTTAATTATATATCTCTCCCTTCTACCCTCTACCCTTAACCCTTAAACCCTAATCCCTCAACACGTATACCCTCTGCCCTATACATTGGAACCTCAACCCTAATCCCTCGACCCTATGCCCTATACCCTCAATCCTCTACCCTCAACCCTTGACCCTCAAACCTCAACCCTCGACCCTTAAACCCTAACCCTTAAACCCTCTACCCTCTATCCTGTACCCTATACATTAAACCCTCAACTCTCAATTCTCAACTCTCAAACCTCAATCCTTAATATCTAAACCATCAACCCCTATACCCTCTACCCTTTACATTGGACCCTCAACCTAATCCTTCAACCATATACCCTTAAACCTATACCCTAAACCATTTTCCCTCAACCATAAACCCATAAACCTAAGCTATTTAACCCTAAACCCTTAATCCTTCTGCCCTATACCCTAGACCCAATACTCTCTACCATCGACCCTAATCCATCAACCCTCAACCATTAAACCATAATACCCTATAAACCATCAACCCTATAGGTCTTCCACTCTAATCCCTAAACCCTATACCCTCAACCCTTATCACTTTCTCTCTATCTATACATCTCACCTCTCCCTCCCTCCCTCTCTCCTACCCTCTCTAATTGTCTCTATCTACCCTCTCCCTCTTTCTACATACCTCTTGTTCAATCAATCCCTACCACCCTCTATCACTCCCTCTATTTATCTCTCTATATCTCCCTCCCACTCCCCCTCTCTCTCTCAGGTCTCTCCATCTGAAAACTTACCTAGGTAACTCTCTCTCTCTCCCTCTCCTTTCTATCTATCCCTCCCATCCTACCTAGATAAGAACCTCAGATTCCACCCCCCTCTTTCTCTCCCTCTATTAGGTCACTCCATCCCACAACCTCTCCCTCTCTTAGGTCTCTCAATCATAGTCCCTCTCTCTCCCACTCTATCCCTCTTGCACTTCCTCTCACTACCTATCTCTCAAGTCTCTCCCTCTCACCCCCCTCACAATCTCAAGTTTCTCCCTTTGGCACCATACCCTCTATCCTCTACCCTATACCCTAATTCTATCTCTCTCCCCTCTACCCTCTACCCTTAAACCATAATCCATGAACCCCTATACCCTCCACCCTATACATTGGACCCTAAACCCTAATCCCTTGACCCTATATCCTATACCATCAATCCTCTACCCTCAACCCTCGACCCTCAACCCGCAACCCTCAAACCTTAAACCCTAGACCCTTAAACCCTTTACCTTCTATCCTCTACCCTATACATTAAACCCTGAACCCTCAATTATCAACCCTCAACCCCTATACCCTCTACCCTTTACATTGGAACCTCAACCTAATCCTTCAACCATATACCCTCAAACCTATACCCTAAACCCTCCACCCTCCACCCTCAACCGTAAACCCTTAAACCTTCTACCCTATACCCTCAACCCTCAACCCTTAAACCCTAATATCCTAGAAACCATGAACCCTATAGGTCCTCCACACTAATCCCTCAATCCTAAACCATCAACCCCTATTTATTTATATCTATTTATACATCTCACCTATCCCTCCCTCCCTCTCTCCTACCCTCTCTAATTTTCTCTATCTACCCTTTCCCTTTCTCTATGTACCTCTCATTCAATAAATCCCTACCACCATCTATTGCTCTGTCTATCTATCTCTCCTTATGTCCCTCCCACTCCCACTCCCTCTCTCTCCCTCTCTCTCATGTCTCTCCCTCCCACCCCCCTGTCTCTCAAGTCTCTTGCTCTGGCAAGCTACCTAGGTAACTCTCTCTCTCTCTCTCTCTCTCTCTCCCCTCTCTCTATCTATCCTTCCCACCCTACCTAGATAAGTCCCTCGCACTCCACCCATCTCTTACTCTCCCTTGATTAGGTCACTCCATCCCACAACCTCTCCCTCTCTCAAGTCTCTCACTCACACTCCCTCTCTCTCCTACTCTATCACTCTCACACTCCCTCTCACTACCTATCTCTGAAGTATCTCCCTCTCACCCCCCTCACACTTTGAAGTCTGTCCCTTTGGAACCCTACCTACATAACTCTCTCTTTCTCTTTGTATCTCTCTCTCCCTCTCTCTAAATTCTCTCTCTCCCACCCCCCCTCTCTCTCACTCCCTTTATCCCTCCCACCCTACCTAGCTAGTTCACTCTCACTCCAACCCGTTCTTTCCCACTCCCTCTCTCTTAAAATCTCACTTTATCTCTTTATCCCTCTCACCTCCCCTCACACTCTCAAGTCTATCCCTTTGGTACCGTACCTACATAATTCTCTCTTTCTCTTCATCTCTCTATCTACCCCCTCTCTCTCTCACTCCCTTTATCCCTCCCACCCTACCTAGCTAAGTCCCTCTCACTCCAACCCCTTCTCTCCCACTCCCTCTATCTTAAAATCTCACTTCCACCCCCTCTCCCTCTCTCCAGAATCTCTCTCTATCTCTTAAAATTCTCCCTCCCTCTAAAGACATACATAAATACATACATACAAGCATACATGTACATGCACATATATAGAATCTTACATACAAGTAGGTATGCATACAATATACATGCATTGATACATACATGCATACAAACATACACACATGACATACATGAATATATTTGTATACAAACATACAAATATATAAACATACATTTAATATGCATTTAACATAAAGCAAGACATAACGCGAGCATGTTATACCGTGCTCGTGTTATGTCTTGCTAGACATGCTCCCCACAAACAAAAATCATGTCAAAACTAACATATAATGCAAGCACGTTATAACCCACTTGTGTTATATCTTGGTTTAGGAATCCCCAAGCCTCAGGATTGGTATTTTCCTTGGAATACCAACCCAAAGGCTTGGAGAGAATTGCCAATGACCAGAGACATGTTTTTGCAATTTCTACAATATTTCACATAATCAAGTTCGTGCTCACCATCAGGATTGCATCTGGTTCAATATCAAATAAATTGAACATCTGGGTAATGTTAGGTTCTCTCTAAGATATCCAACAATGTAATTTTTTTCACTTTTTGGCAATGTTAAGTTATTCATCCATAATTTCTTTTGTTTGTATGTCTCTTTTTTGGAAAAAGGTAGTGTTTTGTATTTTTTTCATTATATATTAATAGATCATCAAAATTTCAAATAAATTACATTTTTAGAAAGTAGACTTCATTCTACAATTTAAAAAAAAAAATCAATTATTTTTCAAAATTTGTAGGGGTAGCACAGCCAAAATTCTATTTTTTTAGGAACTGTCCACTTTGAAAATTAGTAAAAAATAAAATATTCATTATAAAATTATTAGGAAAATCATGCATCAACTACATATTGTTACTTAGCTTATGACCATAAAGATTTTAAAAATACTAAAAAAAATTTCACCATAAGAGGGTCGTACAAGGGTTGCTATGTTATGTTTTTTATGAAAAAAACAATGTCCAATTTGTGTACGTCCCTCATTTGAACTCATTAATCTCAACCATTTTCAAAATAAATTAGTAGTTTAGAAAGTAGACTCAGAGCACTTGAATCCTTCTTTTTGTTCCATCTCAAAATTTTGAGTGTAAGTATCCTCAATTTCACGTCCAAGGTCAGTATTTCCTGATTTAAAAAAAAAGTGGCCACTTAAGCCTCCTTTTTGTGAACCATCTTAGTGCACTTACCATATGCTTTCATTTATGCTTTATTCAAAGAACTAATTAAATGATTTGATGAGGTCATAGATTTGTGTGGTGGAATATTAGGATTACTAAGTAGCTTTTATTCTAGATATTTAGAGTTGTGTACTACAAAGCAATATAATAATAGTCTTCAAATGTTGGATTCAATTGTTCATGTATTACAGTTTATTACAAATGTGA
The DNA here is from genome assembly GCA_007258455.2 of Sequoia sempervirens. NCBI lineage: Eukaryota > Viridiplantae > Streptophyta > Pinopsida > Cupressales > Cupressaceae > Sequoia > Sequoia sempervirens. The sequence goes on along the minus strand of VDFB02358134.1, from coordinate 98,622,754 downwards.
GTCTATCACCCATGGATAAAGCATTGTTTTATTAGTTTGGTCATCTTTGAGGTAGATTGAGTTGATCTTATCTGTCAAAGAATAAATTCATATTGAAAATCACTTATACATTATAAATTATTGTAAAGTTAATCGAGATCTATCCATTCCTTGCTTTTAGATAATAGTTTGTTAAAGGATCGGCCAAATTCTTAAAGAATTATGTCTATTTGAAGTCAGTTGGAATGTAACTATTAATTACAATGTTCATGGTAAAATGGAATAAGAGTATCATCTAAATATTATCAGGATCACCCTCCTAGGTTTCATAGAGCTCGAAGTGTAGAGGTCAAGCCTAGAGAGCTTGTACCTGTTCATTGGCCAATCGTTACCTTTGTTGATTATTGAATTATGGAAAATTCATAGGCATCTGGTGAGATTAAGTTTAGTTCAAAAAAAATAACCAACATATATTATGATTGCTTAAGAAATTCTGGGATGAAGCTATGTGAAATAACCTTGTATTTATAATTGTTTATGCAAAATTTCTCAAAATTACAACACTAAAAGCTAACATCAGATCTAGGATAATAAAATCCTACAAAGAATTTGATTTAAATTAGGTCCTAGTTAAAAGGAGACTCATATGCCAATTGTGGCGTATGAGTCCTAGTAGCTAAAACTCAAGACAAATTTCTAGGAGTGTCTTGCTTAGTGTGCAACTTGAAATTAGTTCCCAAGACCTAGGTGGGACTCATATACCCAATGTGGTGTATGAGTCCAAGATCACCAAATTTGGAACACATGACCCAAAATCATTCAATTATGATTGGTTATTTTATAAGTTTCAATATTATCCATGGAAAGATGTAATTAATAAGACCCGTGGATGCAAAATAGGACCAATTAAGGCATAAATAAACCCAATTAATTAATAAATCCCTAGATTAGAATGAAAGTGCTAAGATACACTTTACAACACCCTAAATAAGGAAAAATTAGGTCTATTTAGTTTAAAATGGCCCTAGACTTAATGTGAGAGTGTAAAAAGCATTACAACACCAAATCAAGGCAACATTAGGCTCAATTTAATATTAAGTATTCCCAAATTAAGTGTGAAAAGGGCATAATTTTTCGTACACTACAATCACAATATTTTATGGCTGCATTACAATAATATTTAGTTTCATTATGTTACCAAATTGTTGTGATCTCAAATTCTTCCATAATATATCTAACAAAGACTTCAAAAAATCACATGCTTGTGCTACCAATATTGTTTAAAGTAAAGGGGGTTCCCCATTAAAGAGGCCTAGGATATTTTTAACAATTTTATGATTACTAACAATGAACTTTTTATACTAGCCCTTCCAATTTTAATCTAATCAAAATAATGAACTTTTTTTAATTATTCATCTACTGAATTAATCATTTGTAGTGTAAATATGGATACCAATGGTAAAAAATATTTGCATCAACCAAAAATAAATAAGGCCATACAATGTTATATGTCAATAAAAGTATACAATATATCCAATAAAGTTATACAAGCTTATGAAAAAGCCATATGGACATAAAATGCCACATATCCACAATACAAAATTATATATGTTCAAAAATTCCATATACACATACAACAAAGGACCTTAATACATAGTCATTTACCACTAGGGGAAGGAAGTAGATCATGAGCTTCCTTTGATAGTCGATTGGATGGAGATGCATGTGATGCTAGTTCCTTTTGAGTGTCCTCACTCATCCTTCTCTCTAGACTTGTCTAGAGGCCCATCTAATACAATAAAAATTATATAAATTAATATAATAGAAATTGAATTATGGAATGACATATAATAGAATAATCAGTTACCACATATAAATAATTAACATGTTAATCCATAATAGGGGAACACTCATTATCTAGAGTGATAAGACCCTGTAGCAAGCATGAAGATATCAAATAAACTACATATGAGTATCATTAATTTTTTTAATAATGTAGACCAATAAAAGAAAAAATATAATGTAAAATTTACTAATCTATCTTATACCTCTTTCAAAGGATCAAGAATTGCTAATACTATAGCAACACCATGGCCAATTGTGGAATGAACATTAGGAGGAGTACTTGATGTCGCATCTAAAATAAAATAATAAATGGTGTTAAATTATCAAAACTTAGACCTAACATTATTTTACAACACCATTAATGAATAAAGGTTACTTGGGTGAAAGTTCACCAATAATGATAAGTGTGAGGTGTCAATGTATGAGGTCCACCATCAAACAATTTGACATCCAAAGTGAGTTATAAGAAAACCATTCATATAAGGTTCAACTATTCACATGTAATAATTATATGTATTTACTGGTTGTACATACATGTGGACTTGATGATGTCATGAAATAGGGGTCTGGAAGAACATTGCAAGTAGCATGAAAACTATGATCCTAAATTTTCAACATAATAATTCTACTAATTTAGTTATTCTTACATTTTAGAAAAAAAATTAATAAAAGAATTAAATAAACTTATTGAAATTTACTTGAGTATCAATGTTGAATGATTCATTCAACAAAGACTTTATCATAACCTTTCCCTTGTGCAACTGATGTACCCTACGTAGTTGCATCCTAATAACTCTCAAGATCATATGTGTAAACAATACCACAAGAGTGACAAAAGTAGACTATAACTCCATGTCTAGAAGACTCATCCAAATCAAGTTGTACTAGAGGCCTCACATATTATACAAGGATTTGAGTGAGTGAGCTAATGGAGTCCAAGGTGTCCACGTCAACACTGTCCTTTACAATGGAAGGAACAACCACATGCTCCATCATGGGTCTAGCCAACAGTCTTAGTGCCAACTATAGGTTACGTTGTCCCCCCACTTTGTTATGTGTGGTGCCCACATCTCTACCCTAGAAATATAAATAGTCTGAATTGAAGGAAATAGGATGTTCTAGCTTTTAGGAGAAAGAAAAATTAGGGGGACCTATTTAACTCTTAGTTCATTAGGAAACCCTAGAGACTTGAACCCAATGTTTCAATTGAGGGAAGGGGTTAATAAAAAGTTTCCTTAGGTGTAATTAAAAGGAGGGGTTCACCATTAAATGAATTTTCTAAGGAGAAATACAAACATGAATACACTAAACCCTAGAAACTTAGAATATGAAATTAGATCACTAAACAAAAAGACACAAAAGAGTACTTGGAGAAGTAGAGATGACTAAGAAAGGCTTGAAAACACATAAATTTATTGTTTTTGATATGCATTGGGAATCATACGCCAGAATAGGTGATTTAGTACCAATCTAGGGTTTTTGGGTAGAAATTGTAATCTTCAAGTGGAATATTAGGATCCTCTAAAAATTGGTAAAATTGTTGTATAGGGACTCATGTGCCAAAGGTGGTGATTTAGTCCCACCCAGATAAATATGCATAAAAAACATCATAGAAGAGAGAGAAAAATGTTGTTTTTGTTAGTGGATGGGGATCTTCCTTAGTCAGACCTCGTTTGAGTAATTAAGCTTTGAGACAAATTGAAATAACTTGAAGGAATGATGAATGGAAAAATGAATGTAACAACTCACCAAAACCTTGTTGAATTGTTAGACTGTAGATCTGTAATTTGTATGAATTGGCTTCAATGAATGTAGATCTTGATCACAACACTTGGTATGGATTTGAATGCTTCAACTTGAATCATAAATGCTACATCAACATGTTATCTCACAAACACAAATGGTGCATGAAGACCTTGAAATGATGCTTCAATATTGAATTGATGCTCCAAAATGCTTGATAACTTGCTCTTGAATGCTCTTGTAAAGTCTTGAATTCTCTTGAATACTTGAAAATATATCTTGAAGACTCTAGATCTAGGTGAGACTCTCTTGCTTGAAGCTTCTTAGGGTGATTATGTGAAATAATGATTTGAAACCCTATTTATATAGGAACTCCATCTAATTTACCATTTATTAGATCCCAAATGTTGGTATTCGTAAAATTTGAATTGAAAACACTGATTTCCCACTCAAAACCCTAAAAAGGGGCTAAAAGGGACTCATATGCACAAGGTGGCATATGGGTCCCACTCTATCTTTTTGGGTTGAGGAAATGTCGGGGGGTTAGAAAATTAAATGTATTTGTTGAATTTGAAATAACCCTTGGGATCCATAATAAAGGGTCTTAAGGGCCTATTAATGAGGATTTGAAGCTCATGAATGCAAGAGGGCCAAAAACTTAGTGTGAATATGTAAATAATTACACTTTACAACACTAAATTAAGGCAAAATTAGGTCAATTTAGCTGAAAAGGGCCCTAAACTTAATGTGAATGTGTAAAACACTTTACAATACTAAATCAAGGAAACATTAGGCTTAGTTTAATAATAATTATTCCCAAGTTAAGTGTGAAAAAGGGATCCTTTTTCCTACACTACATTTAGCCCCCACTTTAGTGAGAGGTGGAGCTTGCTTCAAACTCATACTAAAGTAGAAATTAAAGTGATCCAGGTGGATTTTCACCAAAAAAATTAAGTGTTTCAAATGCTCAAGAGATCGACACCATGTTGAAGTGCTTGGAAAAATGAATCCAAAGAAAATTGAATGGATTCGAAAGGAGTTCATACACTTGACATATGCTTAGTCAAAGTTGGGTGAAAGAAGGTACTAGAGGCCAGATGCAAGGGTAAAAAATTGATCATTTTAGAATTGACTGAAAGTAGTGTCAAATCGTAGAGCTCATGACTACGAGTCCAACTCTGCTCATTTTGCCTGAATTAGAACTCGTATGCATAGGAGTTATACTCAGTCAAAGTTCACAAGAAAGAGTTGACCAATGTTAACGTCGGCATGGTGACATGGTAATATAGTCAACATACCATACAATATGGACGACGACATGAACCAATCAAGCTCCAACACGTGGAAGTAATCTAGCAAGTTGATGTGGCATGTATAGTTGGCACAGACCAAGTAGATTTGGACGTGTCCTCTAACTGGCATTGAAGTGTCTTTGATAGTGAATTAGGAGATGCCACATGACCCAATGAGATGGTGCCACATGGAAACTCAACAAAAAATTTATCATTTAGGGGGGCTGAACACCTAAACCTCGATTTACTAACTATTCGCTCAATCGCTAAGTAATGGATTACTAGCTGTTATGAATAAGGTGGCTCTTTGTTTTACCATATTCAGGCACGTATAACAAAGATTGTGGGGGTTGAACCCATGATCCCCCATCTCCCACTATTCTCTTTTAACAACTAAACGATGCGTGGTTTTCAGAATTACCATGATGAACCATCTTTTTAAAGAAGTCTTAATTTGAATCTTTTATATTTTAAGATAGTTTAAACACTTTAAATTCTAAAATCCCAATTACATGATAGTTAAAAGGGCTTAAATAATGCTTAAAAAGATATTCAAAGATTATTTAAGGATTTAAAAGGGAGTTTTAAAGGGTTTAAGGTAATTTTAAGGATTCTAATGTTATTTAAAGGGGGATTATTTGAGATTTTATTGTAAAATGGGATATATTGGGAGATTGTTAAAATCATATGGTTATGAACCATATTGGATAAATTTTGATTATAAAAAGAGGGGGTAGGTTGTGAGTTGAGGGAGTGGTGATCGAGGGAGAGAATTTTCTTGGAGATTTTTGATAGTAAATTGTTCATCTCTGTACAGTGAGAGGATTTTAAGCCAAGATTGATTGTACTTGAAGGAGAACTTTTTGTAATTAATTATCTTCCAAGGAGACATGAGGAGAATTTGTAACAGCCAAATTTTCTTGTAAACCATTTTTTTGGAGCATAATCAAGCATTGGTCATTCTATTGGAGAGGGACCCAGAGACGTAGCCATTTGGTGAACTCCATTATCAACTTGTTCTTTCATGTCTTCTCTTCTTTCTCTGATTCTAATTCATTGTTTAATCATTGTAATGTTTGTTTAAATATTTCAATTACATTTTAAAAAACCTTCAATTTAATCATTGTAAAAGTTATTATTCACATGCAACAGTCCTAGATCCTAACATTAGATCAAGTGGTATCAGAGCTTGTTGTGACTAGTGTTTGTAGAGGTGAATGATAACGAGATCGAAGAGCCAACTATTGGAATTTTGAAACAAGCACAAAACCACGAGCGACATAATCAAACAACAAAAAAATACACCTTCCACACAAGAGATCTGCAAACAATATATGAAATATTCCTCAACAAGAAACAAGTAAAAAAGCAAGAGACTTTCAAGAAGATGTGAAAGCTTGAGATATTCTCCAAACAATTACAATGAGGGTTGAGTGATTTTAAGAGCAAATCCCTAAATGAGAAAGGGACCAGATCATGACAAATGTCAACATCACATGAGATGAGACATAATGATCTAATATTAGCTCAACTAAGAAAGTATTAAAAAACTCCTATGTTTAGCTTAAGTGCATGAGAATAAATTAAATTAATAAACAATTAAAGATTAATTAATTATTAGCTAATGCATGATTACTCTAACACCTATCTTTAAGATGAACTTAGGGAGTAGCTAAAAACCCTCAAAATAGAATGCAAGATGGTTCCCGACAATAAACACCAAGGTACCCATGTACAAACAAAAGATCTCTATAATTTAGAGAAATAGAGAAAATATCATGGGAAAAACTCCAGTACAAAAAAGAGATGAAAGCCAAGTGAAGGATTGTAGAATTCTCCAAACAAGACAATGTTGTCCCAAAAGATAGGGAAAAGGATGAACAAAAAAAACACCACTAAAGAATGAAGAAGCCACGAACATTGTTGAAGAATGATTGTTGTAATGCCAAAAATAGGAATGCAAGAGTGTCCATATAGTAAGTGATCCATCTCACCAAAATGCAAGTAACTAGCCACTAATGTAAACTACATCCAAAACTACATAGGAAAAAAATACTGTATACATAGCTCACTCCAAGGAAAAACCAAAGAAGCATTAGAACCAACAATAGAAACCCCCCCATAGTGTTGAAAAAAGGAGAGGTGTGACAAGTACAATGAAAATGAATACCAAAAGGAAGTGCATGAAGAAGAATCAGGAACATCTGGATGTGCAAACAAGAAAGTAACAACACATATAAAGGGTGTGCAAACAAAATGCACACACACATGTGGCTGTTGTCATGGAAGGGACACTCACTTGACAAAGGTGTGATGGAAAATAAAGGAAAAAAATGAAACCCCCCATGGCACTTTATATCATAGTGTGAGTATAATAAGGCATGAAGTGATATGCAAGATCCCATAAAAGATACACCTATTTTGGCACTTTATTTTAGTGTATTTACATAATTAAAAATTTAGACAATGGGAGCCCATAATTTCCAAAAAAAGACTACACGCTGCAAATAAATTTATTTGATAAAAAGGAGGAAATTTTTAGCACCATGATGAAGTACACAAAAAAAATGCACTTAAAAAAGAAAACACCCAAAAATGTATCCGGATGTAGAAGATATGGCTCGTCGAAGTCTCCAAAATGAGAATTGAACAACAACAACATTGATAAAACTAAACTATGGAAAGAATTAGAAGACAAAAACTAGATAACACCTACACCACCATCAAGAGCTCAAAATTCTACCCTGTTTCAAAAAAAAAAATTGCATTGAAAAATCCTACCATATGGTTGAGATATGGCCTCTGGAAGTTGAGGTGCAAAACTGAAAAAACCCAATGGAGGGGGGCTAAGTGGGGAAAAAAAGATCTTTGCCAAAGTTGTCAAAAACACCTCCAAATGTGGAGGTCCACCAAATTTAGGGGTGTTGGAAAAAAATTCTCTAGGTATAATGCATTTATTTTGTTTTGCAAAATAATTGCAAAACATCTTCCTTTTATTTAAAAAAAATGAAAATTTAAAAGACATAAAACAAAATTATATATATTTTTATTTTAAAAAGCATATTAAAAAACTTTCTATTTTTTTTTTTTAGAAAATAGAAGGGAGGGCAGTGGGGATTTCCACCTCTAGGTGAAGCTCAAGGGTGGCCACTACCCTACCATAATGGCAGGGGGTGATACCCCTACGGTACTTATCCAAGAGGGGTGGGACCTGAGGGGCAGCCCCTTTGCCATATGGTAGGCAGTGGTTCCTTGAGGGTCCCCCTTAAATTTTAAAATAAAACATTTTTTATTAAAAAAAGAAAAACTCGTGCCTTTTAAAAAAAGGGTTTAAAATATATATTTTTCTTAATTTGATATTTTTAAATTTTCACAAGGAAAAAAAAAGCCAAATTTTTTTATTTTACCATGATTTTCGTGTTGGGGAGGCCATACGACCCCCCTAGAATTTTTTTTTTCCTTAGAAACTCCCAACTCTGATTTTGGTGATTTGATAGGCGATCTTAAGGTTTTTGGGCCTTCTAAGCACGATGGTGATGTCCGTTTCATGCCAAAATGCACCAAAAAAGAAAATATCTTCTAGATTCAGAAACAAAGCAACCACTTCAAACCTCCATAGATCTGGCATCAAGAGTCAAAATCAGGCAAAACAAAAGCCAATTTGACTTTCTTGACAACTTCAAATCCAATGGTGAGGCTCTTTTCATGCCAAAATACACCAATTTTTTTTCCCACCTCCAAAAATTTGCAAAGAAACCAAAGGGATTCATATCTAAAGCTTGCAACCTTTCTTGAAGAAAATAAACCTCATAAATTAAGAAGGGGTTTTCTAAATTCATGCTCTGATGCCATGTTAGAATTGTGAAACAAAAAAAAAACCATGAGCCACGGGATCAAACAACAAAAAAATACACCTTCCACACAAGAGATCTACAAACAATATATGGAATATTCCTCAACAAGAAAAAGCTACAAAAGCAAGAGACTTTCAAGAAGATATGAAAGCTCAAGATATTCTATAGATAATTACAATGAGGGTTGAGTGCTTATAAGAGAAAAACCCTAAATGAGAAAGGGACCGTATCATGACAAGTGTCAACATCACATGAGATGAGACATAATGATCTAATATTAGCTCAACTAAGAAAGTATTAAAATAATCCTAAATTTAGCTTAAGTGCATGCAAATAAATTAGACTAATAATCAATTAAATATTAATTAATTATTAGCTAGCGCATGATTACTCTAACACTAACAAAGTGAAGGCACACTTGCAAATTATAATCCTAAGATTGGTAGATGAAGAACTTTTCCAAAGATGGAAGAATCGAAAGCTGGAAAAAGTATTGAGCATGATGAGAAGAGTTTTCAATGAGCCTTCCTTGACATGAAGGCTATAGTGGAAGAACTCTACTAGGAAAGTCAAGAACAAAAGAAGTGCAAAAAAGTAGATTCATATAAGTGAGAAAAGCATGAAGATCAGAAGGACATAGGGAAAAGACCAGGAGGTGATGATGAGCCTCCAAAAACTCCATCTTCTCCATCTTTTCCTTCTTCACCATATTATCCTTCTTCTCCTATAGGTTCTATTTCTTCTACTAATCCTTTCAAGGGTGCACATACTTGACTAAAATTAAATTGGATGTAAAATTTTGTCTACCTAAGTATTGTGGGGAATTAAATGTTGAGAAATTAGATGATTGATTTCAACAAGTGGAAGTGTACATTAGAGTTCAAGGTCTCTTAAATTATGCTTCTAGGATCCAATTAGCTACTCTTCGATTGAGAGGAACAACTCTCACCTAGTGTTAGAGTAGAAATCGGGCAAAAATTTCACATGGTAGAGTCAATTTAACTTGGTTAGAGTTTGTTAATGTTGTAGCAATTTTATCCCCTAGGCCATATGCAATAGTTAATGACGAACTAGCAAACTTTTAGGCAAGGGAAAGTTCAAACTATCCAAGAGTACACCCATGAATTTAGGAAAAGGGCTATTGCATTGAATGTACCATTGTACACCCAGGACATATTGCTTAAGTACATAGGTGGTCTTCATTCTTATCTAAGACATTCTATTTTGGTGTTGAATCCTAGTAATATGGATGAAGTATGTGTACAAGCCACACACTTAGAGTCAAGAGGTAAGAGTACTTTCATTGATAAGTCTGAAAAGAAGCCATCTAAGCCTGAAGGAAAATCAAAAGATATAGAAGAGGGGAAGAATATAGCTACCATTAAGGAGGATGATAAGTTCACATGCTCTCATTGTGGTAGGAAAGGTCATGATGAAAATCACTATTGGAATTTGCATCAAGAATTGAATCCAAAATGGGCTCGTAAATAGAAAGGTAAGAAGGAGGCCACAAATGTTGTTATGGATCTTGGTTTAGACTCTGAAGACAAAACTAAGATAACAACAATGGGATTAAAAGGTAAGGCTTCTATGTTTTTTGTTGCTAGTTGTGCTTCTACTCCTCAAGTATATGATGTCCTTGAAAATAAGAAAAGAAATGAGCTATTTCACATAAGGGTTGTTGCTAAGCACTCTAAAATTGATACACTCACATATAGTGGATCTCAAATTAACCTAATCTCAAAAGATGTTGTAAGGAATTTGGGATTGAAAATTGTTGTCACCTAGAAATTGCACCCTTTGCAAAGTTATGAAAACTGAGATTTCTAGGGAAACATGGGATCATTTCAAGGCTCTGGGTCACCTGAACTTGAAATGAACCTCCAGAGAAGGCCAACTTACTTTGTTGTCACCTAACTGCTAATTCTGTAGAGGGAAAAGGGAGGAGTGCATACAAACGAAACTAAACTATGGTGATACACCTAATTGATGAGATCAATGGAATACTTAGACTACACTTGGAAATTGTCAATGATCATAAGGGTACAAATCAAATTCTATGAGCTTCACATTAATATATATCACAAATAGGTTTGATGAACACACTTTTTCAATATAGGAAAATATTTTCATAGAAAACAATCTATGTGTGATTATGTAAACACGGTTTGTGATTCATATAATGGTGCTTTTTACAAAGGAAGGCATGAAACACTAGATAAAGTTATAAAGGAATAAAATAATTCACAAGATAACTTGATCATTAACCTAAAATGCACAACACTTTGCAAGAATAGTGATGAAAATCTGAAGCATCAACAATGGCCAAGGTAACTCTGTACTTTATATTCCAAAATCAAGTGAGTTACAAAGTATACACCAGCTAATAGAGGATTGCTAAAAATCACTAACTCTTTTGAATGCATTATCTGAAATACTTACAAAGAGGTAAAAAATGCCCTATATACAAAAAAGATGTCGGCCCCTTAGGGCTTACAAAAATATCTATCCTTTCAAAAAAAAATCCTTTAGATCTTTTGCCTGAAATTAATGCTGCATCCAAGTGCATCCCTATTGTCCATGTCGGTGAAGAATCATTCCCAAGAGAAGCTTTCAGATCTTTTGTAGCTACTGCATTCACTTATGGTCCTTGTGTCGATCCTCGAACCTCCCTGGCGAGTTGCTTTGAATGCTCCTAAGCTCAGAATAGATACATGTTTCCTTTCATTATGTTAATCTTCTTCTTCCTAGTCAGACTGCCATGGCTCTCCCTTAGCTCACTCTGATTGGTTGATCATATGCCACACGAGATCGCCAGCTGGTCAAGGGTCTCTTAGACTGAATCGCATGTCGGTGAGACACTAATCATGTCTCTCCAATGTGATTATACCTTCCTACAATTATTGGCACAGCTTGAAATCATTGATGAGAGTTTATAGCAAGCCCAAAAGTCATACCGATATCGCTGGAACCATCAGTAAGACTATAAATTTTGGGAAGACCTCACGGAAAACCCCTAGGAGTCATATAGATATCTCTCTCATCGCCGAGACCTTCACCCCTCAGTAATACCTTTTACCGAGCACTTTCTGCTCTCCCTGATCTTCGTTCATTCCATTCGATGAGACTCCCCGTAGGTCAGTGAGACATTACACCGACCAAGCCCTTTTCCAGTGAGTAAAACTCTTTTGGTGGGACACCCATGTGTCGCACCCATGTGTCGGTGAGACCTCAAGCCCAAGGAAAAACTCTACACCGAGACCCTTCATTCTTCGGCAGGACCTCACGGAGAGGCTCAGAATTCTTTGGAAAGCTCATTTTTATGTCGGGGAGACCTTCGTCAGTCAGGAAGACCTTGTGGAAATATCACTTTATTCTCCCCAGGCTTATTTCCTTTCGGTGAGACCCTCAGGTCGGTGAGACTTTATGGCGATATCTCTCTCTTTGGCTCAGAGCTTCTATCGGCAAGAGTCCACCCTATTGGTGAGACCTCATGTCGATCTCCTCCTTTTCTTGCCGAGCTCACTCTTCTTCTCTAGGCTTGAGCTCCTTTTCCTTTCGGTAAGAATCCATCATAATCACCCAGACCTCACAGCGATATCTTCATTTCTCCCTGAGTCCAATCTTGTTTTGGTGATACCTTATAGCGAAGGGGGAACCCTTCGGCAAAACCTTTAACAATCGGGGAGATATCTCCCCGAAACAAATCCATCTTGCTGAACTCAAATTTCATATTGGTGAGACCCCCATGCTTTGGCCAGACCTCCTGCCAGATGTCCTTCTCCCCAAGGGGATAGCTTTTCAGTGTAACACTACTTAGTCGAAAAGACATTTCACCAAATGCAGTCGCTCTTGCTGAAGGCACATCCTATCAGCGAGACATCTCCTAATCACCGAGACCTTGTGGCGATGAAATCTTGCCTTGCCAATGCCATTTCATTCATCGAGACCCTGATGGATCGGCAAGACTTATGCCGATATTACCTCATGTCGGCAAGACCTTTTCAGTCAGTGAGACTTTACACCGACTAAAGCTTTCTTTTGCCAAGCCTCGAGCACTTCGGGAGACCAACAGCCATCGGTGAGACATCTCACCAAGTTCATTTCATTTTGACTAGACTTTATCTCCTGGGCATGACATCACATTGAATCCCCTGTACTCGCAGAGAGACACCATGCTTATCGGCCAGACCTCCTGCCGAAGGAAAAATTTTTGCCGAACTGAAACTTTGGTGGGGCCTTCTTCTTTTAGGAAGACCTATGTCGATATCTCTTCTGTGTCGCCGAGACTCTAGCACGTCGGCCAGACTTTATGTTGAAGGCATAACCTTTTTCCAATCTTTTCATTTCGCGGAGACCTCTCTATAGTCACGCCGATATGTATTCCTACATTCATATGCATCGCTGTAACATCCTCTTGTTGAGGAGACGTCCTGTAGATACCCTATGTCTTGCCGAAACCTTTATATGTTTACTTTTGGTCACCGTGACAATTTCGTTCTCTCCTTGATGAAGCAACATGTCGGTGTGACTATCACTGGTCGGTGAGACTTCAAGACCTCATACCGATAGAAACCTTTTGTGCTTTTTTAGCGAGACCAAATGCATTCGCCAAGACATCTCTCCGCCGCAAAGTTTCTCACCGAGATGCATATCCTTATTTCAAGTCGGGGAGACATAAAGATCTCGCTAAGACCTTTCTCCAAAGGAGACCTTCATGTCGATGGGAAACCCCTAGTCACCAGGACGATGATCGATGTATTGCCGATAGGAACCTGTAGGTGAATTCCACTCGCCGTGACATTCTTGGGGTCTTGCCAATAGGCAACATAGAAGCATATTTAACCAAAATGCATTATGGGTCAGGGAGACCCAGATAATCTCATGTTGATAGGATCCCTAATGTGAAGCATTCAGACTTGATGGAACCCCTACTAGTCGGCAAGACATCTGGAAGGTCTTACTGACTTTCTCCTTAAAGGAAAATTATGTCAAACTTGACTGAGGCGAATGTTTCAATTGAACTCCCTTGTTTGGCATCAAGGGTATGATTTAATCATGCACAAAAATGCCTCCATTTGGCCTTCATGAACACCTGAAACATAGATGTCCTACCTGATTGAGCCCATAGGTGAAAAATTGGTCAAAATTTCTGCTGTAGACACAAATTGTGTCACTTTTATTGACAGTGAAATAGCTGCTACTTAGCAACTTCAAATAGAAGTTGTTCCTGATGTGCTTCTACATTAATGGGCAGTTGAAAATGTGTTGGACAGTCCTGAAGACCTCATTCAAGATGCTGGTATGGGTAACTATGTCATACTTGAGCCTGATGTAGAGATTCCAAAACTTGAAAAGGATTTAGATCAGTTGTTAAAACAACAAACTAGACTTTGGGAGATGTTCTTTGATGGTTCCAAGAGCAAGAATGGAGCAGGTGGAGGTGCAATGTTGATTTCTCCACAAGGTAATAAGTACTTTTCAGCCTTTTGTTTTGCTTTTGCATGTTCTAACAACACTACTAAGTATGAAGGACTCATCCAAGGTCTTGAGTGGGCAAGGAAAAGAGGAATTGACTATTTGAGAGTCTATGGAGACAGCGAGTTAATTGTCAATCAAATAAGAGATCTGAATGTTGCTAAAAATGACACACTAAAGTCTTATAGAAATAGAGTGTGGAATATGATTAAGGAATTTGATGCCTTTAACTTAGTATCTATTCCAAGGAACCAGAACAAGCATGTTGATAGGCTTGCAGCCATTGGAGCATAGTTTGATATTCTAGGTGACATTAGAAAAGAGAAAGTACAACAGTATGTGAAAGTTGTAGTCAGACCATCAATTCCTGATAACAACATTCACTGGCAAGTTTTTCATAGCGATGAGCAGATTCTTTCTTTTTTGCTCGAAGAAGATCAGTTCTCCATGGTGAATCAAGCAAAACTTAAGCAACAGTATGATGATCAAGTCATACAGCTGAGGAAAAATAAGTTACCCAAAGGCCATGTTACCTTAGAGTCGATTTTCAGTATTGACGATCAGCTTAAAAAGGGTAAAGATGGCTTGCAAATCAAAGAACATTATGAAGAACTGGAGATTTTCAAAGGTAAACTCCTTAAGATAGGCAAAATTTGTTCACATGAAGATAAAAAATCTTTTGTTGCCTTATGCTAGGAATTTTATGATGTGTTTGCTTGGGAATACTCAAATTTGAAAGGGTTTGATCCCCATATTGCTCAGCACACAATTGAGTTAGAACCTAATGTTAAGCCAATAAGGCAGAAACAAGGGCCCTTGAATCCTAAGCTTGAGCCCTTAATGATTAAAAAGCTGACCAAACTAGTTGAGGTGGGTATCATCTTTCCTATTAAACACACTTCATGGGTTTCTAACCTTGTGCCGGTTAGGAAGAAAAATGGTGAAATAAGACTTTGTGTAGACTTTAGGGATCTTAATCGAGCATGTTTGAAAGATCACCACCTGCTGCCCTCCATGGAATAAATCTTACAAGTAGTTGCTAGTTCTGAAAGATTTTCCTTATTAGATAGTTTTTTAGGCTATAATTAGGTGCTGGTCAAGGAAGAGGATTAGTTCAAAACTGCTTTTACAACTAAGAGGGGCGCCATGGCATACAAAAGGATGCCTTTTGGTTTATCTAACGCTGGTGCCACATTTCAAAGGGCCATGGAGATGGTGTTTCAAAGTTTGATTAATAATATTGTGTTGATTTATTTAGATGACATTACAGTTTATACTAAGAACGCTGATAAACATTTGTTACACTTTAAGCAAGTTTTTGAAAAATGCAGAGAATTTGGTATTTCTCTCAATCCAAAAAAGAGTATCTTTTCTATTCCTGAAGGGAAATTATTAGGACATATAGTGTCAAAGCAAGGAATTACTATTGACCCTGAAAGAGTCAAAGCCATACTTGAGTTACCATTACCCAATCACAAGAAGGGTCTACAAAGCTTTTTGGGCCAAATCAACTTTCTGAGAAGGTTCATCCCTGATGTCACAAACCTGTTACATCCTTTGACCACCATGCTTAAAAAGAATATAGTTTTTAGTTGTACTGGAGAAGAAAAACACAGTTTTGAAGAAATCAAGGAAGCTTTAGCATCAGCTCCAACACTAGTAAATCTAGATTTTTGTAAAGAATTCTTCTTATATGCTTTTGGTAGTGTTGGTTTGATCTTTGCTATGCTGGTGCAAAAAAATAGTGATAACTTAGAGCAGCCCATAGCTTTCTTTAGTCAAGAACTTGCTGATTATAAAGAGAGGTATAATTTTGTTGAGAAACATGTTCTCTCTATGATCAGAAGCCTAAAGAATTTTAAGCCTCTAGTGTCAAACAATAAAATTCATATTCTGGTTGCACACTCAAGTGTCAATGAATTTTTGTTGAGTAAAGATCTGAATGAAAAAAGGGTAGGGTGGATTACTAAGGTCATGGAATATGATGTGGATATAAAGATTACCAAACTAATTAGAGGTAAAGGTCTCTATGAACAACTTTTTGTAGGGTCAATCAGTGAAAATGAATTAGAAAACAATGCTATTGTTGCTAATAAAAATGAGTCTTAGGATGCTCAAGATGATGTGCCTGTGGTAACACTTAATTGGGTTCAATACATGACCTAATTTTTACAAACTGGTAAGTGTCCATTAGATTTGAACAGAGCCAAAAGAAGATACTTTAGACTGTAGTCCATACCATATGTGCTGGTAAATAATGTTCTTTTTAAAAAGGATCTAAATGGTGTTCTGTTAAGATGTATTCATAGTGATCAGATTGAAAAGGTACTTTATGAGTTCCATGATGGAGATGCCGGTGGTCACTTTGCTCTAAGAACTACTACATGGAAAATAATGAGAGCTGGTTATTACTGGCCCAGCTTATTCAAAGATGCTTATGCATGGTCAAAGAAATGTGTGAAATGTGCTCTTTTTGTAGGAAAAGAAAAGCTGTCTGCTATGCCTCTACATCTAGTTCAGGTGGAGCAACCTTTCATGAGATGGGGGATCGACTTTATTGGGCCAATTAATCCACCATCTAGTACTGGTCACAAGTGGGTGCTCACTGCTATAGACTACTTCACACGGTGGATAGAAGCAATAGCTTTGAAAGAAGAAAAAATGTCTTCAGTTTTGGATTTTATGAGGATATAGTCACCAGATTTGGAGTTCCTGACTCTATTATATCTGATAACAATCTTGCATTTGTGGGATTAAGATTAATTGATCAGACTGTTAAACATGGAATTCATTTGAATACATCCTCAAATTATTACCCTCAGGGTAATGGTTTAGCTGAAAGCACGAACAAGAATCTCATCAGGATTATTAAAAGAACCATGGAGGATAATCAAAGGACCTGGCACATTAATTTAAAGTATTCACTTTGGGCAGATAGATTGACTCCTAAGAGGTCCATTGGTAATTCACCATACATGTTAGTTTATGGAAAAGAGGCTAGATTACCTCTATCTGTGGAGCTTCTAGCTCTAGACATTGTTCACCAGTTAGAGATGTTTGAGGAACATGACCCAATGTCTGTGAGATATGCAGAGCTCATGGAGCTTGAGGAATCAAGAAACAAAGCAATGAAAGCTTTGGAGTATCATCAACTCCAAACAAAGAGAACGTTTGACAAGAAAGCTACAGCCAAGAATTTTAAAGAGGACGATATTGTTCTCAAATGGGATGTTCTGAAAAGTAGGCCAGACCATCACACCAAGTTTGAAAAAATGTGGATAGGTCCATTTATTATCAAACACTGCAAGGAACACAATGCTTATCGACTGGCCACAACAGAAGGTGAAATACTTCCTATCCCAGTCAATGGGATACACCTCAAGCTCTAATTTCAAGTCTGATGAGTCCCTCCATTGTACATATTAGGTTAGGTTTATGTTTCCAATAAGTGCTTTTGCACTTTAGTTTAATTGTTTTCCTTTTCCTAAGTGTTGTTTCAGCACAGTAAGTGTTTTCTTTTCAATTTCTCCTATTTCTTGAGTTTCAAACAACCTGTTAAGATCTATAAGTTACATACACATTTGAGCTATGTGTAAAGTTGATGTTTTATTTTTTTTCTGAGCTTGCTAATGACTCCATGCCCAATGGAATATAAAACTGTGCTCCAATGGCTACAAGCCTATCAGCATGCTTGTTCTGGTTCCTTAGAATAGATACTAAGTTAAAGGCATCATTAGGGGAAATTTACATAAAAAATGGGCCTCCTAAGAATGACATCATTAGCTTTTTAAGTTATCAAAAATCAACTAAAAGATGACATCAACCTGTATGGTGACATCATCCAAAATAAAAATAAAATTATTTATTTTATAAAATCAAAGTTTCTAAAATCTTAAGAATTAACTTGTGATGGTTAATTTAACTCTACATATCCTATTCAATCTCATTCATCTTTCCAAATATAAAATATATATTTTTTTTTTAGATTTATATTCTTAAGTTCTATTAAGTTCTATTATAGAAATTTCTATATTTTCAAAAAATTATTTTTATTCTTTAAGAAAAAAATATAAAAAACATTTAAAAAAATATTAAAAAAATCATAAAAATCATTTATCAAGTGCTGCAAAAATAAAAAAATTCATCCACCCACGCTTGTTGCATGCTACAGCTCTACCAAAATAATAAATGTAAATCTATAATATGAAATTTGATTTTATAGATAAAATTTATATAAAATAAAATATTAAGTATTAAATAAAGTATACTTTGCCAATATTTACATTGAGAAACACTCTACAATCTTCGTGTAAATATATAGCAAAAATAAAATAAAATAAAAACAAAAAAAGGGAAAAAAATAAAAATAAAAATTGTTCTCACAAAAACTAAGAACCAAATTAGAAACTGTTGGAAGGAGAAAAAGTGGAGAAAATCATAAAACTATGGAAAAAATAATTGGAAAAATTAAAAATTAAAAACCAAAAAAATTTGCAAAGGAAAGAAAATGAGAAAATCAAAGAGACTAGAAAAAAAGATATCCCTCAACATACTTTTAAAATGTAAATATACTATTATAAAACCTATAAACGTGTTTATTTAAATAAATGTACATAACGTAATAAATCTAAATCTATAAAATCATATATATATATATAAAATAAAATACTAAGTAAAAAATAAAATATCTAATGTTACTTTTGCTTTGGTACTTTTTAAATAAAAATAAATAATTAAAAAAAAATAATGATCAAGAAAAGAAAGTGAAGTTGACTTTTTAAATAAATTATAATAGAAATATAAGTTACCAAATTTGAGTTTAAAAGTCTTTAAATAAAAAATAAATAATGAAGAAAGTGAACTTGAGTTTTTTAGTAAATTATAATATAAATATATGTTACCACTTTTAAAAAATCATGGACTTCAATTTTTTAAGGAATTATAATAGAAATGTGTGTCCCCACTTAACTCGTGTAGTTAAGTAATTTATATTTTTTATATTTAAATAATTTGTATTATATGAGATAATTTTTTCATTTTTAAAGTTTATTAGGAGGCCCATTTTTTATGTAAATTTCCCCTAATGCAAATTCCTCAATCATATTCCACACTCTATTTCTATAAGACTTTAGTGTGTCATTTTTAGAACCATTTAGGCCTCTTATTTGATTGACAATTAACTCACTGTCTCCATAGACTCTCAAATCGTCATTTCCACTTTTCCTTGCCCACTCAAGACCTTGGATGAGTCCTTCATACTCAACAGTGTTGTTAGAACATGCAAAAGCAAACTGAAAGGCTGGAAAGTACTTATTACCCTGTGGAGAAATCAACATTACACCTCCACCTGCTCCATTCTTGCTCTTGGAACCATCAAAGAACATCTCCGAAAGTCCATTTTGTTGTTTTAACAACTGATCTGAATCCTTTTTAAGGTTTGGAATTTCTGTGTCAGTCTCAAGTATGAAATAGTTACCCATACCAGCATCTCGAATGAGGTCTTCAGGACTGTCCAACACATTTTCAACTTCCCATTCATGTAGAAGCACATCATGAATAACTTTTATTTGAAGTTACTGAGTAGCAGCTATTTCACTGTCAGTAAAAGCGACACAATTTGTGTCTGCAGTAGAAATGTTGCCCAATTTTTCACCTATGGGCTCAATCAGGCAGGGTATCTGTGTTTCAGGTGTTCATGAAGGCCAAATGGATGCATTGTTGTGCATGATTAAATCATACCCCTGATGCGAAACAAGGGATTTCAATTGAAAGGTCGACCTCAGTCAAGTTTGACATAATTTTCCTTTAAGGAGAAAGTCGACAAGACCTTCCAGATGTCTTGCTGACTAGCAGGGGTTCCATCAAGTCTGAATGCTTCACATTAGGGATCCTATCGGAATGAAATTATCTAGGTCTTCCTGACCCATAATGCATTTTGGATAAATATGCTTATGTATTTCCTATCGAAAAGACCCCACGAATGTCACAGCGAGTGGAATTCACCTACAGGTTCCTATAAGCAAGACATCGATCATCGTCTCGATGACTAGAGGTTTCCCATCGGCGTGAAGGTTTCCTTTAGAGAAAGGTCTCAACAAGATCTTTATGTCTCATCGACCAAGACAAGGATATGCATCTTGGTGAGAAACTTTGTGGCAGAGAGATGTCTTGGCGAATGCATTTGGTCTCACCGACAAAGCACAAAAGGGTTTTATCAGTATGAGGTCTTGAAGTCTCACCGACCAGTGATAGTCACACCAACATGTTGCTTCATCAGGGAGAGAACAAGATTGTCACAATGACAAAAAGTGAACATATAAAGGTTTCAGCCAGACATAGGGTATCTACATGACATCTCCCCTACAAGAGGAGGTTAGAGCGATGCATATGAATGTAGGAATACATATCGGCGTGACTGTAGAGAGGTCTCCCTGAAATGAAAATATTGGCTAAAGGTTATTCCTTCGGCATAAAGTCTGGTCGACGTGCTAGAGTCTTGGTGACATAGAAGAGATATTGCCATAGGTTTTCCCGAAAGAAGAAGGCCCCACCAAAGTTTCAGTTCGGAGATAATTTTGCCTTCGGTAGGAGGTCTGGCCGATAAGCATGGTGTCTTGCCGAGAGTACAGGGGATTTGATGTGATGTCATGCCGAGGAGATAAAGTCTGGGAAAAATGAAATGAACTCGGTGAGATGTCTCACCGATGGCTGTTGGTCTCCCGAAGTGCTTGGGGCTCTATGAAAGAAAGCTTCAGTCGGTGTAAAGTCTCACTGACCGAAAAGGTCTCGCCGACATGAGGTAATATCGGCATAAGTCTTGCTGATCCATTAGGATCTCAATGAATGAAATGACATTGGCAAGGCAAGATTTCATTGCTACGAGGTCTCGGTGATTAGGAGATGTCTCGCCAATAGGATGTGCCTTCAGTGAGAGCGAATGCATTTGGAGAAATGTCTCATCGGCTAAGTAGTGTCACACCGACAGGCTATCCCCTCGGGGAGAAGAAGGATGTGGGGCATGAGGTCTAGCTGAAGCACGAGGGTCTCACCGATATGAAATTTTTGTTCAGCGAGACGGATTTTTTTCAGTGAGATATCTCTCCAATTGTTAAAGGTTTCGCCGAAGGGTTCCCCCTTCGCTATAAGGTCTTGCCGAAACAAGATTGAGCTCGGGGAGAAATGAAGATATCGCTATGAGGTCTGGGTGATTATGATAGAGTCTTACCGAAAGGAAAAGGAGCTCGAGCCCAGAGAAGAAGAGTGAGCTCGGTGAGAAAAGGAGGAGATCCACATGAGGTCTCACCAACGGGGTGGACTCTTGCCGATAGAAGCTCCGAGCCAAAGAGAGAGATATCGCCATAAAGTCTCACCGACTCGAGGGTCTCACCGAAAGGAAATAAGCTTGGGGAGAATAAAGTGATATCACCACAAGGTCTTCCTAACTGATGAAGGTCTCCCCAACATAAAAATGAGCTCGCCAAAGGATTCTGAGCCTCGCGGTGAGGTCCTGCCGAAGAATGAAGGGTCTTGGTGTAGAGTTTTTCCTTTAGCTTGAGGTCTCACTGACACATGGGTGTCCTGCTGAAGGAGTTTTACTCACTGGAAAAGGGCTCAATTGGTGTAATGTCTCACCGACCGATGGGGAGCCTCATCGAATGGAATGAACGAAGATCAGGGAGAGCAAAATGTGCTCGATAGAAGGTCTTGCCAAGGGCTGAAGGTCTTAGTGATGAGAGAGATATCTGTATGACTCCTAGGGGTTCGCTGCGAGGTCTTCCCAAAAGCGATAGTCTTACCGATGGCTCTAGTGATATCGGTATAACTTTTGGGCTTGCTATAAACCCTCATCGATGTTTTCAAGTTGTGCCGATAATTGTAGGAAGGTATAATCACATCGGGGAGACATGATTAGTGTCTCACCAACATGCGATTCAGTCTAAGTGACCCTTGGTCATCTGGTGATCTCGTGTGGCGTATGATCAACCAATCAGATTGAGCTAAGGGAGAGCTATAGCAGTCTGACCAGGAAGAAGAAGATTAACAGAATGAAAGGCAACATGTATCTGTTCTGAGCTCAGGAGCATTGAAAGCAACTCACCAGGGAGGTTCGAGGATCGACACGAGGACCAGAAGTGAATGCTGTAGCTGTAAAAGATCTGAAGGCTTCTCTTGGGAATGATTCTTCACTGACATGGACAACAGGGATGCACTTGGATGCAACATTAATTTCAAGCAAAATATCTAAAGGCTTTTTTTTTGAAAGGATAGACATTTTTGTAAGCCCTAAGGGGAAGACATCTTTTTTGTATATAGGGCATTTTTTTCATCTTTGTAAGCAGTTCAGATAATGCATTCAAAAGAGTTAGTGATTATTAGCAATCCTCTCTCAGCTGGTGTATGCTTTTTTACTCACTTCAATTTTGGAATATAAAGTACAGAGATACCTTGGACACTGTTGATGCTTCAGATTTTTGTCACTATTCTTGCACAGCGTTGTGCATTTCAGGTCAATGATCGAGTTATCTTGTGAATTATTTTATTCCTTTATAACTTTATCTGGTGTTTCATCCCTTCCTTTGTAAAAAGCACCATTATATGAATCACAAACTGTGTTTACATAATCACACATAT
Source organism: Sequoia sempervirens (assembly GCA_007258455.2). NCBI lineage: Eukaryota > Viridiplantae > Streptophyta > Pinopsida > Cupressales > Cupressaceae > Sequoia > Sequoia sempervirens. The sequence continues at coordinate 98,599,932 of VDFB02358134.1, read as the reverse complement.
ATTCTTTTGTGTGAAAATATTTTCCTTTATTGAAAAAGTGTGTGCATCAAACCTATTTGTGATATATATTAATGTGAAGCTCATAGAATTTGATGTGTACTCTTATGATCATTGACAATTTCCAAGTGCAGTCTAAGTATTCCATTGATCTCATCAATTCGATGTATCACCATATTTTAGTTTTGTTCATATGCACTCCTTCTCCCTTTTCCCTCTACAAAATTAGCAGTTAGGTGACACCAAAGGAAGCCAACCTTCTCCAGAGGTTCATTTCAACTTCAGGTGACCCGCATCCTTGAAATGATCCCATGTTTCCCTAGAAAGCTCAGTTTTCATAACTTTGCAAAGGGTGCAATTTCTATGTGACAACAAAAACTACACCACATCAGAGACCTTATCTACTAGGTTGGGTTTGTGAAAACAATGAATTGCAAGTAACAAGGTAATGTACTTTAAGATTCACAATCACAAGAAAGTATGTTGATGAGGTGCAATTTGATGTGGTTAGACTAGATTTCTGTGGAACAGTGTTGGGTAGCCCGTATTTGTATGATTGAAAGGATATTTTCTACATGGAGTTTAATCATTATCATTTGTTTAATATGGCATCAAGTATATTGTACATTCTCGTAGGATCAAGACCAGTAGATCTATTACAAACATTGGGAATTTGAAAAGGGTAATTAATACAAATAAAGATTCATCTCTTATGTATGTCAAGTCAGGTGGTTCTAGACATGAACTTGAAGAAATCAAGGCTAACCATGATCAGTTGTCATAGGATACACTAGTAGTACAACATGAGGAAACAATAAGTGAAAGCATTGATGGTCCAAGTCCTCAACTTATGGTTACTAATTTGGAGGTTCCCTTGGGTAAAAATGTTCCTATTGTGAAAGATATAATTGTTGATTCATTCACTTTCATATTTACATTGTTATTCAGTTTGATATTAGTTAGTGGTTATTGGTTAATAGATGTAATAGTTGATGTAGATGCTTAAGGAAGTGATAGAATGATGTATGTGTTCAACAATATTATTGTAATCCTGATTGTGGTGATGAGCTAGGTGGAAAGATAGAAAGATGATACAGGACAAGTGAGGAGGCCATGCCCTCACTTAAATTCAAAATAAAAGTAACTTTCGAAGGTCCAAAAGCTCTCAAGTGGGGAGGAATGATCCAGTTGGATTTTTAGTAAAAATTAAAGTGTTCCAAATGCTCTAGAAATTGGCACCATGTTGAAGTGCTCAAAAAAATGAACCCAACGCAACTTGAACAAAGTAAAAAGGTGTTCATATGATTGAGATATGCTCAATCAAAGTTGGGTCAAAGCAGGTACTAGAGGCCAGATGCAAGGGTTAAAAATTGATAATTTTGAAATTGGTCAAAAGTATAATCAAATCGTAGAGCTCATCACCACGAGTCTAATGTCGCTCATTTTTCTTGAATTAGAGCTCATACACGAGAGTTATGATCAGTCAAAGTTTTCAAGAGAAATTTGACTAGTGTTGATGTCAGCATGGCGTCAACATGGTGACACAACAACACAGTTACTAGAATGTATAGTATGGATGATGAAATGGACCAATCAAGCTCCAACATGTGGAAGTGACGTGGAAAACTGATGTGGCATGTATAGTTGGCATAGACAAAGCAGATTTGGACACGTGTCCTCCAGGTGGCATTGACATGGATTTGACAGTGAATTAGGAAATGCCACATGGAAACTCGTCAGCACTCCTATCCTCAAATTGTTTCACTCAACAAAAAAATTACTATTTAGGTCATTTTGAACCCTTAACCCCCCATTTACTAACTATTCGCTCAATTGCTAAGCAATGGATTACTTGCTGCTATGAATAGAGCGATGGTTAATTTTAACATATTCCAACGCATATAAGGGGGATCATGCAGGTCAAACCCATGACCCGCCATCTCCCACTATTATCTCTTAACCACTAAGCCACACATGGATTTTGGGATTACCACACCAAACCATTTTTTTAAAGAAGTCTTAAGCTGAATCTTTTATATTTTAGGATTTAAACCCTTTAAATTCTAAAAGCCCGATTACATGATAATTAAAAGGGCTTAAATAATTCTTAAAAAGATATTCAAATATTATTTAAGGATTTAAAAGGGGTCTTTTTAAGGGGTTAAGGTAATGTTAAGGATTCTAATGTTATTTAAAGGGGGATTATTTGAGATTTTATTGTAAAAAGGGAGATATTGGGAGATTGTTAAAATCATATGGTTATGAACCATATTGGATAAATTGTGAGTATAAAAAGAGGGGGTAGGTTGTGAGTTGAGGGAGTGGTGATTAGGGGAGAGAATTTTCTTGGAGATTTTTGATAGTGAATTGTTCATCTCTGTATAGTGAGAGGCTTTTAAGCCAAGCTTGATTGTACTTGGAGGAGGACTTTTTGTAATTCATTATCATCCAAGGAGATGTAAGGAGACTTTGTAACAATTGAAGTTCCTTGTAAACCATTTTCTAGAGAATAATCAAGGATTGGTCATTCTATTGGAGAGGAACTTGGAGATGTAGCCATTTGTTGACCTCCATTATGAACTTGTTGTTTCTTGTCTTCTCTAATTTCTTTGATTCTAATTCATTGTTTAATAATTGTAATGTTTGTTTAAGTATTTCAATTATGTTTTAAAAAAACTTTAATATAATCATGTTAAAAGTTATTATTCACGTGCAATAGTCCTAGATCCTAACATCAGATCATTAAGAGGGATCCAAGTGTACCAATATGGTTGATCTATAGAATGATGAGGATCAAGGGGGTGGTCAAGACCCTAGGATCAATATCCTATGGAAAACCAACATAGGCACAAGAGAATAGGCATGTAAATGATCTATGAAGCAACAAGGTACAAACATACACTGCCAAAGAAAATAAAAGGAAATAGAGGGTGGATCAAGCCTTGATCATTTTTCCGACATGATGTGGATCAAAAATACACTTTTTTTCCAAAAAAATGTTTACAAGTGGAACATGATGTCCACTATGCAAACCAAATGCATGCTCACAAGGGCTAGTGAAACCTCAGGTTGCCCACTAGGTGAGGCCCCAAAGATGTGAGACATATACACACATTATCGGTATGGGCTCACACACAAAAGCAAGTGGCTATGGGAAAATCAAACCTAATTTTAGCTCCAATGCGTACTAACCATAGCAAAGCTATCCCTTTGATAACTTCAATAAGGTGCTACAAAATGAAACAAAATTAAAGAAAATATTTGTTTAAAGGAACTTTGCTTAGTTCATGTAAGGTCTCTTCTTAGGGAACATTGTGCGTACTATCTCCAAGAGAGGAAAAATAAAAGAAATATCATGCTCTCAGATGAAATCAAACCCAATGACACCACCAAGAAAAGGACACATCACAAGTGTAGTGTTGAAAAATGTTGTTCATGAAATTCAAACTTGTCTGGGTCCTCCTTATTAAATTGATCTTAATGTTGCCTTGATTTAGTGTTGTAATGTGTTTAAAAAATTCACATTAGGTATTGGGCCCTTGTAAACTAAATGGACTTATTTGTACCTTATTTAGGGTGTTGTAAAGTGTTGCACCACACTTTGACACTAATCTATGATTTTTATTAATAAATTGGGCTTCTTTATGTTCAAATTGGCCTTATTTTGTATCCACAAGCCTTAAAGCATATTTCAAAGGATAATCTTGACATAAACCAACATCCAATAATAATTCATGTCTTTTTGGATTGTATGCCCCAAATTTAGTGATCTAGGACTCATACTTGGGCTTATGAATCACACCCAAGTTTCGGGGCCTTGATCTTGATTTCACATCATTCTAAGCATTTCTTGAAAAATGTGTCCCATAGCTTAGCGTGATGGGAATCATACACAACTTCTAGCGTATGAGTTATATGTGGCTTAAAATTAAATCAAATTCAAATTCTTGTTAGTATTTTATTCTCCTAGATTTGATATCAGCTTGTAGTGTTGCAATTTTGGGAAATTTGGCATAAACAAGTATAGATACAAGTTTATTTGACTCATTTTCACCTAACAAGAAATCAAGCGACCTAAGGATTTCATGAGAGCATTCATAATAGAAAATTGGAGTTTAGAAGAGCATCTAAGAGTTTACAATAGCATTCAAGGGTTTATTTTCAAGTGTTTTGGAGCAATATTCAAGTATCAAGCATCATGTCATAGTCATCATGCATCATGTTTAGTTTTGAACTAACAATTGTGATGTAGTGCTTTATGATTCAAGAAAGTGTTCAATTCAAGATCTATTACATTCAAGCAAGAGTCAAGATCTACATCTACTAGATCCATTTCATACATGTTTGTAAAAGTTTATTGCTAGGGTTTGGTGAGTTACAACATATCAATTTGTTCATTCATCATTCCTCCTTTCCATTTGATTTCATTATAAGGTTTGATTACCAAAATGGGATTTGACCAAGGAAAACCCCTTTGCACTAACAAAAAAACATTTTTCCCTCTTTAGTGTGTGATTTTTAGATCTAGGTTGAAGATAAATTGAAGAGAAAGATTGGAAATAAGTTGTCAAGTTTCAAAGTTGTCCAAGTTGTCACCTTGTTTAGGTGATCATTGGAAGACATCTACAAAGAAGAATTTGGAAATCTAGATCCAAAAACTAGGTTGAGAAGATTAAGTAGAAGTTGAAGAGTAGATTCAGGTCCCGATTCTCCAAAAAATCCAAACTAGACTGATACACCACTTTTGGTGTATGAGTCCTAGTATAGTCAAATTTTTATTTTTTTCAGGAGTTCCAAACTTGTCTTTTCCAAATTTTTGTTCCTGCCCAAAAACCCTAATCTAGGACTAAATTTATCATACTAGTGTATGAGTCCTAGTAGGCATTAAATTCAACATATTTAACATTTCAGGTCTTCAATAAAGTTGTTATAGGTTTCCAGGTGCTCCTCTTTACCTTTCTCATCTTTCTATTTTGTTTGGCATCCATTTCTAGGTCATTTAGTGAAGTCTTGCATATCACTAGGTTAATAATTAATTATTGCATGCCATTTATCTTTCCAAGCCCTATCTTGGTGGTGAACCCCTCTTTAGTCATTATTCATACCCTAGAACTTGCAAGATCTCTTTCCCCTACTTCATCCTTGAATTGATATCTACATGGTTTCATTGAATGAGAGTGTAGAAGATTATTGTTCTATGTCCTAAACCATAGCCAAATGAAAATTTTCTTCCTTTCATTTTGGTGAACCTACATTTAGAACATCTTAATTCTAATTTGGAGTGCATCATCATCCTAGATTTATCTTGCATTAACATTACATTACAGTTTGCATTAGTTAATTGACATCTACGGTTTCTAAATTATCCATTAGTGAAAGTGCATATAGGTTGCATTTTTGTATCTTGCATCATTGAATTTCATCTAAAATATGCATTTGCACTTAGCTTAGACATCATCCAAAATAGAAAAAATAGCATTCACACAAAATTTGTTGAAAACAATGCAAAAACCCTAAACAGGGACTCATACACCCTTTCGAGCAATTTAGCCCCAATACAAGAGACTTTTCCTGATTTCTTAGTATTTTGTGTTGACTGTTATTCATTGTTCAAACCCTTGAAAAACCCTGATTGGGAATCATATGCCCCTCTGGGAAATTTAGTCCCATTTCAAATTTTAAACTGCAATTTTCAGCATTAAAAACTTTGTTTCTATGTTTCAGTTTGTTGTTATTAGCTATTTTTTTTGTGTCCAGGCAAAATCCAAAAATGTACAAAATAAAAATAAAATCACCTAACACCTCAAGATTAGCCTAGTTGGATTAAAAAAATTATAATAAGAAGATTAATATACCTTGTGTTGAATCGATCCTTTGGTTGGCCCTTGATGGTTGATTTCGTGTATGCTCCTCAGGTGGCAAAAAATGTTGATATGAGATGCAAGATGGATGAGAAATGAATGAAAATAGTATGATAGATGGAAGGAATGCAAGTTTTTAGCTAACTGTGGCTCAAATCAAAATTTTATAAGATTTTGGTTAGCACAATGACCAACCCCCTTTAATGAGAGAAAAGAGGGGGTATTTATAGAGGAAGTTGATTTTTCTAGAGAATTTAACAGTTGAGATTCATCCAAAAAGGTCAAGATGAAGGGCTATGGTGAGTTGAGGACTCACAAGCCCTCACATCTTGGCATGTGGAATGTGAAATGGCTTAGGGATGGTGATGTGTAAATGAGGTGGAAGGAGGGTACATGATATGGAGGAAGGACATGTACTTTGAAAGTACATTGGGAGATGAGAAGATTTCTTGGAGGAATGAAAAGTGAATTAAAAATTCACATGCTTGGGGAATCTTGTGGATAAGACAAGATTCCAAAGGGAGAGGTGGAAAGTACCTTGGATAAGACAAGGTGCCTAAAAGGGTAAGCACTTGTCACATGTGACTTGATGTGACAAGTCAAAGATTCTATGAGGAAGAACTTTCACATGTGACTTGATGTGACAAATCAAAGATCACATGGGGAAGAGTCCACATGTGACTTGATGTGACAAGTCAAAGATCACATGGGAAGAGAAAAAATATTTTAATATTCCTTGGAAGGATAAAAGGAATTAAAAAGTCCTTGGAAGGTTGATTAGGCTAGTTAATAAAGGATTAAAAGAGGGTTAGGTGGCTAAGAGAGATTAGAGGCCAACTTGCAAAAGTTGGAGGATGTGACACATCCTAATCAAGGATTAGGCATGTGCACCTCTCTAATGATGAGATTAGGAGAATAATTAGGATTAAGAAAGGGATGTGACATGTGAGGAATTAAATAAATGTCATATTTATTTAATTCATTTGATGAAAATGAGGATTAAAGAGATAAGGTATTTATTTATTAATTAAATACCTCAGGGATTTGGCCGAATTAAGGATATTAATTAAATAATAGAGATATTACTCAATTAATGCAAATAAGGGGATGCTTGGATGAAAGGGGATAAATTTTGATAAATTAAGTGTCCAAATTTAGGTGTCTAAATTTTTTCCACTTTTTGAGATGGTGTTACGAAGTAGGATCATTTCAAAGAATATTAAAACATAGAACGTAGAAGAAGACGGTTAGATTGGGAAAGATGCCCCACCCATTCAAAGGAGTGACTAAGAAGGAAAAAAATGATGAAGATTAGGGATGAAGGATGCCCCCTCGAGAGGAAATGAGGGTTCAAGAGAACACGGGTGTTCTCTCAAAATGGAGGAGATGATCCAAGGGGCATATGAGGAAGATGATGCAAAGTGATGGGTAAGAAAGGATTAAAAGGCGACAAGAGATTGGGAGGGGAGAGTGATGAAGGAGGAATGGATGGGGAGATTTTGATAGATGAGATGATGGAGATGAAATGAAATCCAGATGCAATTTTCCATCTTTAGGAGCACTAATTTTTTCTAGAGAAGAAGACACGATACACCAAGGTATAAAGGACCAAGGCAGATTAGTGTCTAATGCATGAAACAAACACATCAAACAAGAAGGCTATCCCAACACCCCAAAGTCATGATGACCTTGGTTGGGCCAAGTATTGGGATAGCCACAAGCACACAAGGATGCCCTAGCGTAACACAAGACCTCAGGGATCTTGGTGGGTACTACATGGGACAACCGAGAAGACAAAAACAAAGAAAAGATCAAGATACGCCCCTATGTTGACTAGTCAAAGCACACCATGATATGATGGATCAAGTCGACCATGAAAAGTGATGATAGGGAGCTCAAGTGATAAACAAAAGTCAAAAGCATCAAAATATCACAGTCAATTTCAAACATCCTTTGCCATAGGATCAAGGGGATGGATGGAATTGATGAGGTTTGTTAGGAAGGATGCATCCTGTTGAGATCGATGATGGATACTAAAATGAAAGATTGATATGACACATGATATTCAGAACCAATTGGATCTGATGATACAAGTGGATCTTGTTTGTTACGAAGCAGCTAGATAAGGGCATAGCTTGATGACACGAGACAACATGACACAAGATAGGAGACTGACACATACTAGTGACCTAGGGGATCAAGGGCCGATCAAAGATTAGTGTTGCCTATGTGAAAGCACATAGCCCTCATAGTTTGATAAAAGGCTGATGACAAACCACGATGGAGACCTAGATGGATGATAAAGATATGATGGAAAAAAGGAGCAAAGTGGACAATGAACATCAATGATAGATGATAAAAGAGGCCCGGGGGTGGATCAAATGATTGACCTTGCCTACATGAAAGTGCATGGGCAACGTAGTTCGACAAAAGGCCAAAGAAAAATTATTAATAAAGGATAATGAGATAACCCTAGATAAGAGGATAAAATGATGGGACTGATACGATGAGGTAGGATAGACTTGTTGGATAAGATCATAGGATGGTGACCACACAAAGCTCAGGGATGGGATAGTTATCCAAATCAGCAAAGATGAAGTGGGAGGATGATATGATGGATGGATGAATGATGAGGAAGGATAGGAGATTGAAAAGATGTGCAAAAGAAGTTGAAGTGATGATGATAAGATAGATGACATGGGATTGGATGGGGAGTTGCCTATATCTAGATACCAATGACAAGGGATTAGGAGATGGGATGGTCAGGTCATTTCATCTCTTCCTCATTTTGTGTGCCCCTATTTTTGTGTCCTAGATGGTTAGGGTACCTCCAAAGTTTCATCTTGAGTTGACCATGTTTCATCCCCTTTGATTTGGCTAGGTCCTAGATCTTTGCGGACTCTCCTTAGCAGTTTGCTTCTGCCAACAGCCGTGGGACCTACAAGGCCCGCCCCTCCAGGTTTCCCTTGCTGAGCTTCTTTCAGGTTCACTGTTCCAAGTGGCGGAAGGATTTCACCTTCCCGAACCCCGGGGCCTGGCTCCTCATTTTTCGTTAGTTTAAATTTGCAATGTTTTGGACTGCTTTCATCCATGCTGGGTCCAGTCCATTAGACTTCCACTCTCGGAACTCCATTTCATCTTTACCATTTCCAATGGCCAACCTACAGTGTCTTTCCACCCTCCGAACTCTGGGTTCCCTTTCGCCAACAATTTGAAAATGAAGTTTCAAGCAGTTGACTTACTTCATCTTTTTGACCCTTGGACCTCCCGCCATTGTCTGGGATTTGAATCCACCAACCCTCTTGTCATCCGTATGGGCATTAAATGAGGGTATTAAATGCATTTTTTGATATATATACCTGACTCGACCTATCATTTTCACTTCTTAGGTTTGTCAAAGGAGTTCACAGTGCTTGCTAAGGAGTCCAGTGCATCTGTCGCCTACTGCCCTCACATCCGTGATCATCGTTTGGCTGTCCTTAGTGGATTTTGCATCTTCCCTCATCAGGCTTCTGAGATAGGTTCACTGTTGCTTCCTCCAAATTTATTTTTTATGATTTCACACCTAAAGATGAATAAACATGGGCTAAACCACATTAGCTTGGTAAAACATGACAAAACCTACAAAACCCATGTCTTGAAATTCCAAAGAAATCTCCAAATCATCTCCTAAGATCAAACCGGAACTAAACCTCACCATCGCCATTAGTTGCGTAGGGAATTCATACCCTCTAGGCTTGGCCTGACTCATTTCCATCAAAACCTTGCACAAACTTCAATCTAACCTGATGGCGGGACTACCTCCCAGGCCCACCACCCTAGGCCTCCGTCGGATGATCATTGAAGAATTGAACAAACTTAAACACTCAAAATTTGGCCTCCATCTCAGCTTCCCAGGCCTGCTCTTGTAGGACTTTGTCCCTAGGACTCTGCATCACCTCTACCATTCCAAAATAGTGAGGAGAATGCACCTTCCACTCTCCGGGGTCCGTCTCTCATTTCGTTGTCTAAAGTGCAAGCTCAAATAAACTGTGTTGTCATATTGCCGAGTCCTGTTTTGTGGGGTTCCATATGTAGGTTTTCATGTGGTGATGTCTCCCCACCTCCCAGGTTCTGACCCTCTGGTTGCCATGACGACCTTGTAGAAGTCGATCTCTAGTGTCCTTGCCTTCACCGGGCTCTACCCATCGGGATTCCGTCCCGTCTCACCTAATTGAAAAGGGAAAAATAGGCTTGTCTTCCCAACCTTTGGGTTGCACTACCTCATTTTCTAGGAAACTTAACAAAGAAAACTGGCAGCCAAACTCGGTGTCAGGTCGCTCCTACTAGGTTTCTGTGCCACCACCACTATTCTAAACAGCGAAACCCTGACGGCTTCCTGACCCTCTAGACTCAAACACCTCGAAGTAGAAAATGAAGATCGGCCGTCCTTTGAGCTCTTGGGTCCCAAACCCCAGAATTCTGACCTAGGAACTCTGTTTCTCCCTGGGTGTTTCAAACAACAAAGCCCTAACAACTTTCTGGCCTTGAATCTTTGGGAGCTCCAAAACTGATCAAAATAACCTCAAATTTGAAAACCAATCTCGACCCACGTGCTCAAATTTGGCCCTCTTTGACACGAGCCATTAAAACCATCAAAATATGAAGAGAAGAGAAGTCACCCAGATTTCCCTACACTATTTGGCCTTCAAAATAGCATTCCTACTAGGGAAGTCTGGCCCCCTGGGCCTGGGTTGTCCAAAATCCCTACAGAAAATGACTAGCGACATCGAGAAGTAAAGATTTGATTTCATTAATCATATGTTGTCTAATTGGATTCTATCTATAGGATTTCAACTAACGTTAATGCTTTTCTAGTTGGTTGTACTCATTACTTCTCTATTTGCAGCATATATGGAATCACGTGCAGGACCCTCAGGGGTAGCTGAAGGAAAGGACAATGGAAAGAAAGTGGGCAAGACTCCTCATAAAAAAGAGGACAAAGAGAAAATGAAGTACCGGTTCCAGGGTGAGCCCCTACATTCAAAAATCATCACAAATTGGAAAGAAATCACAGACACCAATATCGGCCATGTCGATATTGATGAATTTAAGCAAAGGGTTAGGATACATCCCAAGATTGATAATGCAAGGTTAATCAGACAAAGTGGAATTACAAAATTTGTAGGCTTCCCTCCATCCCTCGTATCCCTCGAATTGGTCATGACTTACCAGCAGGCCTATCACCCACAAATACCAACCATTGTTGATAGGGATAGGAACATCCTTGCTGATATGTTAGTTGAGGCAATTACTAAAATTTTTCACATTCCAACCTTTGGGGAAATGGAGATGCCCACCATAGAAGAATGTAAAGCAACATGGGATGAGGACCCAATGGGCTGTAAGAAACTAATAAACCAATACTGGCTTAAAGAGAAAAGGGGCAGCACCGCCAAGGTTCCTCAAGAACTCTTTCGCGATGACTTTTATGGGGACTACAATAATTTGGTCACCATGTTGAGAAGGTTGACGGGTCTCCCCACTGTGGCCTACTTTCAGGAATAAATGGTGTATTTCATAGATTAGATCCTTCAAGGAGATGAGGACATCACAACAAAAGCTTCAGTTTACTGGGGAGGCATAGGAAGCGACTGCTTCCACGAGCAATTCATGAATGTCAAGAAAACCTCCAAGTTCTATATGCCATCCTATCTCATGTACTCACTGGCTGAGCAAAGGAAGTACAATGGATTATTTGTGGCACTCGATGAGGAGTCGGGGTGAAGATTGATGGTCTATGACAAATATCCCTAGCTCTAGTTCAGGAACTTCAAGAAGGAGTATTGAAGGTGTTTTTAAAGCAATACACCATCTTATTCATACAATACCCCAAATTCACATATATTTGTGCCCAGGGTTTCATGAAAAGCCCGAATAAGTTGTCATGGTACCCTAATGACCAGATCATATTGTTAGAGCTCTCCTGGTAGTTGCAGCATGTACATTCAATCCTCGGTATTAGACATTTGGTAGGGATCCCTTATCCCTTAGCCTTCGGCCAAGGAATGTACAAATTACAAACTTCCTAGTGAGCTTGGAATTCTTAGAAGGAATTGGCAGAGTACCATTTCTACCTACACATTGCTCACCCATGAGTAGATCCACATGGGCATGTGAGGAAGACACTAGGACCAGGCTACGCCCATTTACATCACCTTGAAGATTTCTAGGCAGATTTACAAGATGATAAGGAGGTGTGTGAAGGACATTGCATGTAGATGACTACGTACTTCGTAAGAAGGGTGTAACTATTTCCCATACTAGATCAAGTCGAAGAAGATGAAAGCACCATAATGGACCCTAGATACAACACAGTCGCTAACCTATCACTGCCAATGATAGATTGGGATGAACAGGAGGTTGATGACCTTGATATTATAACCGAGCTTATTGTGGCTCATACCAAAGAATGGGTTAAGGGACAAGTGGCTCGATTAAAGCAGCAAGGGGTTGTCCTAACATATGAGGGGCTCAAGGGCGAGCCTAGTGCCACAGAGGATGTCACTGCTACGACTTCAAGAGGAGAGGAAGGGGATTGAGGTGGAACAGTCTCCAGATCCCAAGTTTTATTCAAGAAAATATTCAGGAGGCTCACCCTCTAAGAGGCCCAAATAGACGGGAAGCACTATGGAGCAGCCAACAATACAAGAAGGTCCCCTTTAGGAGGGCGAGGAATGGAAAATAGATCAGCCAAGACCTTCTCCAGCTCTCCCTCTCTTCGCCACCCTTCCATCTGTTTCCCAGCCCATGGTCACCACATCCCCACCTATGGTGGACATCTCAGTCCATCTCGCCTCCTCTCCCCCGACTGGGCCCATAATAGTGATCAACTCTTCCTCCGCCATGACTACTCCACTTTCCTCCACCAAAATGTCACCTACTACATCGCTCATGTTGGTGATAGTGACAACACCAATGCCCGCACTGAATTTTCCAGAAGCTTTCTCGAGGAATATGCAAAATGTCCCCTCTGATATCTCTCAGATCTTTTTGGATCCCACCATCCAAGCTACCTTAGTGGAGGTCCTCACTAGTGCTATGCCTTCGCAACCTCCAATGGGACCGCTAGCAATGAAGGCCACAATATTAATTTCTAAAGAATGGGAGAGGTAGGAGAAAGAAGCTTTGAAGGTAGTGGAGGAGGAAACCGATGATTACCATGAACACCCAAAGTATGAACACCAATAGATTGACAGGGTGGTTCACAAAGAAGAAACAGGGTCTTCTGAAAGTGGAGATGAAGAGGAGGATATAGGTGGTAGAGCCATTATACAAACCTTCAATGATGATTTCAAAGAGGAAATGGCCCGAAAATTGAAGCATGATGAAGAAGAGGCACAAAGGCTACCTTCCAAGGGAGAAGGGAAAGAAGGTAGCAGGGAGGCAGAAGATGTGGAACTCCCTACAGGGGAATAGTAGGAAGATGTTCCACTTCCTTATGAAGAAGGAAATATAGAGGAAAACAAGCCTAAGGAGCATGTGCACAAAGAAAAACAAATTCAAGAAAGGAAAGAGAAAGATATTGGGATAGAAGAAAGTCCCCAGGGGCAATTTCCTACTAAGCCTCCCATCAAACGCTTCATGTTCATCCAAGACTCTGATGAGGAAGAAGGAGACAACACTAAAATAGAAGAAAATGCTCCCTTAGGTGAACAAACAAAGATCCAAACAAAGAAAGGTGAGGGTGATCGTGAATCACCTAAGGGAAAATATGCGATGCCCGAATGGCTAGAGAAACAACTTGAAAAGAAGACTCCTGCCCCAAAGGATCCTAGAGCAAGACTAGAGGCTATCCTAGCCCAAGCAAAAATCACAACCAGGAAGGAGAAGAAGCCCAAAATCTGATCCAAGGTAACGATACATGCTTCTGGGTCCCGAACTATACAAGTAGTAACGCCGGTGGTAGGCCAAGGAGGATTAAGCTATAATATCTCCACCATTGATTTGGAAACTACTACTAGAGAGAAAAAAAGTAGAGCACCTTGAGGAGTCCGTGGCTATAGTGGTGCATCTAATACAATAGGATAAAGTCTCGAAAGATGAGCTTAAAGCACAGGTAGCTAACTTGATAGCTTACATCCAAAAATGGTCTTCAGTTGAGGAAATGCCTACCACATCCACAACTCCACCCCAACTGCTGTCTAGGGAAAAATTTGACAAGTTGGAAAAATGAAAGAACTTGGAAAAAACTACAGAAAACTGGTTCTGACGGGTTCTATATGTCAGAAATATGGGTATTAGTCACGCTGTGCGAACAACCAAAAAGTTCCTAGACCTATAGCAGTCTCTGGAAGGAACAAATAAAATTTACACCGACTTCCCTGTCACATATAGCTCCACCTATCCAAATATTGAGGCTATCCTCCAATGACCAAAAGCCACATGGGTAAATGAGATCGCATTCAAAAGGGATGATCATTGGCTAGTGGATGTGTGGAAGTGGGACTTTGATAATAAGAAAGAAAGGTTGGAGCATGTAATTGATAAAGTGGATCTAGATATTGAATGGGTCAAAGAAATTAGGGTGGATTACACCCGATATTTGAGGCTGATGATGGGATATGACATACCCGCAATAGATCCAGAGAAAATAAATCCCCATTTCTAGAAAAAGATGGATGGGATGTCAGATGAGATAACCACGAATTTCATGAGTTTTCCTGTCTGTGCCTTCGCCTAGTCAGAGCTATTCAGAGACCACACCGCCAAATATGATGAAGATTGGAAAAGGCTTGAAGACAACTCCAAGGAATGGAGTTATCAAGTGTTGTAGTCAGAGATCATGGAGGTCGATAAACTCCAACCGGTAATCTTGAAATTCATGGAGTATGTAGCTTTGAAGAAGTAGGAAGGCAACCCTATTATTGGTGAAGAACTTCTAAAGGAATAGCTACAACAAAAAGAGCAATCATTAAAAGAAAAAGTGCTATAGTGTTGTCACTAGAGGATGAAATAAGGGTGAAGACAAAATTGTATTTTAAATTGTAATATATTGGGGGGTAGGTAGAACCCTAGTTTGTAGTGAATCTTGGCCACACAATGAGATTAGGTCTTTGCCATTCATTCTACTTTTTAGGAACTATAAATAGGGGGTCTCCTATCATTCTCAAAGGGAGTTGAGTTGTTGTAAAGACATGCTACAAAAATTTCTAATGAAAATACATTGACTTGGTGCATTTTCTGAGTTACTCACATGTTTCATGATTCAATCTCCATTGTTAGATGCTTTATTTAGATTTGCATTTCTGTTCTAGTTAGATTTAAATTTCTTGAATAGATTTTAGTAATATTACTCCATGATTATAGAAATTTCTGCTATGTAGATGCCTTCCTAGTCCATACTTTTTGTTGTTTGCTTCTTGTAAATGGCTGCGTAAAGTTAGTTTGGGCTTGAATTCAAAGCTGCTCCACACTTTATCTTTGGTCATGCATGTATATGGTGAATGAATGGTGAAATATTTGCAAACCTTTGAAGATAGCAAAATTTTTATGAGACTGTGAATTTTCTGGTTAAGTGAAATTCTATTTGAAGGAAGATGTCCATGGCAGGAACCCCATGATTACTATTCATAAGTAGTTGCAGATCCATGAAACTTCCTTCTTCCCTGCTCTTTTTCTTTTTTTTTTTTATAAACAACTTGTGCTAAGGTTCATTACACATTGTAAAGCCAAAACTTAAGGAAAACATTGAAGTTTTAGATTGCTGCCTGAACCTACGAAAAAATGCACCTTGACTCCCCTCTCAGAAACTTCATATTTTAAGATCCACTCTGCATCGAACTATGTAAGTCTGCCCTATGATTACCAACAAGATCATATCAAACATCAACTGAGGAGTTCCATGAAAGTCATGACCTAACACCTGAGAGACCTTGGGGATATTTTCAGCAACTTGATGTTGGAGATTTCCTTTCAAGAGAGGTAGTGCACGTGTGTACTACCTGTGTTGAGAAAGTATGCAAAACACCCATCAACAATTGTTTAGATGGATAGGAAAATAATGATGGGTAGATGGAAGAGATTGTTATGATGGATGATGTCTCCAAGAACTGTCACAAAGGGAGATAAGTTCCCCCACTCTAAATATGTTATGTATAGGGAGGCATGAGGGACAAAAGATGGGAAAATGAAGGAGATAACTAGAGGAGGATAAGATGGGTGACTAAGGTATATGATAGAGCATATATGAGGGGAATTTATACCAAGAGGTGTCCAAAGAATTCATAGATAGGTGCCCCTATTTTTTATCAAGATCACAAGAAGGATGGAGGGATTGGAGATAAATGGGATATGATGGTAGGTTGTGTAAGATAAGTGGGATGGGGGAAAAGGATGAAGGGGAATGGAGTTGCCCCCAAGTGTGGATGTAAGATAGATGGGGGGATTTTCACATGATGCTTTTTTGCTAGGTTTTCATCATGGTACTTATCCAAGGCTCTTGTTTTCCAAGTTTTCACCATTGGACGAAGTATTTCTCTTTACTATTTGATTTTTGTTGATTTTTGTTTTTGATTTTTTTTTTATTTTCTTGACTTTTTTTGACTTTTTAAAATTTTTGGATAGTAGGGGGATGAAAATGGATAAGGATAGGGATGTGGATAAGGGGATTTAGAAGACATGCGATAAGGAGATGGATGAAGGACTCAAGCATCAAGTTCCATACAAGGTGTTAAGAGCCCATGTTTGAAGTGATTGTTCGATGTTGGCACAACCTTATTAGGATAAATGGATTATGGAAGAGGATGAATTAGAGGGATTTGATGGGGTAGATATGTAGAATTATGGATGGGATCTTGGAAAGGGTATGGATAGAATGATGGGGTGGTGAGTTTAGGAACAACATTGGCACATACAGTGATGGATGTGAAATAATAGGAGTATTAATGGATGGAGAATGTGGGGATAAGGGAGGGGATGGGATAGTGAATTCTTGAACCTAAGGACCCAAAATAGATTTAGGAGATGGTGGATGAGAATGATTAGCTTTCGGGTTAGCAACTTTGGATGTTGTTATGGATTTTTCATTTGAAGGCATTGCATTTTTTTTCTTTGGGATCCACATGGTTTTGATTTTTGTTTTTGTGGGACTTTGCGACTGATGGGTATGATTTTTATTTTTTATTTTATTTTTCTTTTCTTCACCTTGTATTTTAGAGTGGACATGGGGAGCTTTAGATTCATGTGGATGTTAAGATACAAGCAGTTTTTCTTTAGCATCCTAAGTGCTTTTAGTAGCAATGGGATGGGTATGATGAGATGGATGGTGTGGAGTGATGCAGATAGGATTATGGGGATTGTGTGTAGATGGAGGATGTGTAGGTATGTGCCTTTGTTGATCTTGATTAGGGGATATGAGAGTGGGATGTTTATAATGTATGACATGGATAGGTGATGGATGGACGAAAGGATGATATGGAGGAGGTGATTTTGGGATATAAGGACCCAAAACAAACGTAGTGGGTGGAGGGACATAAGGACTAAAGATGGAGGGATGTAAGGACCCAAAATGGATGGAGCAGATGAATGAGGAATATGGATGGTTGTTTTGAAGTGATATGATGGAGCGATGGGAAGAGCCCATATTTCCTTTGGAAGAGGCTTGTTGAAGATGTTTAGAGGTTGTACCAACATCTTTATATTGTGAGTCTTGGGAAATAGGTCCAAGAACTTGCATATAGATTTTTTCTTTGACTTGGATGGGATCTAAAATACCTTTCTCATGAAGGCCTAAACCTTTTCCTTGATAGTTCATGTTTTTTAGCATTCGATCCATGATATGATTTTTGTTATTTTGAAAACATGATGCGAGTCCATTATTAGGTAGGGGATGATGGGTGGTATATACACTATGTTTTTTTACTGTAAGGAAACCACCATGGAAGAATGTGAGGGTACCAAGGGGATATACAAGTGGTGTGGGGATAGTAGGTTTAGGTGATGATGGAGGATCATGATAGGGAGATGATGGGATAGCAACATCTAAATTAGGATGAGCGAGCGGTGAGGAGTCAATATATGGATTAGGAAATATGATGGGATTTGGATTTGTGACAATAGGTGATAAGAGCTCATGTGACGGAGTGACGAAATATTGAATGTCAAGTTGGTCATGAGATGGAGTGGATGGAGGAGTGTGATCTTGAGTAGGAATAGATGGGATGGTAAGATCTTCATTTGGAGAAGGGGATACGTGGGCATGTTTTGGATTAGGCTCTTGGCATGACTCATCATGTGTGGGAGGCACGATAATGGAGTCTTGGAGGGACTCTTCAAGTGGGGAAGATGGAGGGATGGAGGATTCAAAAAATTCATGGTAATGGATTTTAGTGACACTAAGAGTGGGAGAAGTGGATTGGATCTGGGTGTCTTCAATGGATTAGATGGATCTAGGAGTAGGGGGAGGGGATTGGATTTGGGTGTCTTCAATGGATTCGATGGCTTATGGAGTAAGAAATGGGGGTTTGATGGATTCAGTGATGATTTCAATGGTGTCAATGGTTTGAGTGATGCTAGGGGTGGTATAATCAATGATAGGTGGTTGGTGGAGAAGGGTTTTGTCACTAATGACTGTGGATGATGGGTTGGGATGGAATGGTTCCACTACTTCAAGGTGTCGAGTGGGGGATGTCTTCTTTGTTATAAGTCCTTCGAGAACTTCTGGAGTGAGGAACTTGAATACTCTAGGATGAGATAGCGAGGTAGGAATGGATGGCGGATTATGGATTGGTGGGAGATTAGGACTATGGATTGGTGGACTAGGATTATATGGGGCAATGGGATTAGATGTAGGACTGGGAATAGATGGGGGATTAATATTAGATGAAGGGTGAAGATAGGGGTATTGGAATGGTGAATTAGAACAAGAGGATATGGGTGGTAAATTGTAGTAAGGATATTGGGGTGGTGGATTAGGATGGGAAGATTGAGATGGCAGATTGAGATAGGGAGATGTGGATGATGGATTAGGATAAGAAGATGTGGATGTTAGATTAGGGTAAGTTTATGGGGGTGTAGGTTTAAGATAAAAAGGTGTGGATGCGAGATTAGGATAAGAATATGTGGATGTTAGATTAGGATAAGTTGATGTGGATGTTGGATTGGGAAAAGTTGATGTGGATGTTGGATTAGGATATGAAGGTGTGAATGTAGGATTAGGGTGAGAAAATTGGTATGGAAGATTAGTGTAGTGGGTATATGCAGATGAAGGATTGAGATAGGATGATGTGGATGGGGGATTAACATAGGGGTATTGTGATGGAAAATTAGGATAAGAGGATGATGTAGATGAAGGATATGATGGGGATGTGGATGAAGAAGATAGTGAATATCCCTTGTCAAAGGTCGCATAGAGAGCATGATTAGGCACGGATGAAGACATAATAGGATAGCTTGAAGGGGTGATTGGGTTTTGGAAAATGAGTGGAGAAAGTTTACTAGCGATGATAGCATCAAGGGGATCTATGTCATGTACCTCTTGATCAACAAGATGTTTGTTATTGTCATCAACGTAATTAGGGTTTCCCATGACCACTATTGATGGAGGATAAGGATTCATGATGATGAAAGGATAAAGAGGATGGATGAAAGATTTTGGATGGAAATGGACTAAAGCCCAAATTAGGATTTTGGTCAAGCTCAGATTGGAATTAGATTAAAGCTCAGATTATGATGATTACGACACCAAATCTAGCTCAAGATGGAAACAAATTGATTGGGTCAAAGATGATTGGATAGAGATGTGATTGGATTGGATTGGATAAGATTGATCGATTATTGATAAGATCGACTGATGGATTGGATAGGATGATGAAAGGGATTGTAAACCTCGTTTAGAGATTACTCTAGGTGACTTAGGATATTGATTGATCAGATTAAAGGATAAATGGATGATTGTGGCACCAAATCTACTTTGAGATTGAAAGTGGATTGATTTGGCCAACATCGATGATTAAATTAGGATGGATGGCAATCCTAAGTGGATGTTAATGATGATGATCAATTTAGAAACTTAGGTCAATTCAGATAATAACCTGAAACAAAGTTCAAAGGATTTGGATGGGGAAAACGATGATTTGATTGGAGAAATTGATGATAGAGATAGACAAATGACTACTTGGAATGAGGAGATGAAAGTTCAGAATGAGTAAACGGTTGATCGAAATAGATGAACAACTACATGGAATGAGTAAATGACTACTTGGAATGGATGAATGACTCTTAGAACAAGAAGATGAAGGTTTGGAATAGATGAAAGATTACTTGGAACGAGTAAATGATTGATCAAGACTATTGAACAAGAGTTTGAAATGATAGAAGGAGGTTCAAAATAGATGAACATTTACTCGGAATTAGGAAATGAATGATCAAAAAGGGTGAACAATAGTTCAAAATGAGGAGAACAAAAGTTCAAAATGAATGAATGAAAGCTTGAAATGAGGAAATGATTGATCGGAATGGATGAAAAAATGCTCAGATTGGGAGACTGACTATTGGAATGGATGAAAGGATGAATAGGATGAAATTGAAGAAGATAGAAGGAAGGATCTTAAGATTTTTTTCGATACCCAAAGATCTTGGCTGCAGATGGGCTAAAGCTCAGATTAGGATTTTGGTTAAGCTCTGATTGGGATTAGACTAAAGCTCCAATTAGGATTGGATTGAAGCTCAAATTAGGATGATTAGAGGATGTGATGGGATTGATTCTATACCAAGTTCACGGGTTTTAACTAGAGAACATAAGGTGTTGACAATCAAATTTTTTCAGAATTTGGCAATTTTAGGAAGCTTCACAGACATACCTTTGAGAGTCCAAATTTTTCCCAAAAACTACCCAAAACTAAGATAGGATGAATTTCTGACTAACATCCCAAATTTGAGACATGCATTCTAAGTTATTCATGAAAACAAATTTTCAAAAACTAAAAAAACACACTAAATTGCAATTTTGAGGGTCAAGATGAAAGTTTGAGGCCCCAAAAATGTGCCAAAATGAGGACCAACTGACTAAGGGTCGGTTGGGAATCAACATCTTACCTCATAACACTACCACTCATAAAATTTGAGCCCAAATGGACACCCGAGTCAAAAGTTATGGCCTCTGGAAGTTTCTGCGTAAAAATCAAAAATCTCAAAACGAAGTCTAAGTGATTGGGATGGATGATTTGACAATGGATATGGACTCTAATGATGTTCTAAGTAGCACTTATGTGGTTTGATCGATGAAATGATGACTTATGATAAATGTGGATGAATGAAAACAATGATAGCGGGAAGATGAATGAAGGTGAAATTAGTTGTTTGAGGGGTAGGTTTTCCTATCTAGGAGGGCAGGGTCACCTCCAGGAGGGCAGGGTCACCTGTCTGGGGAGGCAAGTTCACTTGTCTAGGAGGGAAGGTTCACCTATTAGAAAGGGCAGAGTCAGCTATTTGGGGAGGCAGGTTCACCTATCTAGGAGGGTAGGTTCGTCTATCCGGGAGGGGAGGTTCATCTGTACATGAGGGAAAGTTCACCTATTTGAGAGGGTAGGTTCGCCTATCTAGGAGGGTAGATTCACCTATAAAGGAGGGCAGGTTCGACTGTTTGGGAGAGCAGGTTTGCTTGTCTAGGAGGGATGGTTTTCTTGTCTAGGAGGGTAGGTTCGCCTGTGCAAGAGGGGTAGGTTCACCTATCTATAGGAAAGTTGGACTTGTTTCAAGTGAAAACAACTATGGCAAGGACCAAAAATATGGAAAACAATAAGCAATAAGGCTAACTTAACCAAAAATTCACTGGTTTTTCTCAAGAAGACAATTCAAATAGCATAATCCTATGATTAGTGTTAAAGGTATGACCAACATTGTCTTCTAATCTAGGATGAACAAGGTGTCTAGGGAGTCCTCGATATACACCTGGTATGTGAGGCCCAAACCGTGAACACCAATCCATTACAAGCGTGAGACGGGAACCCCAACAAGATACAAAAGGGCTCAGACCAACTCTTCATGTCTATGTAGGTATCACCCTAGCTTCAACGCTATGCCAATTACGACACGATTGGATTAAGGTACAACTTCCCCCCCTTTATTTACCCCACAGGTATGTGTGGTTGGAATCTTCCCTTGGGGTGATGAAATCCCCAAGCAGGTCCCGCTAAGAAATGTAAAAGGGTGACTCAAAGGACTTGGTAATCTATGATTTCTCATCACCCACGGTCACCAAATGGTGCAAGGGGATTAGATACATCAAATATCGTACCAAAAAGAACAACACACAAGGTAAATTGACACCCCTAATTAAGTTATGTTCCTAATTTATCAAGAAACAACAAGCAACAATTGATAAATAAATAGCCTTGCAAGGAAACTTGTTAGTCATTTTTCTTTTTGTTCCTTGCCAAATGTTGATTAGATGCTTGCACAGACACAAACATGACACATTAGGGGGTCAGAAAAACTCAAAACAGTAAAAAATAATGCTTAAATTTCACTTTTTACCTTTTGGAAAAATTTATTTTTGGTTAGGTTCACTTATCTATTGGGTCAGGTACGCCCCTGGACAGGTCAAGTACGCCCCTAGATAGGTTAGGTACGACCCTAGATAGGTCAAGTTTTCCCCTAGATAGTTTAGGTATGCCCCTAGATAGGTCAAGTTTGCCCCTCTGTAAAAACTACAAATTTCAGGTATCTGTGGAGGTCAGGTTCACCCTTGAAGGTCAGGTATGCACATAGACATGTTAGGTTCACCCCTGGAGGTTAGGTACACCTATTTGATAGGTCGGGTTTAGCCATCTACAACCTGCACCTGCAAACAGTGAGAAAATAGAAAATGTGAAAGGATAGGACCCGTGTGTGGGTCCCACCGGGGGCGTGCCATAAATCTGACCAGGAAAAAATACTAAACCAGAAACAAGCAACAACAAGAAATGTACAAAAAACCAATAAAATCACTTAACGCCTCAAGATTAGCCTTGTTGGATTCAAAATAAAATATGATAATAAGAAGAAGATGATTATACCTTGTCTTGAATCGATCCTTTGGTTGGCCCTTGATGGTTGATTTCATGTATGCTCCTTAGGTGGCAAAAGATGTTGATATGAGATGCAAGATCGATGAGAAATGAATGAAAATGGTATGATGGATGCAAGAAATACAAGTTTTTAGCTAAGTGTGGCTCAAATGAAAATTTTGCAAGAGTTTGGTTAGCATAATGATCAACCCCCTAAATGAGAGAAAAGAAGGGGCATTTATAGAGGAAGTTGAATTCTCTAGGTTATTAAATGGTTGAGATTCATGCAACAAGGTCAATATGAAGGGCTATGGTGAGTTGAAGACTCACAAACCCTCACATCTTGACATGTGGAATGTGAGATGGCTTAGGGATGGTGATGTGTAAATGAGGTGGAAGGAGGGTACATGATGTGGAGGAAGGACATGTACTTTGAAAGTACATTAGGAGATGAGAAGATTGCTTGGAGGAATAAAAAGTGAATTGAAAATACACATGCTTGGGGAATCTTGTAGATAAGACAAGGTTCCAAAGGGAGAGGTGGAAAGTACCTTGGATAAGACAAGGTGCCTAAGAAGGTAAGCACTTGTCACATGTGACTTGATGTGACAATTCAAAGATTTCATGGGGAAGAGTTCACATGTGACTTGATGTGACAAGTCAAAGATCACATGGAGAAGAGTCCACATGTGACTTGATGTGACAAGTCAAAGATCACATGGGGAAGAGAAAAAGGATTTTAATATTCGTTGGAAGGATAAAATGAATTAAAAATTCCTTGGGAGGTATATTAGTCTAGTTAATGAATGATTAGAAGGGGGTTAGATGGCTAAGAGAGATTAGAGGCTAACTTGCAAAATTTGGAGGATGTGACACATCCTAATCAAGGATTAGGCATGTGCACCTCTCTAATGATGAGATTAAGAGAATAATTAGGATTAAGAAAGGTATGTGACATGCGAGGAATTAAATAAATGCCATATTTATTTAATTCATTTGATGAAAATGATGATTAAAGAGATAAGGTATTTATTTATTAATTAAATACCTTAGGGATTTGGTAGAATTAAGGATATTAATTAAATAATAGCGATATTACTTAATTATTGCAAATAATGGGATGCTTAGATGAAATGGGATAAATTAAGTGTCCAAATTTAGGTGTTTACAGTTTCAGTTTGCAATATTTTTGTTTCATCCATCTCATTGCATATACCTTTGAATTTGGTTAATTACATAAATTTCATACTCTCAAAATTGCATTTAGGCCTTTTACTCCAAGTTCTTGTATTGCATTTAATCATGGATATGTGCTTTGGTAAGCCGTGGATGTCCTTAAATTCCTTAGTGGATGTGTCAAGTTGTGCTTTTGGAAATGACCCTAATGAAAATGAACTTACTCGGACTCAATCAAATCCTAATAAATTTCCTCCTCATGATGTTGTGATCATTGGAGAAGATGATGGTAGCATGAATAAATTTCTAAAGGATTCCTTAAGAACCTTAAAAACAATGCATCCTTCTATCCATCCATGGAACAACCAACACCCCCTATAATACCAACACTCGAGATGTTTGATTACCTTGTACATCCTAAAACTGAAACACAAACCAAACCTAATTTCCCTATAATAGGTGAACCTAGTTCCTCTAGTCAAGCAAACATTCAACCATTCTATGTTAACAAAGTGACAAGCAATCCCATCAATCTAGAAGAGACATATGGCAAAGGATTCACGACCTTGAGTAAAAAAGGACGTGATAAAACAAGTGAACATGAAATGTTGGTGTAATTATTTATTTATTTACACTTGCATAAGTTTACTTAGGTCTTTTATTTAATTAATTAAGTCCTAGGTTGCATTATTATAAAATCAATAATAATGGGGGCATTACCCTTTCCATGTATTTAGGAAATAAGATTCGTTCTAGAATATCAATTTGAACTTATCTTTATCTCTTAATCATTCCCTAGGTAGGTTGTTAGGATTTACATGTGACATGTATGATTAAGAAATTTGGTAACATGATATTGCATTCTAGATTTCTCTCTTGCCTATTTAATTAAGGCATATTTACACTTGTAAAATATCTCATTATAGAATCTCTATTTGAACGTCATTTTTGTAACACTTTCTATGTGGGTGAATATTTTCTTAGAAAAGGTCCTCTTGAAGACTATAGCTTCATTAAGGACATTGTGAATCCATCATTTTGACATGGTATAAGAGCTTTGCCTTTGAAAGTTCATCCCAGGATCAAGGAAGTTGGCTAGTGAGATTCTTTGCAGGCTTGAAGGCTTTTCTTTGCAAGCTAGTTGGATCTACCTGGGGACCAAGCTTTTTTTTGGTGTAGACCAGGTTCTCTTTGATCTCATCATTGCACTCAAAAGGCCTCAAAACCTATAGATCGCTTTCTTATTCATCAAAATCAAAGATATATCATCGGGTGCCATTAGAGGTATTATGTAGGGTTTGTAAATTTTTGTACTATTTGTACAATATGTTGTAAATAAAAATCATTCCCTACAGTTGCTCTCCATGGAATTTTTTTTAAATCAATAGGATTTCTTTATTTCAAAAATTGGGCTACTTTTTCTATAGTAGGCAGAAAAATTAAATTATCAAGAGTCGACCTGTTATTAAAATTCAAGGTCAACATCACATAGGGTTTATTTTACTCCATGGAATATAGTCTTTGGACTTAAATTTCCATCCATTAGCATTGATATTCATTTTTGTAGATTACACATATTTATTATATTGGCATTTCTATTAAAATTTTGAATTGCATTTTTTTGCAATATTCAAAATTTTTAGTTTCTATTAGTATTTGTCTTCCCGTAGTCTATAGACACATCACATCATTGTCAGTGGTCAACCGCTATTATATCTCTCCAACTTTTTATGTTCAAGTCCCCACTACCAAAGGCTCTGGTCACATCACAATCTAGAGGCCCCACATGACCCAAGTGGTGCCATCCAAGCTATTTTATCCACCAACACCACTCCACCATTCCTCTGCTTCAACGCTGCTTCAGTGGGAGTGCTTTTTTTCTACCTAGATCACCCATGGTCATATTGGAGACCAAGGGCCAAATTTTCTTAGCCCCCAGGGCTTTTTTCTTGCTCGTGGTTAGCTTGCGATCTCCTAGCACAATAGTGATCTTCCAAGGGCTTTAACTTTTTCCTACAATTTTAAAATATAGCAAATGAGATATTATTGGAAAGGTGTTGAATTCTACTTTCTAGTGGCACTCTCTATTTTTTCAAGATTCTACTACCATCAAAAGTTTTAGACAGTTGAAGTGAAAACCATAGATTGGACTTGAAAGGTAATATCTCCTCATCATATTGTCAACATTTTTTCATTCTAGTGACATTAGGGAGGTATTCTAGTGTATTTTTCATCAGTCCTTTCATTTCTTTCAGATTTAGCAGCAGGTGATTTTCTTTGGTAGTTTCTCGCTTTAAGCATCTTTTATCATCACTTGGATATCCTATTTTTTGGAAGAAGTTTTTTGCATCAAGGGGCTTCATTTTAATTGCAATTTGATATATCACTAGCTTCACAACATTTCTTTACATATATCATTTGTCTAGTAGTTGGTACTTTCTCTAATGGCCAATATAGGTTTTGAAATCCTGACACCCCACAACTATCACACATGGAAAGTAAGCATGAAACATCTCTTCTGGTCAAAAGGAATACAATCAACTTTGAATGAAAATCAACCACATTTGAATAGAGAGTATGAGCAATTTTAGCATCACATCAAGTGTGAGAAATCCATGGGACTCATTGTACTCCATGTCTCCAATTCCTTGTTCTTCCACATTGAGGGGTGCTCCAATCCAAAGGAGGTATGGGATAAGCTCAAAGAGTTGTTTGGTTCTATAAGTGATGTTCATGCAGTTCAATTAGAGTTGGAATTAGCATCTTTATTAGTTGATTCATTTCCCTCCATAGAAGATTATTTGGTAAAATTAAAATCTTTGAGGATAGAACTATCAGGGTGTGGGAAAGAAGAAAAAGATAAGGAATGCATTTTCATGATCTTGCCTACGTTGAAAGGTTTATTTTCCTATTTTACAACTTCCATTTACTCTACCATGGATGGACTAGGAGATAGTTTTGTGATGCCTTCTTTTGAGACTTTTTGTGAGTGGTTAACAAGGGAACAATCCAAACTCAACAATGTAGATTCTTCCTCAAAGTCTCATGCTCTAGTTGTAGCACCATCTAAAGGGAAACAAAATAATAAAGGAAAGTCTAAGACATGATCCATTGAAGCATCACATCAAAAGGAAGAAAAGCCTAAGAAGGAGAGGCCCAAATGCAATTTTTGTAATGGGCTTGACATCGTGAGGAGACATGCTTCAAGAAGGAGATACAAGTGGGAATGAGACATGATATCACCTATCTAGGGTTTAGGATCACCTCTATCTTGAGATGTATGGAGATGGATAGAAACGCCTATGATGGGATCACCTATGGGTTTAATAGAACCGCCTATGTCTTGAATTGTACGGACAAGGATGGTACATATAGGATGTGGGATCACCCCTATGGACAGTAGGATTGCATGTTCAAGGAATAGGCGAACGTGGATGAAATGGATCTGAATCAAACTCGCTAAAAAGGATGAAAATATTTTCTATTCTAAGGGAACATGTCGATAAGGAGGACACAAATTAGACACAAATTTTCCTCTAGATAGGGCAAGATTGCCTATTTAGGGAACAAGCAGATGCAAAGTCACCTAACTAAGGGACCCACCACCAAATTCACCCCTAAAAAGGATGAATTCACCTAAAGGATGACTAAACTCTGACTCAAGATGCATAATTTCCCCTTTCAAGGTAGGATTACCTATCCACAATGCAAGTTAGCCCCTATGAGGAGAAAATTCACCACTGAGGGTAGGGGAAGACTATGGAAAAGGAGAAAAAATGAAAAATAATAAGCAAAGGGATGGAATGAATTGGACTGATGAAAAGAATTGGTACCGCACAAGAAGACACTCTAGGAAACACAATTCTAAAATTAATTATAAGGGCTTACAAACTTGATGTAGGCCCATCAATTTACTCTATGATACTAGGGTGGTTCTCTGGATTACCCTTTCTTGTGAAGGAAGATAGCTAGTAATTCATTGGCGGAGGGTCATCAATAGACACGATGGGCTCACCTTCATGCTGTCTCTCAAAGACTATCGTATTCCACCACAAGGATTTATATCTCAACCCAAGGGAGTATGTGGTGAGTTAACTTTGTGGCGCCATATGAAATCCCTACACTACACCAAGCCGCGGATGAACATGGGTCTCCATCTAGGTTAAACACGCTATCTCGTGCATCCTCGATATACACTAAGGTACGTGAGGCACAACCATGAACACCAGCCCATCATAAGAATGGATTGAGAGCCACAACGAGGTACTGGAAACTCAGGCCAACCCTGCACGTCTTATCTAGGTATCAGCCTAGCTTTGACGCTTCGCTAAATATGATGTGACTAGATTGGGGAAAAACTTTTGTTTTCCCTCCTTTATATACCCCACCAGTAACACATGGTTGGAATCATCCCCTAAGTGATGAAATCAAAAGTAGGTCCCACTAAAGGGAGGAAATACTAGATGCTTTGGCTAGTCCCCAGGCTTGCACATAGTGTAAGGGGTGTGCTTAGATGCATTAGCACTTCTTGGGTAGACTAGACTGAATTGGAACAAATTGTGATTTCTCATCACCTAGGATCACCGAAAGGTTGAAGGGGAGTGGATACATCAACAATTTTCTCCCAAACATGGGAAACACGTTAATTGACCCTTTAATTAATGTGTGTGTACCTAAATTAGTATAGAAAAAAGGAACACAGGTAGAGCTAAAGTAAGGGTCTTCAAGGATAAGAAACATATAGGAACAATACATGATATCGCCTATCAAGGGTTCAAGATCACCTCTATCCTGAGATGTACGAAGATGGACAAAAATTCCTATGACAGGATCACCTATGGGTTGAACAAAACCACCAATGTCTTGACCTATACGAATAGGGATGGTATAGACAAGACATGGGATCAACCCTACAAACAGTAGGATTTCCTGTTAAAGGAATTGGAAGATGGGGATGACACGAATAAAATTCAGACTCACCCAAAAGGATGACAGGATCACCTATTCTAAGGGAACAAGCAGACTCAGATGGCATAGATTGGACATAGACTCGCCTATGGATAGGGAAGGATCACCTATTCAGGGAATAGGTGGATGCAGGATCACCTAACTAAGGGACCCACCAGTAAATTCACCCCTAACAAGGATGAATTCACCTACAGGATGTCTAAACTATGACTCAAGATGAAAAATTTCCCCTTTTATGTTAAGATCACCTGTGCACAATGCAAGTTCACCCCTATGAGGAGAAAAATCTCTATTGAGGGTACGGGCAAACTATGGAAAAGGACCAAAAAATGGAAAACAATAAGCAAAGGGTTGGACTAACTCAGACTGATGAAAAACACTAGTATCACACAAGAAGACACTCCAGGAAACACAATCATAAAATTTGTGATAAGGGTTTACAAACTTGATGTAGGCCCACCAATCTAATTTGTGATACTGGGGTAGTTCTCTAGATCACCCTTTCTTGTGAAGGTGGATAGCTAGTGATTTAGTGGCATAGGGTCATTAATTGACACCATGGGCTCACCTTCTTGCTCTCTCTTAGAGACTATCATAGTTCACCACAAGGATTTGTATCTCAACCCAGGGGAGTATGCGGTGAGTTAACTTCAGGGTCCCATATGCAATTCCTACACTACACAAAGCTACAGCTAAACAAAGGTCTCCATCTAGGTTGAATAGGCTATCTCGTGCATCTTCGATAAATGCTAAGGTATGTGAGGCACAACCATGAACACTAGCCCATCACAAGCATGAATTGGGAGCTCTAGTGAGGTACTGGAAACTTGGGCCAACCCTGCACGTCTTATCTATGTATCATGCTAACTTTGACACTTCACTAAACATGATGTGACTAGATTGGGGTACAACTCTTGTTCTCCCCCCTTTATATACCTCACTGGTAACATGTGATTGGAATCATTCCCTAGGTGATGAAATCCCAGGTAGGTCCTGCTAAAGGAAGGAAACACTAGACACTTCATCTGGTCCCCAAGCTTACACATAACGTAAGGGGAGAGCTTAGACACACTAGCACTTCTTGGGTAGACTGGACTAGATGAGAAAAAATTGCAATTTCTCATCACCCAAGATCACCAAAAGGTGCAAGGGGAGTGGATATGTCAACAATTTTCTCCCAAACATGCGAAACAAGTTAATGGACCCTTTAATTAATGTATGTGTTCCGAAATTAATATAGAAAAATATACACAAATAGAGCTAAACAAAGGGTCTTTGACTGATCATCCTATAAAAAATGAATTAGTAATTTCAATCTCTAGTCTTGGACAAATGATTTGCTGCACAAACGTCAATAAAATCACACATTCATAGATCGACAAGTTAGGTGATTAGTACCCAAAAAATAAATTAGCTTGAAGCTCAAATCAAAAAATTAAAAGGTTCTGGATTACCACAAATTCTCCTCTATGTGAGATGAGTTTTCCCCTATATGTGATTCAGGATCGCCTATCTGATGAAGAGGTTGGATTGTGTTTTCATTTTGGAGGAAAATGCGTATTCACTTTCACCTTTGTAACTCGAGAAAGTTAGCCTTTTCCTAGACATGTCTTCCCATTCAAGTTAGTCTTATGTAGATTCACCTCTATGATTGAAATTCTAAATGGTCAAATGCAAGCTTGCCCTTTTACTAGAAGGGCGTAATTCACCTATTAGTAGTGTAGATCCACCTTTGTGTCTAGCAAATTCGCCCCTACATGTAAAATCTGAACCTACAAAATTTAAAACAACAAGCAAATGTGAACTAGACCTATGACGTGGGTCCTATTGGGCATGCAAGAAATGTGTACAACTATTTTTACCTACTCTAAGATGCAAAACCAAACAAAATGCAACAAGGAAAGAAAAACCACAAATCAAACACTCACAACTAGGCCTAGTTGAATTCAAACAAAGCACAAGAAAATGAAACCTTTTACCTTATTAAAATTGATGGTTTGGTTGGTTCTTGTTGATTTTCAATTGTGTGCTCCTTGCTTGGAAAAATGACATGTGACTATGATCAAAATGAAGCTACAGTGATGAGGAATGCAATGCAGGATGTGGGTATGTGAGTAGATGCAATATGGAGGCTGAAAATGCTGCAACAATGGTGATGAATTGAATGCTTGAATGCTTAGTGTGCTTGAATGTGGATAGTCCAAAATGGAGAAATTTCCACCATTTTTATGGGAAGTGCCTCTAAAATAATGGAGGGTCAGGATTGATCCATGGTGGAAGAGATCAAGGGCCAAGATGAGTTGGGAACTCACAACCCCTCACAAATTGACAAATGGCGAATGACATGGAGGTAGTTTGATGTACCTTGGAAAGGCACAAGATCTCCTCATAAAAGAGGTCCTTGTCCACATGTGCCTGGAGGGGACATGTGAGGAATTAAAAATTCCTCAAAAATCCTCATGGGGATGGGAGAAGGAATTTAAACTTCCTTAAAATGCATTGGATAAATAAATGTGAATTAAAAATTCACATAGGGAAGGGGATGCCTTCTCCAAAAGGAGAAGACATTTAATGTGGGCTGACTAAGGACACATGCCATAAATGGCATGAGGATTATGTTAGCTTAATTAGGTGATTAAGGTTGTGCAAATGTTGGGTTAGGCAAGTTAATGATAGATTAAGGATAAGTGGGAGATTATGGAGGATATGACCCTGATGATGATTAGTGGTGTGCACATCTTAATCACAGATTAAGTATATTAATTTGGATTAAAGAGGATTATGGAGGATGTGACATGAGGAGAGAGAAGAAAATGAATTAAAAAATGATTTAATTCAAAAAGGGTAATGACTAAATTAAATAAATTATGGTATTTATTTAATTTAGAGAAGAATGGGATAAGGTATTTGATTGATTAATTAAATACCTTAGGGGACATTAGGCTGAGATGAAATATTAATCAAATAATAAGCTATTTAATTAATATGGTTAAGGAATGCAGGATAGAGGAATGCAAGGGTAAATTTGATCATATGGGGGTGGTCAAATTCAGGTGTCTACAAGTGGAATCTCCAAAATCTGAAAAACTAGTGAAAAGATACGAGCTCGAGATTCCAAAAGAATGCACTAATTTAAGTTGGTTGTAATTCATACCCACAACAAAATCTGGTAAAATTGTCTATATGGCTATGAAGTACATGAAACCAACTTTCAAGTGATATCTTGTTTCTGAAAATTTGATATCTTAATGAAAAGTTGTGCTCCATTGAAAAAAAATTCCCTATTAGGGGGTGCCGACTAACCAAGCACAAAATTCAAGCACCTTGGACAAAAAAATCAGACCCTTGGGCTGTAATATGATCGCAAGGCTTAGTTGGTTGGCAAAAAAAAGTGTTGCTAGATATGGTAGTGGCGGTGCCATGGTGGAGCAGTGTTAGGGCGACACTACTCCAATCGAGCATAGCACAAGAAGAATGAAAACTTTGGTGGATGATGTGAATGGCGGTCAATAGAGAATAAGCTAGTGATCATGGAACCAAACATGGCATAGAGAAGTACAAATAGTAATGGGTGACTATTCGAAAGGACTGACAAAGAATGTCAACTTGAGAAATAAATGCCTAGTAAGTCGAATGTGAAAAAACCCTTGCAATATTAAATATATTGTGCAAAAAAATCTCTTCCATTGAAAAAGAATGACCATGATATATAAATTTTAATATTTATTATTATCAACTAAAATTTGAAATAAATACAAGCCGATAGAAATTTTCTCAAACCGAATTTTATTAAAAAATGTATGTCGACATGTATAAATCGACTACCAAATATATTAAATTTGTAGAAATTAAATATCAAACCCCAAAACTATACTATTTTGACTAATATTTAATCAAATCTAGAATTATATTTTTTTCTACCAACTATATAGAAAACTATATGAGCCTGATAGAAACAAATTTAACTTGTAATGATATAATGATTTATACTGACTAGAGAAAACAAATTTCTACAACAAGGGGGATGAAATGTTTTCCTTTGCAATTGT
This sequence comes from Sequoia sempervirens, assembly GCA_007258455.2. Classification (NCBI taxonomy): domain Eukaryota; kingdom Viridiplantae; phylum Streptophyta; class Pinopsida; order Cupressales; family Cupressaceae; genus Sequoia; species Sequoia sempervirens. The sequence goes on along the minus strand of VDFB02358134.1, from coordinate 98,566,854 downwards.
ATGATCTATACGATGCCCTTCCAATATAATTGCAAAAAACCTCTAATGGCCTCCAAATGACGAAGTCGAATTTCAATGAATGGGTAGGTGTTTCTAGGGTTTTAAGACCTTCTGAACATAATGGCAGGTCAAATCTAACCCAAAATGCTTTTGAAATCTATTGCCTTCCAGATGAGAACAACTAGCCCTTCATGCAAACCCTTCCACCTATGATAGTCTCCTCAGATCTACTTCCTGATATGGGATGGATCTCTTATGGCCTAATCTTTGATACCATGTTGGAAATATGAATCAACAATAACCTAGTTGAAGTTGCAGTCTTCAATGGATCAACCAAGAAGAAAACCATCCACACGAATACAAAAGTGATTCATCAAGAGCAAGAAGACAATATGATCAAATGATGATCTAGAATGCATTAAGATATAATCTTTGATATGATTTAAAAATGTACAAGTTCCTTGGTTATATAGGAAAGGAAAGAAGAGGTTGGATAACCACCTTAGTTGCAAACATTAAGTGCCTAATACATAATTTTAAATGCATGAGAGAAATATTAAATTCCTAGATAACTACATGCTAATTAATGAGACATGGCCCCATTAAATAGTAGTTTCTAGAATGTCACCTAGGAAACTAACTCCTAAGTAAACTTATTAATAATGTGAATAGGTCCTCACTAATATCTAGTTACAAAATAACCCCATTCACACTAACACTCTATTCTCTAATTAGCTAAATTACTTGAGTAGAAATTGGTTAATTTTAGTATAATTTTTAAAATTATGGGGAATTTTATAAGTTATTTTTATAATATTATAGTAAATATTATGAATTTAAAGGATTTTCCTCAAATTTAATCAAATTTATATAAAGTAGAAGATCAATGTTGTAATGATTACATCTCTATCAATGATAACTTATTCATAAGATTATACATATTTTGTTGTCTGAACTATTATGGATCTAAGGAGGATAAGAGATGTAGTATAGAAAAATGTCATCCTTGACAATTTCAAATTTGTTTGGGCCCTCCCTGCTAAAATTGGGCTTCTTTATGCCTTAAATTGGCCTCATTTTTCATCCAAAAACTTAATTAATGCATCCTTCTGAGGATAGTCCTAACACATATGTAATAACCAATCAAAATTAATGATTTTGGATTGTATGTCCCATATTTAGTAATCTAGGACTCATACACCACCTTGGGCATATGGGTCCTATAGTTTCGAGGCCCTGATCTGGATTTCACATTGAGCTAAGCATTTCTTGAAGAATGTGTCCAAAACTTGGCCTAATGAGACTCATACACCCCAATTGGTGTATGAGTCCCACTTAGCTAGGACCTAGTTTAAATTCAAATTCTTGGTGGTATTTTATTCTCCTACATCTGATTTCAGCTTGTAGTGTTGTAATTTAAGGAAATTTGACATAACCAAAGTATAAATACAAGGTTATTTCACATATTTTCTCTTACAAAATTTTCATGAGCAAGTGTGACCTAAGTATGCAAGCATTCTAGCATTCAAGAGCATTCAAGAGTGATTATCAAGCATTTTACAGTATTATTCAAGATTCAAGCATCATGTCAAAGTCATCAAGCATCATGTATTTTTTTTAGCTAACATTTGTGATGTAGGGTTTTATGATTCAAGCAAGCTTTCAACTCAAGATCAACAACATTCAAGCAAGAGTGAAGATCCACATTCATGCTATCCATTTCATAGATGTACACAACATCTTATTCAAGGGTTTGGTGAGTTGCAACATAGCATATATGTTCATTCATCATTCCTCCTTTCTATTTCATTTCATTTCAAGGTTTGATTACCGAAACGAGGTTTGAACAAGGAAAACCTCTACTCACTAGTAACAAAACAATAATTTTCCCTCTCTTTTATGTGTGATTGCAGATCTAGGTGGTTTATGTTAAAGATCCATTGAAGAGAAAGATTGGAAAAAGATTGTCAAGTTGTCAAAGTTGTCATCTTAGTTGCAAGATCACAAAAAGTCATCTATAGAGATTTTTTTTAGCATTTTAGAACTATAGATTTTCAAGGAAGGAAGCTATAGGAAAGTAATAGAGGACATTAGTGTTTCATAACAACCCTGATACTAGTACTAAATCGTCACTTATGGCATATGAGTCCTAGTATACCTATTTGTAAACTTTTTTTGTAGATCCTAATTCAGCAGTTCTAGATTCTAGTCTAGAATCGAAACCCTAAACTAGGAATAATAGCCACTTGTGGCATATGAGTCCCAATATACCTATTTCCAAACTTTTTTTGTAGATCTTAATTTAGCAGTTCTAGATTCTGGTTTCGGCCTAAAACCCTAAACGAGGACTAACTCACCCCTACTAGCATATGAGTTTCAGTGTGCATCAAAATCAATATTTCTAGGACTTTAGACCTTCATTCAAGCCTGTTAAGTTTCCAAGTGCACCTCTGTACTTTTGCAATTCACTGTTATGATTTGAGCTTATTTCTAGGTCATTTACTTAACATTTTGCATATCATTAGGTTTTATCACTAATTCTTGCACATTTCTTGTATTTCCAAGCTCTATCTTGGTGGTGAACCCCCTTTTAGTATTTAAGCATACCCTAGGACATGCTATTATAGATATCTTTCTCTCATTCTATCCTTGGATTGATATCTATAGGGTTTCCTTGAGTGAAACGTGGAGAAAATTGTTGTTATATCCCCCAAACACAGAGCGCAATTTTCTACCTTTCAAGAGGAAATACGTATTTTTTACTAGCTTCATAAAGGCTTGTGATGTCATGCCATTTTTTTCAAGCGAGAGAATTAACTATGAGAGTACTAATAATGATACTTCTAGTCTTATTGGAATGATGATTGAAAGGATTACTCACAATTTCTTGATTAAGGGAATATTTGATATTTTCTTCTTCAAAGACAATATTCTTGAATTTGACCATAATTTTCTTAAATTAAATATGACAAATCTATAGATAGGCATTGGAAGTTGTTTATTGCAATAGTGGGTGGTGAAAGAATATATATTGAACCCTCTGACTATTACAAATTTGGAAAAGAGAACATTTTGTGATATTTTCCATAAAAGAGGGATCACACCCTACTTTTAGGAAATAAATGGGCATGATTTTATTCTTTTTCATCAGTTTTCTAGAAGGAAAAAATATTGTAGTGGGTGGTGTTATGTTCACAATCATTGAGGGGATTATTGAACAAGTTATTGACTTAACTTATGAAGGTATAAAGATAAAATAAATTAGGAAAAAGTAGAGTTAAATATTTTATCAACTCTTTTCTATAAGAATGAGAGAAATTGACCAAACTCTAAAATTAATTTAAGCAAGAAAATCTAGTAACACCATGGAATAAGGTATGTTGGTTCCTCATTAAATATATAAGCTTAGAAGAATGACTTAAGTAAGTTCATGCCTACCATTTTCTATTGTTGGACCATCTTAGGCAATAAAATTTTATTCACATTCCTTTATATATTCTCTCATATTTGGAGACCTCTGTGACAGAGGTTCTCTCGAGAAAATGTGTTTTACCTTTCACTAGGGATTGATGTTTCATCCATACTATTTTAATCTTAATAATACTCTTGCATCTACCCCTTTCTTTTCAACTCAAGCTTTATTCCCTAGAAATGATATCATTATTTTATGCAGAATTTTTTTACCCTATAAAAATAAAGAATAGCAAAAGGATATTGTTGTTGTAAATGACCTGATTAATTCCATCAAGTAGATTGGTAAATATACTATTTTTTACTCTAATTAAACATGTCAAGAAATTAGTTAACAATATAATGGATAAGAAAACCTATAAAAAAGGAGAGAATACCCATATTTTAAAAGGAATTTATAATAGAGTTAGTTTTAACTTCTCACAAAAAGGGCTAATTTCAAGAATGTTAAAATCAAAACAAACACTATAAATATAAAAAATTGATGCTATTGTCATCCCATCTAGCCTGGTAATAAAAGAACATAAAATAAAACTAGTATATAGGCTCTTTTGTTTGCTAAAGATGATAATTCTAGAAAAATAGAAGTGAGAATTAATTATAAAAAAGAAAGTTCATATTGATATTGAGGAGAAAGTAAGGGCAGGATATAGATCACTAGAGATTGTTGTAAAAGATAATGAAATTTTCTTTGACGAGAAATCTCTTCATATTTCTTCAAAGAAAGATAAATACTATTCATTCCATTCACCAAATAATAAAAAATAGTTATAAAATCTTTATTATTTGTACTAAGTGCATATATTCAAAGTAGTAATATAACATTAAAAAAGAACTACAAAATATAGTGGTTCATCTTCTCATGTTATAATATATTTTGATTGCTCTATTGATAGATTGCCAAGTAAACCTCTTCCTAAATTGATTACTTAACAAGCAATGCACAATGAAAAATAATAAAACACTTCATGTATCTCTTATTTAAAAAAAAACTTATTTTTAAAAGTCAAAATAAATGTACTACCATCTTCATATAACTCTCTACATAATTACTATATTCTAGTAAATGACTTCACCACTTACAGATAATCAATATTTTTTAACCACCCTCTATTTTCTTCACAATTTTCTCTAGATTTCAGTGCAACACTTTGTGCAAAATATATGTTGATTACCAAGCAAAATACAATTTACTAACACATCTAAAATATAATAGAAACTCTTACATATGAAATTGTCTTTCAAATGATAAGATGTACCATTGTTAGGAACATGTGATACTCGAGTAGCCGCTCATACAACATTGTATATTGCTTGTATTAAGAACACAAGGGAAACTAAACTTAACAGAATGAATGCCATCAACTACCATTTTTGAATACAGAGACCATACATTGAATATTGTTTCCCTGCACTTCTAAATTATTCTTTAATGCAATTTACATACAAATATTGTCGTTTCACATGTACATGTTATTATTATTATTTTATGAGTAGAATTGTGTTCAATTTTGCTGGTGCAGGCCTGTATACCTTGCTCTGCTCAATGTATGAGCTTAACAAATTGTACGTGTTGAAATGGATGGTTGGGGCACTCATTCTGCAGTCACGCACATATTGTGAGTGGGCATCCTATGCAAGGTGGCTTTTATTACTATTCTATGACAGTACAACGTTGGGGCATTCTGCAAGTCACGCATACATTGTGAATGTGCATCCTATATAAGGAAGGCTTATAGCGGCTGTTATTACTATCCAACGGCAGCAAAAGGAAAATATTGATAGCATAATGAAACATATGTTAGTGGTTGGCTTATTTTTTCTAGTGACTGGTAGTTTGCTATAGATAGTTTAATACTTTGGTGGAAATGGTAGTATGTTGTCTGAAATAATGTATTGTATTGGTTTAGATGTACTATTTGGTTATAGGTGGTATTGGAAAAACGCGTTATCTCTCACAAGGACGAAATGAATAGTAAAGAGGTACCTTCGGAGCAGATGCAAGTTCTAATCTCGTGGCTCTTAGCCGTCTTTCTATTTGCATTCATCTGAACGTTTAATTTCTTTCCTCTGTTGTCAATTTGAGCTCCCATGAATAAGCCGTTGAGCTCCCATGAATAAGCCGTCTTTCTATTTGCATTCATCTGAACGTTTAATTTATTTCCTCTGTTGTTAATTTGAACCACTGCTTTGCAAATTATTCTTGTAGCACACACTTTTACTGTCCTGTGAACATGCTTTTCTAATTGCTGGTATTCTCCAGCTTAATTACGTAATGAAATGAAATATTACATAACGATACAATACTTCAGATTCTATAATGATCCAAACTTCGCCTTATGCATTTCGAAAAGTCTATTATATAGTAGAAAATAATCAAGAGTACACAAAAGAATAACAATCGTGATCGCATGAATGTTAAAATAGTAAATTCGGAAATATGTAATTATATTTACAGAGAATTTGCCCTTATAGAATAGATTGCGACGGATAAACCTTCATAACAAATTACAGACATGAATCAACATAAGCTCCTATCTTAAACTATAACTATTTAAACTAGAGCATTACATTGAAAAAGGTGATATAAATGGCTTCTAAGTTGAGAGAATAATATCTTCTAAGATGTGTTAAAAGTTTCATACATTTTTGTTGGGAACATTATATCTATTGAAAGGTGGATAGTGATGGATAGTGATTGTTCAATTATTATTGATGATATGTTGTTTCTAAGTAATAAGATGAATATGATTTGCAAATTGAAGTCTCATCTTTTAGTATAATTTGAGATGAAGGATTTAGATGCAACTAGATTCATTTTAGTGATGAGGATTAAAGAATATAGAGCTAACAAAAAGGTTTGGTTAGGATAGATTAAGTATGTGAATTCAATGTTGGATAGATTTAGCATGTTGGCTTCTATATGTTTATGCATTTTGTTAGTGAACATATTTTTCCCTCAAAAACAAATACAAAATATGACACAAAATGCCTAGGAAGAAGGATGAATCAACACTAATAGTTGGAGAGATCACCATTAGATTGATGATCTTCCTCTAAATTTTGGAAATGTACAACTCCCTTTTTATGATGTGCACTGAATTAGAATGGGGTATACTTTTAACCGAAAAGCAAAAAAGGAAAATCTAGCACCTATAGATACGAGAGACTGATTTAAAATGAAGTGGATGCAAAAAATCAACACAAAGTTCATCTATCTCACACCCACAAGTGAGAACCAAGAAAAGCGTGAGCAACAGAATTTCACATCAACGGATGAGTTAATCTGAATCCAAAGCTTCAGGAATAACCACATACACAGCTGGATAAAACATCAAAGAGTAACTAAAAAGAAACAAAGTGCACTTGCAGCCAGAAAAAAACATTAATAAGAACACAGTCTCAAAAATATTGTCCTTATTTCTCCAAAGCAAAATATGAGTTCAAAGCCTCAAAATCACATACAACAAATTGAGCTGAAAGAAAATAAAACTGCTACTACTTCCCTTGTTTCCCCTTATAGTATTAACAATAAAATTTCCCCCCTGAGTTACATAGTACTCTTGGAGAGTAATAAAATTCGGATCCCCTCTTTACAATATCATTCGCTTGCCTATTTGAAGATTTCTTCTCTCTTTCAATCCCCATTTCTACCCTTTTTAGTTACCATAACCAATTCTTTATAATTGGGAGCTATAACTATTTATAAAAAAAATTCAAAGAAATTCTCGTATCTCTAAAATTTTTAATGGTCTTCTAACCACCTCTTTATTTCCAATGCAAGCCTATGTTTTCACTCTCATATATATCTTTCATTGTCTTTGGAATCTTTTCAAATGTTTCTAGACTCTAATATGATGTCTCAACACTATCATTAATCATCCTCACTATTTGGTATATCTGAACCAACACTTGCTACAAATATTGCACTCCATTAATCACCTTATAAACCATAAACAAATATTGTGAGTCAATATCGAGTTAAGTGATATCAGAACTTTAGAACATTATTTGCTTTTAACCCCAATGAAGCTCCTTCTACTTGTACCATAGAAAAAGTATTTCTTGCTTGACATGGGAATAATTGATGATAAATTGGACTTAATAAGGCCTTGATTTAGTGTTGTGAGGTGTTTTACATGTCCATACAAGGTCTTGGACCCTTGCAAATTGAATAAAATGCATTTATTAATGTCTTGTGAGGGTGTTGTGAAGTGTTGTAACCAATTTCTACACTTTTATAGACTCTTCTCATTATAATTCATCTAAATATTCCCTTTTTATTCCCTATCAAGTCCTATTTTAAAGTGTTGTAATGAATTGTAAAAATATTTCACACTTTTCTAGGCTTAATTTCACTATTTACATCTTTCTTATGCTTTAAATGACCACTTTATGCACTCCTAACGCTTAATTAAGTATATTTTTCAATGTAAACCAGATAAACAACATTAAATGTGACTTAATTCTTGACACCCACTTACAAGCCTAGAGTGGGACCCACTCACAATGGGTGGCGAATGAGTCCCTCTTGGCTCCAAAATCAAAATAATTCAAATTTTCTTTTGGGTTTTTATTCAAAAATACCTCATGTCATCCTATGGTGAGGTATTATTGGGTTATTAAGGCATAAGTGTATAAATAAGTGTTTTTCCATCCATTCTAACCCCCATTCATCCATTAACTCATTTTCACAATTCATTCATCATCTATCTTCTCCATCAAGTCAAGCAAGATGGGGTTTCATCTTTGCAAGTCATCAAGTTAGCTTAAAAGACATTCAAGGGTTGAATCTTCCTTCATTCCTATAGAAATTCAAGTTCAATCATCATGGAAAGGTAATCAAATCGATTATTGCATGCTTCATTACATTCTTTCTCTATTTTGGTTTAATTACCTAAAAGGGATTTGACCAAGGCAAACCTCCATGCCCTAACATTCACCATTTATCTCTCTTGTCTTGTGATTTTATAGATTTAGGCCTCTTGGAATCTTGGAAACCATTAAGAATCAAGTTGTAAAGTGGTTTAAGTCTTCTCTTCATTTTCCAAGTCAAAATATCAACAAAAGGTGACTTTCAGGCTCAAATATGATAGTTTCAGAACCAAACACCTAGAGAAGCAGAAAGTACAAACTGAAATTTCTGGATTCAACATTTGAGTATTTAGAAATTAAAAAGTGGACTCATTCACCATGGGTGGTGAATGAGTCTCACTTCTAGGTCAGTTTTTGGTTTTCTACATTTTTAGATACCCTTTTGTCCGAAATAGGTTCCAAAATAGTTTATAGAACTGGGACTGATTCACCCATAATGGTGAATGAGTCCCACCAAGCCTAAAATTCAACATCAGTAGCATTCCAAAAGCCATTTCTAGTCTCCATCCATATTCCAGGTGCACACTTTCAGTCTCATCCATTTCCATGTAGTTTTGTTCACATTTCTAGGTATTTTTTCATTACACAATGTGCTTTCAAACAAGTTACATTTCTTACATTTTGCATACTTAGTCAATCAATTTCATCATCTATTTTCTTTTAGATCATTTCATTTAGTCATACTCACATCATACAATCCTCTATTTGAGTGAACCACCTAGATTTTGGGTGTGGGATCTATCTCTTTCCATTAGGTGAAAGACCCCAATTGAGCAAAGAGACATAAATTCCCTAACCACTCTGAAATCTCCAGTTCACTACTATATTCATTTCAATAGACCAATGAGGTGTGAGAGATATTTCATTGGAATTTTTACCTTCAAACATGGCACTTCACACCATGGTGTCACTCAAACAAGAGACTGCAAAGAACTTGTGGCATGTGCTACCCCCAACCTTGTCTTCATGTCATCAGATCGAGTATATTGGAGGGATTGACACTTTATTTGCATTTAAGCCAAACTAGGGTTTAAGATGCAACTTGCCCGATACCTTATTGGGTATTACTAGAAATTTGGTATCTTCTTTTGACTTGGATTTCATACCACCATTTGACCAAAAACATAGAATATTAAGAATATTTATTACTATGAGGCCAAGATATGGATAAACAAAATATTACTCATCCTATTGGGACATAGAGTTAAATGTTAGGTAGAGCACAAAATGAAATGAGAGGTGAAAATTTGTGGGTAAGATTTGGCTCTGAATGGGGATGGATTTTCCTAGTGAAAAATAGAGAACTCTAGAAGCTTTGGGTAGACGAGTGCCTTATCCATTGGGCTAGAAAGTCAAAGAATGGTAGAAGTACAGAGAGTTTTTTAGCAGAAGGGTGGAGGGGAACCAGGCACAAGCCAAAAAAAAGCAAGCCAAAACTTGAACCAAAATGGGAAAACAACCAAACTAACACACCAAAAATTGGCTACTATGTAGATGGTCATAAGACCTTGCCTCTAGAGAGCCTGATGTTCATGCAAAGCCATTCACAAGCTAAGAGAAATATGCCCCTTTGTGGAAAAGTGGATTGTGGCCACATGTTGAGGTTGGGAGTAATCACCACTGTGCAACTATTGTGTTATGAGACCTCCAGCTGATAGATTGTAAGTACACAATCATGCCCAAACAACCATCCTTCATAAAAAATTTCAAGAACATGATTTATTCTTTCTATGACTTTACAAGGGATATTGATAGAAAAATAGGGCTCATCATTTTGATTTATCCATCTCACCATCCAATACCCCAATGTTTGTATTCTTGTTGGCTGGAAACTTATCTTCTTGCAGTGGAAATAAAACCTTTATCTCACATGCAATATTATCTTCTGCTTGATGGTTCATCCTATTCATTTCCACATTTCCAGACTTATTAAAAGCAGACTCATTTGACCCAACACCATTATTAAAAGGAAAAATAAATGTCTTCATACAATCTTCTTCAAAAGAATCAGAGAATTCAAAAAGAGGATTATCTCTTACTCTTGAATCTTCGCAAAATTCCATTGACATATATAGTGCATTAAATGTGCTCCTAAAATATTCATGCTTCCAATTGAGAGTTTCAAATTATGATGTATTCATATCTTCTTTTATGTTACGAGAACTACAAGTAAATGCATCTATTCCCCACGGATAGGATGGAACCAAAGCCATGACATAACACTGGAATTATTTTACCACATAGTTCTTTCATAAACATAGAGTCACTAACCTCTGTCCTCGAGGAGGCACCTTCATATTTATGAGAGAACAAAGCACTAGCCACTTCATTCCCTAGTCGAGTCACCAAAAAATTGTTAGTGAACAAATTTTTCCCTCAAAAATAAATACAAAGAATGACTCAGAATGCCTAGGAAGAATGATCTTCCTCTATATTTTGAAAAGGTACAACTCCCTTTTTATGATGTGCAATGAATTAGAATGGGGTATGATTTTAACTAGAAAGTATAAAAGGAAAATCTAAGACCTACAGATATGAGAGACTGATTTAAAATGAAGTGGGTGCAAACAAGCAATACAAAGTTCATTTATCTCGCACCCACAAGTGAGAACTGAGAAAAGAGTGAGTAACATAATTTCCAATCAACAAATGAGTTAATCTGAATCCAAATCTTCAAGAATAACCACATACACAGTTGGATAATACATCAAATAGTAATTACAAAGAAATAAAGTTCATTTGCAGCTAAAAGAAAACATTAATAAGCACACAGTCTTAGCAATATTTTCTTTATTTCTCCAATGCAAAATATGAGTTCAAAGCCTCAAAATCAAGTACAACAAACTTAGCTACAAGAAAATAAAACTACTCCTACTTCCCATGTTTCCCTTTATAGTATTAACAGTAAAATTTCCCCCCTAAGTTACAATGTACTTCTTGAGAGTAATAAAATTTGGATCCCCCCTTTACAATATTATTCGCTTGCCTATTTAAAGATTCCTTCTCTCTTTCAATCCCTATTTCTACCCTTTTTAGTTACCATAACTAATTTGTTATAATTGGGAGTTATAAATATTTATAAAATGAATTCAAAGAAACTCTTGTATGGGTATGTGCAGGATCATCATGGAAAAACAAGTCCCTTAAGTGGCAAAAAAATCAGAAAAATTAGAGTTAGGCAACTTGACGTAAAAATTTGAATAAGTTATCTATACTATTTCAAAAATATGTAAGAATAGAATATGTATTAAATTGAATGTATTTTGTAAACTACTAGGTTTGTTTAAAAAAAATGTCTATTTGGTGAAAATTTGAAATTTCAATGCAGTAGTACTTAAATTTTAGGGAAAAAATAAGAAGTGTCAATCTGACCACCCTAACCACAATAAAATGATAATATTTTCTTATAATATTTTAGAAATAAGTAGAGGACTCATGTGACGATGTGATGCATATTTTTTTGTAATTTTTTTCTAAGTAAATAATTAATTATGAATTTTTTATTACAACTTTTAAAAATATAAAAACTCGATGTCCTACCACAATCTTAACTTGGTAAAAACTTCATGAAATTCATTTTTATTTTTTTAATCCTATAGTATGTGATGCATAGAATGTGATACATGTTTTGGATTCAAAACATGTGATACTGTTTGAAAGCTATAGATGTTTTTCAATTAGTCTATCAATCAAGACTATAGTCATAATTTGAATAGAAAATGAATAATAATTACTTATTAAATTCAAAGTAAAGTAGAATTTATATTGGTGGAAAGCTGAGAATTTCCTTTAAAAACCCTTTTCGTTTCTTTAATTTTGGGTAAAAAAAATTTGTCAGCCACATACCCATCATATTGCCACTTTTTGGCCCATCATGATCCTGCACATACCCGTATCTCTAAAAATTTTAACGGTCTCACTAACCACCTCTTTATTTCCAATGCAAGCCTATGTTTTAACTCTCATATATATCTTTCATTGTCTTTGGAATCTCTTTAAATGTTTTTGGACTCTGATATGATGTCTCAACACTATCATTGATGATCCTCACAATTTAGTACATCTAAAGCAACACTTGAAACAAATATTGCACTCCATAACAACTAGCCACTTCGTTCCCTAGCCCAGTCACCAAAAAATTGTTAGTGAAATTATTTTTCCCTCAAAAATAAATACAAAGAATGACTCAGAATGCCTAGGAAGAATGATCTTCCTCTGAATTTTGAAAAGGTACAACTCCCTTTTTATGATGTGCAATGAATTAGAATGGGGTATGGTTTTAACTGGAAAGTAGAAAAGGAAAATATAAGGCCTAAAGATACGAGAGATTAATTTAAAATGAAGTGGGTGCAAACAAGCCACAAAGTTCATTTATCTTGTACCCACAAGTGAGAACCAAGAAAGGAGTGAGTAGCAGAATTTCCCATCAACAAATGAGTTAATGTGAATCTAAAGCTTTGAGAATAACCACATACATAGTTGGATAAAACATCAAAGAGTAATTACAAAGAAACAAAGTTCATTTGCAGCCAAAAGAAAACATTAATAAGTACATAGTCTTAGAAATATTTTCCTTATTTCTCCAATGCAAAATACGAGTTAAAAGCCTCAAAATAATGTACAACAAATTGAGCTAAAAGAAAATAAAACTACTCCTACTTCCCTTGTTTCCCCTTACAGTATTAACAATAAAATTTCTCCCCTGAGTTAGAAAGTACTCCTGGAGAGTAATAAAATCTAGATCCCCCCTTTACAATACTATTCACTTGCCTATTTAAATATTCCTTCTCTCTTTCAATCCCTATTTCTACCCTTTTCAGTTACCATAACTGATTCGTTATAATTGGGAGTTATAAAGATTTATAAAATTAATTCAAAGAAACTCTCGTATCTCTAAAATTTTTAACGGTCTCACTAACCACCTCTTTATTTCCAATGCAAGCCTATGTTTTAACTCTCATATATATCTTTCATTGTCTTTGGAATCTCTTGAAATTTTTTTTGGACTCTGATATGATGTCACAACACTATCATTGATGATCCTGACCATTTGGTACATCTAAATTAACACTTGATACAAATATTTCACTCCATTAATCACCTCATAAACCATAAGCCAATTCTTCCTTCAAACCAATTTCCCACATGAATTCCAATCATTTCATATATATTTTCTACATTTTCCTATAGATAGGGTATCTACATAAGATTCAAATGTCCAAATATAACGAACCACTATATGTTATGAACTTACACATTATTCTCTAGTTTATTAGCCTCTTCTTCAAAAATTTTATTATCAAGACCTACCATTAGGGATGCATTATACGGGTTGTCATCATAGCATGCTAATAACCTATTTGAAGCTTCCTCATGTCATGTCCAACTTTGGTGTTATTGGCCCAGTTTTGGTGAACTTTTTATATAGGGAGTATTGGAGAATTGGACTGTTCGGGCCCGATAATTTCTAATGAGTAGGGTTGGAGAAGAGAAAGGGCTCATGAGATGATATCGGGTCAAGTAATATCGGAACTTTAGAAAATTATTTTCTTTTAATGTCGATGAAGCTCCTTCTCCTATATTCATGTCAATAGACCAATTGGGTGTGAGAGATATTTCATTGGACTTTTGAATTTCAAACATGGCACTTCACAACATGGTATCACCCAAACAAGAGATTGTGAAAAACTTGTGGCATGTGCTACCCATGGCCTTGTCTTCATGTCATCAGATCGGGTGTATTAGAGGGATCGAAACATTGTTTGCATTTTAAGAAAATCAGGGTTTAAGATGCAACTTCCCCTATACCTCATTGGGCCCAAATTGAAATTTAGGATCTTCTTTTGACTTGGATTTCATACCACCATTTGACAAAAAACATGGAATATTAAGAATATTTATTACTATGAGGCCAAGATATGGTTAATTGAAAGATTACTCATCCTATTGGGACATAGTGTTATATGTTAGGTAGAGCATAAAATGACATGAGCGGTGAAAATTTAAAAAAATTACAAGGGGAAAATTCATGGGTAACACATTCTTACTTTAATGGGAACTAAGTTATCAATTTAGATGGATGATATGTTTAAATATTTTTATGTTAGTTTGGATCATAATGTATGTATTGAACCATAATTTTTTGGGGATAGGAGACTCTCTTACACTTCTAGGGTTTTGCACCTAAAAGGAGAAAGCTATCCCAAAAATCTAGGTGGTTCACTCAAACTAATGAAAGTACAATGAAAATATGCCTAAATTCAATGATCTAAATGCAAAGGATTGATAAAATGGATTGGTTATTTATGTAAAACTAAAAAAGTATGAAGTGTTTGAAAAAAAAATGTAGTATGTAAACATCAACTAAATGACCTAGAAATGAACGTAAATTGTAATAGAAATGGATGAAATTGAATGTGTGCACCTGAGAAATTTTTGGAGACTAGAAATGGCTTCTAGAATGGTGTTGATGCTGGAAATTTTTCCTATAGGGACTCATTTGCCAATCTGGGCAAATTAGTCCAAGATTTGGGAAACTGTGCTAGAGCTTGTTTCAAACAAATGGGTATCCAAAAATGCAGAAAATGTTTTTTAGGCTTACAAATGGGACTCATTCACGACTAATGGAGAATGAGTCCACTTCTAAATTTTTAAAAATCCAAAAGTGGAAACAGTAGCCCTCTGTCTGCACTTTAGCTCCTAATAGGTGTTCACCTTTGAAAGTATGATTTCGGGCACTGTAGGTGAATTTTAATGGATATTTTGAATTGGAAAATGAACAAATGACATAAAAAAATTTGCAACTTGATCCTTAATTATTTTCAAACCCTCAATATATCTAAATCTGCAAACACACAAGAAAAGAAGGAGAAATGTTGGATGTTAGGGCATGTGGGTTTTCCTTGGTCAAACCCCTTTTTGGGTAATTAAAACAAATAAAAAATAAGATGAAGCATGAACATGAAATGGAGAGATTAATACCTTGCCTTGATGATATATCCTGGGTTGCTGCAATAATATGAATGATCTTCCCTTGAATGTCTAAAAATGTTATCTTAATGACTTATAATGCAAAAACCCTAGCTTGGTTGACTTAAGAACTTGATGAATGATAAATGAATAATGAAGTTGATTGTGATTTAGGGTTTAGAGGCTTGTATTTATAGGAAATTCACCTTATATTCCCATTAATTTGATCCCCAAGGCCGAAATGGAGGAGAAATAAACTTAAAATCCAAAATTTCTCGCTCTAAACTCAAAAATGACCCAAATGGGGTTGATTCACCACCCTAGGTGAATTAGTCCCACCTATTAGGGACTCATTCATCTAGATGGACGAATTAGTTCCAAACGGGCCCTTTTGATAGCTGGAATATTGGGGGATGAGGAATTTAGTTCTTATGTTGATTTCATCAAGTATTTGATCAAATTATGCATTGGGATGCACAATATGGGGCAATAGGGGCCTATTAATGATAATTTAAAGGTCAGTTAGGTCTTGGGACACAAAATTCATTGTGAAAGTGTGATTAAATGCAGTTTACAACACTAAAATGGGGTCCACATATCCTAGAAAGGGCCAACATCCAATGTGAATGTGTAGGATAGATTACAACACTAGATTAACATTAATTTTATTTTATAAGCCTTCTAGATTGATATGAAAATTCCATTAAATACATTTTATAATGTTGAATCACTTTACAACACATTTACAAGACATTGATAAATGCATTTTATTGAATTTATAAAGGTCCTAGACCTAATGTGGATGTGTAAAACACCTCACAACATTAGATCAAGGTCAAATTAAGTCCATTTTATCATAAATTATTCCCAAATCAAGCAAGTTTCTTTTTTTCTATTGTACATTTATCCTCTACTTTAGTGAGAGGATGAACTTGCTTCAAATTTGCACTAAAGTAGACATTCAAGAGAGATCTGAGTATCTAGATGCAGATGAAAAAGGATTCAACAAAGATCAAGAAGGCAGTCAAGCCCCCAAGATCCAAGATCCTAAGTCAAATCATCAAGATAGACAGCCATGCAATGTCAAGCACTAAAGGAAAGAAATAAACGTGTAAAAGATGTGCTCACTATGGGGCCATAGAACATTAGGTCATTTGCGGGGTAAGATGTTCCAAAGAAGTGGTTTAGTGATCTAAAGTCATTCCAGTGTGTCATCTTCCCACTATATAATGAGAAAGTTATGCCAATGTACGTCAGATTCCCACCATACTAACCATACCAAAGTTATGCTACTAATAACATTGATAAGGCACCATAATGTAATGCTTTTTGTAAATGTTTTTGAATATGTAAAGAATTTTGCTAAAGGGGATTCTGCTTTGTTCATGTAAGGTCTTCTTCTTAGGGAGCATTGTTTCTAATTTATCCAAGAGATGACAAGCTAGGGTGTTAGATCATTATCCATGGGATGCCTCATTTGCATCAGGCCACTTTAGTTGATCGTACATGCTTGGAAGGCATCAAACCCAATGACACCACCAAGAAGAGGACGTATCACAATAAAATAAAAATCACACCATGAAATTTTCACACAAATTTTATCTATGTATGCCCCCACTTGAAAGCAGTTACTACACCAGTATTGTAGCAATTACTTTAAAGTAGAAGAGGGTATTAGAGGTTATTTGAAAAGTATTAAGTTAAGTCAATTTTTTTTCATAAGCTGTGTCATGAAGAAAGGGAGTATGTCACATGTGATTCAATCTTAAGACATGTTTTCCACATCCCAAGCTTGATCTTATACGTTCATGATAGGTTAACAATTAGCCAAAAAAGATGATAAGTGACATACGAGGATAAGCCTTTCTAACCGTTTGCCCCCACTTAGTGCAGGACAAGGGTGAGCCTGGAATGGATGATGGTATGTTGCTCCTTATGATGAATGTAAATCATGCAACTAGGGAAAGGATCAACAACCAATGTTATTTATTCTGATAAGTAAACAAATTTTCTACTTGATAGATATTTAATGAGATGTCCATCAGTTTAGGATGCACCAAGATTAAAGTGTTATCAGAAGAATTGTTTGTGATAGTGTGGAAATTGGATGAAGGTTTTTGTTTTGAAGGAAAATAACCAATATCATTAGGTATTATAGGGACATGCATACCTAGTTCCATAGCATCACATCCTTTCCCAAGTTGTCATCCAAAAATTTGTGTCACTTTTTTGGATTTGGTCATTGTTCTATTGGCTCAAAGTTTGTCTTGGATGTTGTCTTTTCTTTTAAGGTGGTGGAAGTGGATTCTTTTGAGATTACCTCCTTTTCTCTTCCCTATTTAAATTCTTTTGTGATGATCATGTATTCCCCTATGGATGTAGAAATGAAATCAAAGGTTTTTGAAGCTTCTTCCAATAACTTTGTGGCTTCATCAATGTGCTTTTGTCTTTCTATGTTTTTTTTCTTGGTACTAATCATAGCATAGGTAACCTTGTTGCTTTAAGGAGTAGAGGGTGACTTATCATGAACTCCTAAGATTGACATCAAGGCTGGATCCATATCAAGCAATTTAGGATGCTTCAAAGTGAGGTTGATTTTTTGATTTCATATGATATTATTGGTGTTTTATTGTACCATAATACCTTCCCTATTACGAGAGTTTTTAGGAGGAAAGAAAACACTTGATGTTGATCACATTCCATTAATAGGTTTTGTATAGTAACTTCATCACAAGGAGAGGAGGCATCAAGAGAAGAAAAAGCATCACATTAATGTTTTTCCATGAGTGGATCATTTTGCTCAATTATGTATTCTTGGATGAGGGAAGCATTAGGAAAGGGAGCTAGAAGATTCTCATGACATTCAATGAATAGTTTTTCTAATCCCAAAATATCCTCTTCACTAGTAGAAGAGACATTAGGAGAAGAAAAAGTACATGATGATCATGATTATCTATGATTACATCCCTTTGTCCAATAATGTCTTCCAAAATAGGGGAAGAAAAATAATGAGAATTGTTATAGGTTTTAAAGGTTTGATCATCTAATGCCAACAAATCCTCTACACAAATAATGTGATTGTCCTTATTGCTCACAAAAACATTCTCACAAATAGGGGAGGAGTTAGAAGATGAATGGAGACTAGGTACAGTGATGTTAGGAGATGTGTTTATGATTTTATTCTCTTTTTCCATAATATGTTCCAAAGTAGGAGAGGTTATAGAGGAGGATCTTTCAAAATTTTCATGATTCTCAATGGATGTATCTTCTAGCTCCAAAATACCTTTTTCACATGTAGGAGAGATATTGGGAGAAGAGGAACTATAATTATCATTATTGTCCATGCTTTCACATTCTTCTATCACTATATTCCCACAAATAGAAGAGATATTAGAGGGTGTGGAATTATGGAGCGTTTCAACATTGTTATTCTCTTGCACTAAGAAACTCGCATAGCTAGGAAAGAGATTGGAAGGATGACTAGGAGTTTCATGGTTACCAATGATTGGAATTTTTTGTTCAAATAGATCTTCCCTCATGAAATCTTCTAACACTAAACTATCTTATTCATGTGTAGAGAAGATATTAGGAGAAGAAAATGGTTGATTTTCATGATTATCTAAATCTACATACACATGTCCTATAATGTCTTCTTGAGTAGGAGAGGCAGGATTTTCATAGCTCTCAATCATATCCTCCATACAAATGTGCTTGTCATGATCATTCATTATCTTATCCTTACACAATAAAGGATTTGCACAATTAGGGGAGGTGTTGGGAGTAGTGATTGGATGATCTTAAAGTTTTGTCTTTCCAAGGGGGGGGAGGAGGAAGAAAAGAAAGACTTTCATGATCTTCAATGATTGTGTCTTGTTTGATCAAGATAACTTCATCACCAATGGGAGAGAGATCAGGAGAAGAACAAGTATGATTATCATGAGTATAGATGCTTGCATCCTATTGTGTCAAACCTTTAGTGGATGATCTAGGAGAGATGAATTCTTTAAGGGATTCATCTAACATGTCTATTTCATCACTACTAAAGGGCTTGGATTTTATGCTTTTTCTAAAGTGAATCATCTTCTGAATTGGGTCATTTGATGTTTTTAGTTTTATGTTTTCATTTTCTAATGAATTTGTTCTAAATGAACTAGGAACTAATCCTAAAAATGAAAATTGCAAAAAACTAATGCTATCCATGATTGCTATGAATGTACACAATGCTTATTTCTAATGATTTAAATGTAATAGAAGCTAGGAAAACTTAAACTATAATGTAAAGACATAAGATGAAATGCAACATTTCAAATTCCAAATAAGGTAATTTACTGATTACACTATGCAATGGTCTAAAAATGAAATGTTGTGAATGCAAATTTGAAATTAAGCAATGCATGAAATGAGCTATTTTAATCTAAATCTAATGAAATGGATGTAACAGAAACTCAGCTAACTAATACAGATAGGTAATGACACCAAACAAAAGCTTAAAAATAGGGTTTTTAGTTTTGTGAAAGGCTATTTTAGATCTTTACAGGGACTAATTCGCCCAAGATGGCAAATGAGTCCGGTTATGGATTTTTTTCAAAATTTTCTAGAATTTTCAATGGATTTTTATGCCTTTTTATGTTGTATTAAGTGTAACCCAAGTACAAATGTATTTTTCAAATATTTTTCAATGATTTGATATGCAAAAATGCAACCTATATGCACTTTCACTAATGCAAAATTTGAAACCTTAGACTGCAACTTAACTAATGCAAAATGAAATTTGCAAGCTAATTCTAATAAGATGGTGGACTGCAAATCAAAAAAGAAAGTATTTGAAAAGTAGGTTCACCAAAATGAACCATAGATTTTTGTGTAGGTGTTATGAATCTCTTTCTCAATTAGGGTTTTTCACCTAAGAGAGAGAGAGAGAGAGAGAGAGAGAGATAGACCCAAAAAATCTAGGTGGTTCACTAAAACTAATGCAAGTATAATCAAAATATGACTAAATGCATTGATCTAAATGCAAAGGACTGATAAAATGGATTGATTATTTATGCAAAACTAAAGAAGTATGAAGTGCTTGAAAACATAGTGCAGTATGCAAACATAAACTAAATGACCTAGAAATGAAGGTAAATTGTAACAGAAATGGATGAAAATGAGGGTGATCCTACAATAGTGGTTTACAATTTTTGGCCAAAATAGACACTAAAATATTTTTTTCTAGCTAAATCTTCACTTTCAAACACCTATAGTGGCTAAACCATGAGGAATTTGAAGATGATGCAAACTAGAGTTTCGTGATTTTTCTTTTTGTAGATTCTAAATATATTTTTTTGAAATTTTTTGGAATCATATTGCACCTCTTTTTCCATCTCCCTCGAAAACTAGTTTTTTTAGAAAACAACATTTTTAAGGAGTGACAGTCACCGTATAATGCATAACTTTTTTTCCATGAAGGATAAAATTCTAATTCTTTCGAATTTAGATTTGTAACTCTGATATATAGTACTTCCACTTGGTTAGATAGGGTTTTATTGATTTTTTTTTCCTTAATCAAGTTTCAAAGTCAAACCAATTACAATTCAGACATAGGCGGACTGTATAATGCATAACTTTTTTCGTATGTGTCGAAATTCAATTTATTTTTTTGTTGGATCAAGGACTTCAATATCTGGTGCACTCATATTTTTCAATTTTTTTTGATAATCTTCTATTTTTCCACATGTGCAAAACAAAGAGCTTCATTTTTGATGAAAAACCTATGTTTAATAAAACTCAAAAACAAATAGATAATAAAACCAAAACATATTAAAATTATAGTCGTTGGATAGCTTGTTTCAAGGAAACCTTGATTCCAGTTGGGTTTGTGAAGTCTCCTTCATTTTCATCATCAACCTGAGCTTTGAAGGGGAAAATTTCTGGTTTTTTTTTGTGCTAGAGAGTAGGGACGTGGGAAATGGCTAGGGGTTTGCTCGAACCAGGGGGGTTCGAGTGAACCGCCTTTGATAAAGGGGTTTTCATTTTTTTTTGGTGGGATAGGGTCCACCTTGCATTTAACGGGTTCACATGAACTAGGGTTCATTCAAACCATTTTTTGGTTTGCTTGAACCAAAGGGTTAATTCGGACCCCAAAAACCATTTTTTTTTGTATGGAGTCATTTTTGCCACTTTTCCTTCCTCACTCAAATTGTAAACCACTTTTGTGGATTTTCCCTTGAATGTGTGCACCTGAGAACTTTCTAGAGATTGGAAATGGCTTCTTGAATGCTACTGATGCTCAAAATTTGGCCCACATGGACTCATTTTCCATTGTGGGTGAATTAGTCCTAGATCTGGGAAAATATTCTACAACTCATTTTTCACAAATGGGTATCCAAAAATGCCGAAAATACTTTTTAGGCCTAGAAATGGGATTCATTCACCACTAATGGAAAATGAGTCCACTTCTAAGTTTCTAAAAATTCAAAAGTGGAAAAAGTAGCCCTCGGTCTGCACTTTAGCTCCTAACAGGTAGGTACGTGCAGGATCATGATGGGCCAAAAAGTGGCGATATGATGGGTATGTGGATGGTGACTTTTTTTACCCAAAATTGATGAAACGAAAAGGATTTTTAAAGGATATTCTCAGCTTTCCACCAATATAAATTCTGCTTTACTTTGAATTTAATAAATTATTATTATTTATTTTTTATTTGAATTCTTACTAAAGTCCTAATTGATAGGCTAATTGAAAACCATCTATAGATTTCAAACTGTATCACATTTTTTGAATCCAAAACATGCCTCACATTCTATGCTTTGCATAGTATTGGATTAAAAAAATAAAAAGTGAATTTCATGAAGTTTTGACCAAGTTAAGATGGTCAGACATATGAGTTTTTATATTTTAAAAGTTGTAATAAAAAATTCATAATTAATTATTTACTTGGAAAAATTTTATAAAAAAAATATGCATCACATCGGATATGATTCCTCTACTTATATCTAAAATATTATAAAAAAATATTATCATTTTATTGTGGTTAGGGTGGCTAGGACACCTACTTATTTTTTCCCTGAAATTTAAGTACCACTACATTGAAATTTCAAATTTTCACAAAATAGATTTAAAAAAAAAAAGAACCTAGTAGTTTAGAAACTAATTAAATTTTCTACAAATTCTATTCTTACATATTTTTAAAATAATATAGATAACTTATTCAAATTGTAACGTCAAGTTGCCTAACTCTGATTTTTCTAAATTTTTTGCCACTTAAGGGCCTATTTTTTCCATGATGATCCTGCACATACCCAGGGGTCCACCTTTGAAATTCTAATTTCTGACACTATAGGTGGGTATGTGAAGGATCATGATGGACCAAAAAGTGGTGATATGATTGGTATGTGTAGGGTATGTGGCTGATGACTTTTTCTTACCCAAAATTGATGAAACGAAAATGATTTTTAAAGGATATTCTTAGCTTTCCACCAATATAAATTATGCTTTACTTTGAATTTAATAAATAATTATTATTCATTTTCTATTTGAATTACAACTAAAGTCTTGATTGATAGAATAATTGAAAAGCATCTATAGCTTTTGAATAGTATCACAATGTTTGAATCCAAAACATGTGTCACATTCTATAGTTCACATACTATAGGATTAAAAAAGAAAAAAAATGAATTTCATGAATTTTTGACCAAGTTAAGGTGGTCAGACATATGAGTTTTTTATATTTTTAAAAAGTTGTAATAAAAAATTCATAATTAATAATTTACTTGGAAAAAAATTACAAAAACATATACATCACATCGAGACATGAGTCCTCTACCTATATCTAAAATATTATAAAAAATATTATCATTTTATTGTGGTTAGGGCACTGTGATCAGATGGACACCGACTTCTTATTTTTTCCCTGAAATTTAAGTACTACTGCATTGAAATTTCAAATTCTCACCAAATAGATTTTTTTAAAAATAAACCTAGTAGTTTAGAAACTACATTCAATTTTCTACAAATTCTATTTTTACATATTTTTGAACTAATATAGATAACTTATTCAAAATTTTATGTCAAGTTGCCTAACTCTAATTTTTTTGAATTTTTCGCCACTTAAGGGCATGTGTTTCTCCATTATGATCCTGCACATACCCAGGTGACTTTTAATTGATTTTTTTTTTTTGCTCAATGAAGAGATGACTTAAACAACTTTGCAACTTGATGCTTAATTATTTTCAAACCCTCAATATACCTAAATCTACAAACACACAAGAAAAGAAGGAGAAATGTTGGATGTTAGGGCATGGGGTTTCCCTTGGTCAAACACCTTTTTAAGTTATTAAACCAAATGAAAAAATAAGATGACACATTAACATGAAATGGAGGGATTAATACCTTGCCTTGATAATAAATCTTGGGTTGTTGCAATAGTATGAAGGATCTACCCTTGAATATCTAAAAAATTCTATCTTAATGACCTGTAATGCAAAAACCATAGCCTGGTTGACTTAATAACTTGATGAACGATGAATGAATAATGAAGTTGATTGTGATTTAGGGTTCAAAGGACTTTATTTATAGGCAATTCACCTTATTTTCCCTTTAATTTGATCCCTAAGGTCGACATGGAGGAGAAATAAACTTAAAATCCAAAATTTCTTGCTCAAAACTTAAAAATGACCCAAATGGGATTGATTCGCCACCCTGGGTGAATTAGTCCCACCTCGCAGAGACTTATTCCCCCAGATGGGCAAATTAGTCCTAGAGGGGCCCTTTTGGGAACTAGAATATTGGGGAATGAGAAATTTTAGTTCTTATGTTGATTTCATCAGGTATTTGATCAAATTATGAATTGGGATGCATAATATGGGGTAATAGGGCCCTATTAATGATGATAAAAAGGTGAAATAGGGCTTCAGACACAAAATTGAATGTGAAAATGTGATTAAATACACTTTACAACACTAAAATGGAGTCCACATTGCCTAGAAAGGCACAAAATCTAATGTGAATGTGTAGGACACATTACAATACTAGATTAACATTAAGTTTATTTTACAAGCCTACTAGATTGATATGAAAATGCCATTAAATACATTTTATAATGTTGAATCAGTTACAACACCTTTACAAGACATTGATAAATGTATTTTATTCAATTTATAAAGGTCCTAGACCTAATGTGGATGTGTAAAACACCTCAAAACTCTAGATCAATGAGAAATTAAGTCCATTTTATAATCAATTATTCCCAAATCAAGCAAGTTTCTTTTTTTCTGTGGTACATTTAGCCCCTACTTTAGTGGGAGGATAAACTTGCCTCAAACTCACACTAAAGGAGACATTCAAGAGATATCTGAGTGTCCAGATGCAAATGAAGAAGGATGAAAAAGATCAAGAAGGCAGTCAAGCCCCTAACATCCAAGATCTTGATTCAAATCATCGAGATACATAGGCATGCAATGGCAAGTACTAAAGGAAAGAAAAACGAGGTGGAAAATATCTACTCTCTTGGGCCACAAAACATCAGGTTGTTTGTAGGGTGAGATGTCCCAAAGAAGTGGTTTACTGATAAATTCAAGCCAATGTGTCATCTTCCTACTGTATAATGAGAAATTCATGACAGTGTGATGACTTCCCATCATACTAACCATACCAAATTTATGCTGCGATAACATTGATAAGGCACCAAAATGTAATGCTTTATGTAAATATTTTTGAATATGTACAAATAATTTTTCTAAAGGGTATTTTGTTTTGTTCATGTAAGGTCTTTGTTTTGTTCATGTAAGGTCTTCTTCTTAGGGAGCATTGTGTCTAATGTTTCTAAGAGAGGAAAAGTCAAGGTGCTAGATCATTATCCATGGGATGCCTCATTCATATCAAGCCACTTCAGTTGATCATGCACTGTTGGAAGGCATCAAACCCAATCACACCACAAAGAATAGGACACATCAAAAGAACAAGAAAAATCACACCATAAAATTTGCACACAAATTTTGTCTATGTATGCCCCCAATATAATGATGATATAAAGGTCAATTAGGGCTTGGGACAAAAATTTCAAT
Source organism: Sequoia sempervirens (assembly GCA_007258455.2). Taxonomy (NCBI): domain Eukaryota; kingdom Viridiplantae; phylum Streptophyta; class Pinopsida; order Cupressales; family Cupressaceae; genus Sequoia; species Sequoia sempervirens. The sequence goes on along the minus strand of VDFB02358134.1, from coordinate 98,541,493 downwards.
GTGAAAGTTATAAGGAAATCTAGGAGTGCTCTAATGAAAACTCCAAACAGTAGTTCCTTCGGTAACTTTAATTCGATTAGGTTACCTCAAAGACATGAACAACTATGTCCTAATGCAGAACATACACAGTTTATTTCCCACATTGATCCATCTGAGAGAAACACATGTAAATTCAACAGTAAGCATTAACAGATTCTACTACATGAACCAACAAACATGAAAAATGAAAATAGAAAACCAGAACACAAAGATTTACATGGGGAAAATCCTTTCAGATAAAAAACCCCACACTCCAAAGATCAAGCCATTGTATTATTAAACAATAGAATGGTTACAATACAAATTCAGGTTCATAGCCTCTTCAGAGATTCATCTTGTTCATTCTGGATACTATCTAGTAATCAACTCTCCCTTTGTACATTTCATGATCAACCTCTCAAACTAGACAATCTTTGTACTATTGCAATATCCTCACACAATATACAATACTGATCAACATGAGAGATCAACCATGGCATTCGATCCTTGATTAGGAGAGAAATTGGAAACATAACCCTACCTCTCACTTCCTCTGTTTTAGCCTCATGGCCTTGGCCTTTCAGCCAGCCACTCTACCTTCACATCTATTAGCTCACTTTTCCTTCTCTTTGGCTTCAACTCTATGAAACGGTTTGTTTCTAACCCTCAGATCACAACTGTCGAATCATCTAGCTTAGAAACGGTTCACATTCTGCTTTCTCTGATTTTTCCACATTGCACCACGTCGGACAATCTTCACTCGGTCAACAACAATCAACTTGTGTCACATGTCAATGAGACACTAGAAGTATCTCCCCGATGCCACAAGAACTGATTACATGTTGTCACCAAGAGTCATCTCCATCGGCAAGAGGTTCCACCGAGCTTACAAGTTACATCAACCTCAGCATGCACATCGGTGAGACTATCGCTATCGCCAGGAGAGCACATCGAGTCTTCAAGTCATGCTAAAACCCATTGTATTCCTATCAACATCCATCTGTTGGCAAGACTATCGTCTTTCACCAAGATGTCACAATGAGCTTCATGTTATACCGATCTCTGAACAATCACCAAGAGTCATGCTGACATCCAAGAAGCATCAACCAGACCATCATTAATCAGTGAGAGATCATATCAAAGTCAAAGAGTCATACCGACAACAGGATTCCCATCAGCAAGACAAACATCTTTCGCCAAGACATCACCCCGCAAGTTCTAAGTCACCCCGAGTGTATCTTGTCGACCAGACTTACCTCTTTTGCCAAGACTTCATACCGAAGGCTTTAAGTCACATCGATGTGTTCCACTATCAGCGAGAGAATAAACCTTCGACAAGAATTCTTACTAAGGCTTCCATGTTATCTCGAAACAACTATTTGCCAAGAGTCAGACTGAACCGATGACCCTACATGCTGTCGGTGAGACTTCCAATATTCGATGAGACATCATATCGAAACAAGTCATTCAGCCCCCAATGTCTCTAAGTGCTACATTGTTGCCAAGACAATCCATCATCACTAAGACTTCTCACCGAGATCCTTAAGTTACTCTGAGTGTCTGTCGGTGAGACATATCAATATTGGTAAGACTTCTTACCGATCACCCAAGGGTTTCCCTGAAAGCTCCAACACTGTCGCCAAGACATGTTACTTTCAGTAAGACTTCTTACCGAGCCACCATAGGTTACCCTAATGTCTTCCATGTGTATCCCTGTCAGCAAGACCTTCCAATGTCACTGAGACTTCTCCCCGAGTGTTGAAGTCACTCCGAAGGCCCTGATCACTATGAGTCTCCCCGACACCCGATTGAATGGCCTATCGGCCAGAGATCTCCACGCTATGAAAGTTTACAATGATTGCTTTATGTCACAATAATATAATCCATAGTTAACACGTTCAACAAGACTTCTGCAAGGTCACATCGACCAGAATATTTCACAAGGTTCCCAAACTGCCAAGCGGCTAGACCAAAGAAATGTCACACCAACTTCTCTCTTCCAGAGGTTCCAGCCTATGAGATTGAGGCAACTTCCAGCAATCTCCCACTTGATGAAGATCACACAGGAACCTCCAAAGCAACCAGAAACTAGGACCACACTAGCTCCACTAGTTCAAACCCTACAATACTCAAGACACCCAATCAACATGATTCCAGAGATAGCAGTCCATTAGACAATCTGCAACAAAGACCAGACATCCAACTACAACTCACTGTCCAACAAAACAACTGATACCAGCCTTCCAGGAAACCACATAGATCTTAACATGCTCTCATGCTCCATCAAGAATGCTGCTCCAACATCCAAGATGTTCACCATTTAGGTAATAATCCTGTCATCTTCCAACATGCCACCTATGGAAGAAGGATGCAAGCCAAGGTGTATAAGCACCATTCCAATGAACATAAGGAAAATATCCTAGTGATATCTCCAACAAGATACTACTACCACTTCACTGTGCTCAAACGCTATAGAGAAGCAATATCAACTTCAAAGCTTCAAATAGAACACAACAATGAAGCCATTCTCCAGAAACAAGATACAAAACATTAGTTAGAACAACAATCCTGACTAATTGCTACCATCCAACTGATAAACCCACGTGACTGAAAATAGCACCCATAGCTCATGCTACACTATCCAATCTCACATACCTCATAGGTATAACCATTAGTAAACTTCTGCCAAACCATTAACAGCAAATACAAGTTCCAGTGTCAACTAGTCGAAGAAGACAAGACACATATAGGAACTCCCATTGCCCGAGAAATCCAGATCTAAAATATTAGAAGGCATTGCAAGCCTACCAATACCAGAACATAGAAAATTTAACCCTATAGTACGAAAGAAAAAATCCACAATGATATGCTCAACCTGCAACAAACTGCCACAAGAAACATTTCTCTCACCACAAACCTTCATAGCCACAAAGAGAAACACTGCACACCATCTTTTGTAGAACATCCTCCTACATACACTTCTAATAGCCTGTTGTGTCAAGAATGATCTTCTTCACATTGCAAAAGAAATCCTTATCAACATCCATCCATTCAATCACCAAGATCAAACCAACTTTAAAAACATGGATGTAAACCTCTCAAAGAAGATCACGCTAAAACATTTCCCATTTTAGGAAATCAGCCCATACATCATCTCCTACCAATTCTCATCAGTAAATGAAATAACAAAAAAGCTCAAGGAGATAAAACAAACTATACAACTTCCACTATGAATCCTCTAGATCCAAATGTTAAACAATAATTCAAGATTCATGTCATGAAAGTGAACTTAATAAAACACATCTAAAAAATATAATGGGCCAAATACCTTTCAGATAAATTTCTGAGTAGACCAAGAGTGGGAACGAGAATAATCCTTCAAGATAAACAAGTCATCATGACTAATCCAAGAGCAATCTCCTCATAGATCTCTTATTGAACTCACGTTCAACCAAGGTGCATGCTTCTTAGACTTTCTGCTAAAAAACTTTAACAAAAGTAACAAGCAGCAACACATCTCTCATAAGAGAAGTACAACCTCACCTTATTCTTCATGTATCCATGCGTACTAGCAACTGATCATCTCATGCTAAACTTCAACTACATTATTGCACTATCATGAAGTATCAAGCAAGTAATTCATGCACTCAATACACAAAGAATTACCAAATCACTGTTAAAGCTCCAATCATCTGAATCAGGAACTTATCATGACACCATGATCTACACATCCCCATAGGAGATACCATGCTTCAAGTAACTCCACCAATGTCTCAACTACAATGCACAATGCCAAAACTCCAGTGCACAAACAAGAGTATACGATGACATAAAGCAAATAGACTTAAGAACAACATCACCTGTCAAGCAACACCAACACCTTAGCTAAAGACTCCAAGCGTCCTCCATGGTTCCAAGATGTTGCACATCTTCAAATAATGTCCAAGTAAAAACAAAAGTGTAAGAACCCTTCTGTAACACTAAAGAAGACCATTCACCACCATGTGATGAATCCACAGTCACTGCTAGAGCTCCCATTGAAAAGTGACACCCGAGCTCTCCAAGCATCATGAACAACTACTTTAGCTTCCCATAACTGACTATTCAGGTACTCTATCATATCCATCCTCTCATCTCAAAGCAATCACACCAATGCACAAGTGACCAAAGACAAGGCCAACTAACAAATCTGCACCACGAATGAATCAACCTCGTGGATAAAGATAGTCCACATCCAAGTTATCTCATTGCAACCAATGGGTAGCTAATCCACCAACCACATAACTCGTAGATCACAAACATCAAACATGCAAAACCATTATCACATTGAAAACTGCAACATTGAGATATCAAAGAGAATAACCATGTAGACAACATGATTCAAACACTAGATTATGCCAAATCTGATTTGCCAATGATGTCTACAACGAGCACCATAATCAAGGAACCCACAAACATTACCACAAGAATTTTGAGTGACAAAACACTTACCAACACTCCCATGTAGAGAAGGAGTCATACCTCCTCAAAACCATGCACCAAGCATGCATGCAGACCTGCAACTATCTCATCCAACAACACCCCAAAAGGCCAGTGTCTAGACAATAGCTTAACAACAACTCCACATGATCACAATTTTTGCTTAACCATGTAAAACCTACAAAACCATAGAGCCACACAAGTACAAATCATCCTAAGAAAGAAAACAACAGTTCAAGAGAATCTAGGCCCCTTTCAAGCCAACTTAAAACCACCACCATGTACATGCATCCAAGAAAGAGAGAAAGGCTATTTCAGAAGCTTGCAAATCATCTAATGATTAACTCCATAGCCTTCAAGCATTCAAGGTTAATAGGAAATAGTGCTTTCCAACACCAAGAACCACCACCTAGCATAAGCACTCTCTTCCATGACTGAGAAACAATCTAGGCTTCTCCATATCACCTAGGAGCCTGTCACACAAACACCAATATGAAAGCTTTACTAGTACACAAACACAAAGTAGGAAAAATCCATCTCATACTCAAGGGTTATACCTCTACTAGCCAGGAGACATAGATCACAACATGATCAACTCCCTTTTCCATCTTGACCATCCTTCAAGTTGCATGTTGTCTCAGAATACCACAAGGCTTCCACTCATCAAAGGATCAATACATCAGTCCATTCTTCCAAATTTCCTCTAGCCCAATAAACTGAGAAATCTTCGTAGGAGAAATATCCATAACCAATAACCAGAAGAATGCTCTGATACCACTTGTAAGGAAATCTAGGAGCGCGTCTTTAATGAAAACTCCAAATAGTAGTGCCTTCGGTAACTTTAACTCGATTAGGTTATCTCAAAGACATGAACTATTGTTTCCTAATGCGGAACATACACAATTTATTTCCCACATTGATCCATCTAAGAGAAACTCATGTAAATTCAATAGCAAGTATTAACAAATTCTACTACACGAACCAACAGACATGAAAAATGAAAATAGAAAACCAGAACACAAAGATTTATGTGGGGAAAATCTTTTCGGATAAAAAACCCCACACTCCAAAGATCGAGCCATTGTATTATTCAGCAATAGAATGGTTACAATACAAATTTAGGCTCATATCCTCTTCAAAGATTCATCTTGTTCATTCTGGATACTATCTGGTAATCAACTCTCCCTCTATACATTTCATGATCAACCTCTCAAACCAGACAATCTTTGTACTGTTGCAATACCCTCACACAATATAAAGTACTAATCAAGATGAGAGATCAACCATGGCATTCAATCCTTGATCAGGAGAGAAATCGACAACATAACCCTACCTCTCACTTCCTCTGTTTTGGCCTCATGGCCTCGGCCTTTCAGCTAGCCACTCTACCTTTGCATCTATTAGCTCACTTTTCCCTCTCTTCGTCTTTGGCTCTATGAAACAGTTTGTTTCCAACTATCAGATCACAACTTTCGAATCATCTAGCTCAGAAATGGTTCACATTCTACTTTCTTTGATTTTTCCACATCGTACCACGTCAGACAATCTTCACTCGGTTAACAACAATCAACTTTTGTCACATGTCGGTGAGACACTAGAAGTGTCTCCCCAATGCCACAAGACCTGATTACATGTTGTCCAAGAGTCGTCTCCATCGGCAAGAGGTTCCACCGAGCTTACAAGTTACATCAACCTCAACATGCACATCAGTGAGACTATCGCTATCATCAGGAGATCACATCGAGTCTTCAAGTCATGCTGAAACCCATTGTATTCCTATCAGTATACATCTATCAGCAAGACTATCGTCTTTCACCAAGAGGTCACAATGAGCTTCATGTTATACCGATCTTCGAAGTCATGCCAACATCCAAGAAGCATCGGCCAGACCATTGCTAATCAGCGAGAGGTCATACCGACAATAGGATTCCCATTGGCAAGACAAACACCTTTGGCCAAGACATCACCCCAAAAGTTCTAAGTCACCCCGAGTCTATCTTATCGGCCAGACTTACCGCTTTCGCCAAGACTTCATACTGAAGCCTTTAAGTCACATCGATGTGTTCCACTATCGGCGAGAGAATCAACCTTCGGAAAGACTTCTTATCGAGGCTTCCATGTTATCCCGAAACAATTGTTCACCAAGAGTCACACCAAACCAATGACCCCACATGGTATCGGTTAGACTTCTGATATTTGATGAGACGTTACATTGTCTTTCGGCCAAGGGTCTTCTCGATGTCTTTCAGTGTTACATTGCCGCCAAGACAATCCTTCATCACTGAGACTTCTCACCGAGATCCTTAAGTTACTTCAAGTGTTTATTGATGAGACATATGACTATCGGTAAGACTTCTTACCGATCACCCAAGGGTTTCCCCAAAAGCTCCAACACTATCATTGAGACATGTTACTTTCGGTAAGACTTCTTACCGAGCCACCATAGGTTACCACAATGACTTCCGTGCATATCCCTCTTGGCAAGACCTTCCAATGTCGTTGGGACTTCTTCCTGAGTGTTGAAGTCACTTTGAAGCCCCCAGTCGTTATGAGTTTCCCCAACATCTGATTGAATGGCCTGTCAGCCAGAGATCTCCATGCAGTGAGAGTTTACAATGATTGCTTTATGTCACAATGATAGACTCCACAGTGAACACATTCAGGAAGACTTCTGTAAGGTCACAGCAACCAGAATATTTCACAGGGTTCCCAAACTGCCAGTTGGCCAGACCAAAGAAATGTCACACCGACTTTGCTCCTCCAGGGGTTCCAACCTATGAGATTGAGGCAACTTCAAACAAAAGTGTGATTAAATACACTCTACAACAATAAAAGTGGGTCCACATAGCCTAGAAAGGAACAACATCCAATGTGAATGTGTAGGACACATTACAACACTAGATTAAAATTAAGTTTATTTTACAATCCTTCTAGATTGATATGAAAATTCCATTAAATATATTTTATAATGTTGAATCACTTGACAACACCTTTACAAGACATTGATAAGTGAATTATACTCAATTTATAAAGGTCCTAGACCTAATGTGGATGTGTAAAACACCTCACAACACTAGATCAAGGCAAAATTAATTCCATTTTTTCATCAATAACTCCCTATAATGCCATTGAAAGTGCACAAAGACAACAAAGAAGATTAGAAGAAAACATGCATGCAATACTAAAATCTAATATGCAAATCTAATGTTAAGCAACAAAGAACATAGGAAAGTCAGAAGTGTAAACAAAACTAGAACAATCTCACCAATTTTGAACGTATTTCCATGATTCATCTCAATTGCCCTTCTCCATTTTGCTTGTGTAGTATAATTGCCCTCAGATTTTTAGTAAAATTTGTGCAAAATTATATAGCTAAGGCGATTACGATTTAGAAAAATACTCGAAGATTCAAGATTGATGCTCTCAAAAGTTATCAAATTCGTGAGAGAGATTGGAATGAAGAATGACAAAATCAATTTATAGAAAATTGATTATTCGAACGACAGGCCAAGATCGAAAGATTAACGGACGGTTGAGATTGAGAGATTAGACATGCATTCAGATAACTGATAGAAGTGAAATGAGTGATTCGAATTAGAAATAGAATTAAAGATTAAATAAATGATTTAATCTTGGTTAAAACATTCAAAAACATAAGAAATATCTTTGCATGACAAAGATGAATATCGAGTATTAGAATACAGTTCGAGATAAGTACTTGCGAGGTTTAATTAATTAAATAAGAATATTTAGTGAAATCATACTACGCAAATATGTTAGATTTGGGCGATTGAATGATGTGAAGAGATTACTCAAGAAGAGCTGACCCACTTTCCGGACATCAAATGAAGAGCTAGGCGGCGATTAAAATAGATGTTGAGTGAGTAAAAGTGAATACTTAGATAACTCACACAATTATCTAAAATATAGAAGAATGAATTTAAATGGGTAATGAATTAAATAATTCCATTTAATTCAGGAACTGATATTTTGAAGAATAATTAAATAAACCAATATTTATTTAATTAAATGATAAAGAAATTTAAATGAATAATTAAATAGTAAGAATTTATTTAATTTGACCGAAGGATAAGGTTAATTAGTAACATAATTAAATAAAAAGCATTTATTTAATTAATCAGATAGAATAAAGAAAAGTGTGAATTAATTAAATAATTAATATTATTTAATTAATAGAAGAAATAATAGAAGATGAATTAATTAAATAATTAAGATTATTTAATTAATAGAAGAATTAAAGTTAAAGTGAATAATTAAATAATTGACATTATTTAATCATGACCATAAAGAATATGAATTATGAAGAATATTGAAGTTGTAGACTTAAACAAGATTTCGGTGTCTACATTTACCCCTCTTTGATACAATGTCATTTTGGCATTGTGTTAAAGAAAATCGATAAGAAATATGCCCCAGTAATGCCCCAGTGTAAAACAGGTGAAGGTATGCCCCCTCGGGAGGACAGGCGGGTTCAAAGAACATAAGTGTGCTCTCAAAATTGATGAGAGAACTAGAAGATGAAAGAAAGAAAGGATAGAGGAAAATAGATAATGGTGGTGAAGATGTAGAAAAGAAGAAATGTTAGTGAGAAAAGAAAGATTGAAAAATAATAAAAGAAATGAGATGGATTTTAGTATTAGCAATCTTCGATGTTTCGTTGTATCACAAAAGGAATTGCACTTTGTCATCATTGGGCGGGACCAATGGGTATGTGCAGGATCATGATGGGCCAAAAAGTGGCAATATTATGGGTATTTGTAAGGTATGTTGCTGACAACTTTTTTTCTACCCAAAATTGATGAAATGAAAAGGGTTTTTAGAGGAGATTCTCAGCTTTCCACCAATATATATTATGCTTTAGTTTGAATTTAATAAATAATTACTATTCATTTTCTATTAGAATGATGACTAAAGTCCTCATCGATAGGCTGATTGAAAAAAATCTATAAATTTCAAACGTATCACATTTTGGATACAAAGGCGTAAAATTAAATTTCTAATACTTCACATGCCTATAGGATTAAAAAATAAAAATTAAATTTCATGAAGTTTTGACCAAGTTAAGATTGGTAAGACATACAAGTTTTATATTTTTTTAAAAAGTTGTAATAAAAAATTCATAGTATTATTTTGTAAAAATTAAAAAAATAATCGTAAAAATAGGACCGCGGCGATTACTCTACTTATATATAAAATCTTATAAAAATATTATCATTTTATTATGGTTAAAGATTGGTCGGACAAACACCTGCATATTTTTTCCGCTGCAGAAGTTTGAGTACTACTTCATTGAAATTTCAAATTTTCACCAAATATATTTTATTTATTTTAAATAAACCTAGTAGTTTAGAAACTACATTCAATTTTCTATAGATTCTATTCTTACATATTTTTGAAATAATATAGTTAACTTATTCAAATTTTTACATCAAGTTGCCTAACACTGATTTTTCTAAATTTTTTGCCACTTAAGGGCCTATTTTTTCCATGATGATCCTGCACATACCCTAATACAAATGGAGAAAAACACCATGATATGACATAGATCAAGGTGTGCAAGGTTATCCACTTGTGAACAACAGACAGTCACAGATGAGGAGTGTCGTTAACTCATACTAAAGGCACAAGTTGCCCCAGTCTTTTTGTCAAGACAAACCACAAACAACAAACAACAAAAAAAAAGATAGGTCATGAGACATCATCGCTCCTCTAAATCCTTCATGGGACATCCTTGAGGAAACTAGTAACATGACTCAATAATCAAATTGAAAAGACAGTCGACAAACAGCAGTCAAAGAAAATAGAATTATGATACATCGTTGCTTCTCTAAATCCTTCATGGGACATCCTTGAGAAAGCTAGTAGCATAATTCCGAGTCATCAATTCAAGATAAATGGTAAGATAAATAAGCCATAAAGTCAATAAGCCAGTAAAATATTTTCCAAAACATGATTTGTTTGTTTGATTTGTTTTGATTGATAAAGGGATTGACTGATAGAGCCTGATGTTAGGAGATACACATATCGGATAAGACTGTGAGTCTAGTTTCGATGTTATGACTATCTGTATAAGGCATGACAAATCCTAGTTTCAGAAAGATATGTATCATATAAGACGTTGAGTCAGATGTCATTGATGTGATAACCTATGTAAGGCTATGTTTCATTGTTTGACCTTGTCGATTATGCAAGAAGGATGCATCTTGTATAAGACATAGGTTGTTTTGCTGATATCAGTATTCAGTAAGGACCCATCCTGAATAAGATACAGATTGATTACCATGATGATGTTTGTTTCCAAGAAGGACACATCTTGTAGCAGACATTAGTTGATCTATTTTGGTTGTTTTGTTTGGCAAGCTGTTTGATTTGACTTAGAGACAGTGCTGACTTGTTCACTAGATTGATGCATGACTTGATATGATGTGTGGACAATTGACTGTGTGTGACGAAAAACCCTAAAAGACTGACCTAGTGCGGCCTCGGGGGCTCATCGATTGATGGCCTTGCCTACATTATACATGTAGAGACCTCGTAGTTCGACTTGACTTGATTGACAAGAATGACTAAAAAATAGAAGATGTGTGTGAAAGTGAATGTGACGAACCCTAATGGACTGACCTAGTGCAGCCTCAGGGGCTCATCAATTGATGCCCTTGCCTATGTTATACACACAGAGACCTCATAGTTCGACCCAACTAATGACCTTGTCATATAGACATATAGATTGACTCATGACTTTGTACAGACAAACCTAAATGGACTGATCTAATGCCTTAGGGGCACATCGGCAGATGGCCTTGCCTACGTCCAGTTGCAGAGGCAATGTAGTTCAACAAACGACAAAGACTGACAAGTGCGACTGACTCTGACTCTATTTTTTTGGATTTTTGAAATGTTTTGATTTTTTTTCCTATTGAAGTTTTCTGATGTTTTTGTGTTTTCTCAGGTCATTTTGCGATGTTTGTGGATTTTCCATGGTTTTACATCTTCAACATAGCCAATGTAAGAACCAATATGACACATGTCAAGTGTTTGCCCCTAGTCGAGTATATAAGACCAATTGATTGTGAATAGGGTAAAATGAGGGATATGAAGTAGCAAATTATCGAAAGTGTCCATTCAAGTTATAGAGAGGAAAGACTACCACTTAATTTGAATGAGAGTATACTTCTATAGCGATGGATCACGAAAGATAAAGGGATGTATATGTACAAGGATGGTGGGTATGTAGGGATATTGGGACTATGTCTGGGGTAGTGGACTATGTCTGAGGGTAGATACTAATGTACAAGATTGTGGACTATATAATATTAGGGACTAGACAATACAAAGGTAGATTAGAATAATAGTGAACCAAAGGATCAAGTTAGTACACATGAATACTTTGTTTGCTAGGTTTTCACGAGGGTACCTATCAAAGAAGTGCCACAGTGGTTTCCCGCATTGGACCGAATGGTTACAGTGGCACTGTTTTCAGTTATCTAAATTTTTGATGTTGCCCGAGACACTTGTTTGCCAGTTTTCCGCCTTGATACTTGATTTTTATGATTTTTGGTTTTGAAATTAAGACAAAGGCTCGGAAGCTATGTGTAGAACTTCTTCAGATGCATACTATTGATTGGTGAGGACAATGGTTCCCCTTTAGGAGTAGAGAGTTGGTACGCTCCTGATCCAAAAGCGTATGTAACAACATAAGGGCCTAACCAATTTGGTTCAAACTTTCCTGGTTTTTCTCTTTCTGCTTGATTCTTTGGGTTCTCCATTAAAACTAGGTCACCAATGTCAAATTTTTTGTTCAAGACCTTCTTGTTATAGCTACAACGAAGGTGATTCTAATATGCTTGAAGATGGTCAAGTGCCTTCTATCTACACTTATCCAGGAATTCTAGCTTATAGAGTCTCGATACTCGGTACTCTTCATCATCAATGTGGCCTTTCAGGGATACCCTTAGGGAAGGAATCTCAACCTCAATAGGAAAAATGGCTTAAGAACCAAAAACAAGTGAATATGGGGTAGCACCAGTGGGAGTATGGATACTTGTAGGATAAGCCCATAAGGCAGGGTTAAGCTGTAAATGCTAGTCACGACCAGCATCATTGACAGTCTTCTTGATGATTCTAATGATGGTCTTGTTAGATGCCTCTACTTGGCCATTACCTTGTGGGTAGTATGGAGTGGAGAAGTGATGTTGGATATGAAATTCTTCACACAAGTGGTGGACTTCTTGGTTCTTAAATGGGTGGCCATTATCAGTGATTATGGATTGAGGGACACCATATCGACAGATGATATAGTTCAGGATAAATCTAGAAATTTGTGTGCCAGTAATGTATGTCATAGGAATGGCTTCAATCCACTTCATAAAGTACTCAGTGGCAGTGATAATGAACTTGTGCCCATTAGATGATGTGGGGTGGATCTTTCCTATAAGGTCGAGTCCCCATTGGGCAAAGGTCCATGGTGATGTGATAGGACGGAGCTCCTGTGCTGGGGCATGTATCAAGTCTCCATGAACTTGGCATTGGCAAAATTTTGTTACAAAGACATATGAGTCTTTTTCCATAGTAGGCTAGTAATAACCGAGTCTCATAATCTTTTTCCAAGCTAAGGTAGGACCACTAGAATGGGAACCACATATACCCTCATGCACCCCACGCAAGGTTGCTTGTGCTTCAGTAGAATCAAGGCATCTTAGTAGGGTATTATCTAAGGTGCGTCTATATAGGGTGTCTCAGACGATGGTGTATTTGGCTGACTTGTGGAGGAATTTCCTACGTTGGTTATTTGATAGGCCAGTGGGTATGACTTTGGCATGAAGGTAATCGTAGATTTCTTTGTACCATGGGGAATTAGGACCAAAAATGTCACACACCATTTTAGAATCTAGGATATCGTAGGATAGGACCAAAAGCTATTCAACCAAGAACTCAAACTTAGGCACGTTATTAGGAATGTCAAGAAGTGATGCAATAGTAGCCATAGCGTCTGCTGCCCTATTTAAAACATGAGGTATTTGATGAAATTTGACTTTGTCAAAGTACTCTTTAAAGCTATTAGCCATGCGCTTGTATGGAGCAAGCTTCTCATCCTTAGTCTCATAATCATCATTTACCTATCTAATTACTAGTTGAGAATCACCATATACCTGTAAAACCTTAATTTTCCACTTGACTGCCATGTGTAGCCCTGTCACAAGAGCTTCATACTCTACCATGTTGTTAGTGCATGCAAATGAAATCTTGAATGACTTAGGGATGGAATCACCTTGTGGTGTGATAAACAGTAGACCAGCCCCTAAACCATGATTTGTATTTGAGCCATCAAAGTATAGCTTCCATGTTATGTTTGTGTCAAATATGAATATGAACTCATCAGGAAAGTTTGCAACTAATGGGTGATCTGCCTATATGGGTGTGTTAACTAACTGATCAACAATGACCTGTCCTTTAATAGAATTTCTTTCTACATACTGGATATCATACTCACTAAGTATCATAACCCATTTGGCCAGTCACCCTGTTAATGCTGCCTTGCTAAGAAGATATTTCAGATGGTCTATTTTAGCAATCAACATTGTTTGATGGTTTAGCATGTAGTGCCTCAATTTTTGGGTAGTAAATACTACTGCAAGATAGGCATGTTCAATGTTACTATAGTTGAGCTCATAACCAACCAAAGTTTGGCCGATATAATAGACTGCACTTTCATGACCTTCATCATCATTCTATGCAAGCAATGCTCCAAGTGATGAATGGGTTGCCGTAATATAAAGAATCAATGGTCTTCCTTCAACAAGTGGAATTAAGACAGGTGGTGTGAGTAAATATTCTTTAATCAGTTGAAAAGCCTCTCCACACCTAGTTGTCCATGCAAAGGGTACACCTTTCTTAAGTAGATGTTGAAAAGGATGTGTCTTCTCTGCTAGCTGCACTATAAATCTTCTGATAGATTGCAACCTTCCCTGTAGTGTCCTTAGTTGACTAAGATTAGTGGGTGGAGGCATGCCCATGATTGATTTTACCTTAGCCGGATCCACTTCAATACCTCATCTAGAAATGATATAACCTAACAGCTTTCCCGACTTGACTCCAAACACACATTTCTTTGGATTGAGTCTCACTTTATACATTTCCAGCCTCTAAAATATCTTGTCTAAAACCTGTAGATGTGCTACCCTTATCTTGGATTTTACAATAAGGTCATTGACATAATCCTCCATACAAGTGTGTACTAGATCATGAAAGATAGTAGTCATGGCACGTTGATAGGTTGCTTCAGCATTCTTGAGTCTGAAGGGCATAACATTCCAACAATACATTCCCCAAGGACAAGTAAAAGCTGTCTTAGGTTGGTCTTCAGTGGAAATTCTAATCTGGTTATATCCTGAAAATCCATCCATAAGGGACAACATCTCATAACCTGGTGTCATGTCCACTATCATGTCTATGTTAGGCAAAGGGAAGTCATCCTTAGGACAAGCTTTGTTGATATCTCTAAAATCAGTGTAGATGTGGATGCCCCCAGTTGGTTTAGTGACTGGTACAAGATTGGAAGTCCAATCTGCATAGTGGATAGATCTGATGAAACCAACCTCTAACATTTTCTTGAGTTTTTCCTTGACTAATAAAGAAATTTGTGGATGCATTTTTCTCAACTTTTGTTTCACTGGTTTGGCACCTGGTTGTAAGGGAAAATAATGCAGAACAAGTTTAGGATCTAACCCTGACATGTCAGCATATGACCAAGCAAAATTTATCTTTCTCTGTGCAAAGAAGTCATGGAACTCTGGCTTCTCTTCTATTGTCAATGATGATGCAAAATGAACCAGTCAAGGATTCTCTTTTGTGCCTATGTTGACTTCTACTGATTCTTTGACAAGCATGGGTGATTTTTCCTGTGCAACAGGGAGAATGTCCAAACCTCCATCCTTAGGTGCCTCAGAGAGGTTTTCACCTTCGGATGCATCCTTTCTTTTTACTTTTTCACTATCTAAAGGTGCCTTTTGGTTTTCACCTAGAGACTCGTCCTTTTTATCTTGTTTATTCTTTTTCTCATTTTTGTGACTGGAGGGTTGAACAGATTCCCCAAAATATGCTTTGTTATCCAAGTCAATGGTAAAACTAGCCTTATGATCCCCATTAGGTATGCCTTCGCGTAATCCCAGGAACTCAGCAATTGCTTCGTCATTCTCAAAAGTGTCTAAGACGGCTGTGTCTTGTTGATCCCAATCAATGAGCTGGGGATAGACTAAGGGCATGTCATCGTCGGAGTTATCAAAGTATAATGGGGTCAAGGTAAAGATTGAATTATTCGTGTAATTACAAAAGTCTTGTACCAAGTACTGTTTGCTCTTAGGTTTGGGTCTAGGTGGATGAATAGGTGGGCCTAATGCCAAGGTTTGACTATCGGAAATAGGTGGCTCAGGTTGCCAAAAGGTAGGATCAAGTGATTCCAAATAGTAGTGTTTAAACCATTCCTCTTTTGTCATTTTCTTTTGCGAACATGAATTTAAGGGATTGGGTAAGGAAGTTAACATCAAGTCAAGTTCTCCAAATAACTTGTCAAGGTCCATGGAAGAAGTAGAGGATAAGGAATCCCACTCATAATCATTAGAATCAGGGGAGTCACAATGATATTGATCTACTGGTTCGTGAGATGTCTTGATATCTACTGAAGCATGTACTTCCTCAAGTAAGGGTAATGGAGTAGTAGGAACACCAAACTGGATTGGTTGAAACCCTAGCCCTACTCCTTTTGGCCATTGAGAAACAAATATTGGTTCAATTCTGCCATCTTGGTTTAAAAGCCTAAACCACTTTGTCCATCATATCCTTTGCTTTGCATGATATTGAAACCCTTTCCATATAGACTTGTAGGAATATTAGCAAGTAAAAGGGGTTCCTGATTATCTTCCTTATATAGCCAGGAAGTGACGTCTTCTACATCTACAACCTCTTTGCTTAATTCACCCCATTTAGTTAAAGTTGTTGTGGGGGGAACATGTATAGTAATCATAGACTATACCCCACCTGTTATAGGTAAACCATATGACTTAGGAGGAACGAAATGGCTAACATAATAAGAAGTCTTCATGTAATACTCTCCACAACCCTTGTCTTGGATCTCAACCCTAGGAGTGGTAGGAAGTGAGGGTGAAACAGATGTTCAAGTGAGTGTGGATGGGTCAATATAAGAAGATGGATTAGATGATGAAGCCTCTTGGTTCATGGGTACTTGACATTGGGGGATCTCTTTTAGATTGGTGCATTACTAGAAAGGATAGGGATCACCATCTATAGTTATTTTTGTGCCATTGTAAGGGAATTTAACACACCAATGATATGTGGAAGGGACTACCTTCACAGCATGAATCCATGGTCTACCCAGTAGAAGGTTATAAGGGAGGGTGAGATCCAAAACTTGGAACTTTGTCTCCATCACCGCAAGACCAATTCTGATAGGAAGTGTTACCACTCCCTTTGGTTTTCATTCCTAATCATCATAAGCTTTAATGACAATACTCTTGGTCATGTCTACACATGCTTCTGAGATACCTAGAGCCTTAATTAATTTTAAAGTGCAAAGATTTAAGCCTGCTCCTTCGTCTACCAAAACTCGTCTAACTTTGCTATCATCAACAAGGACTTCTAGATGTGAAGGGTCATTGTGGTTTGTCTTTTCTATTGCATAGTCTTGTTCAAAAAATGTGGCATGGTAATTATTGGTCAAGTAGACCACCATTTCCTAGAAACGATTGACATCAAGGTCATTAGGGACTGTGGTGTTCTATAAAGCCTTATCGAGGATAGATCGATGCTCAGGAGAAATACACAACAATTCCAAGATTGACATTTGGGCTAGGGTCTTCCCCAATTGGTCAAGTAGTTTATATTGTAACTTGGAAGGTTGGGGTGTTTTTTGTGATGGAGGAACTTGGATAGTGAACTTAGTACGATGAGTATTGACCACACACTCAGGATTAGTATTGATAGTGATGGTATTGATATTCTCATCATCGGCACGAAGGTAATGAATGGTTTTGCCACGATCATAGTCATGCATGATACTCGCATAGTTGGCTGACATATTGGTCTTAGTACTTGAACTGGGGATAGTCCCTTTCCCATGGTCATGTAGTGGATCAGAAAAGGCTTGATGATCAGTGTTTGATGACTTTTATTTTTGTCCACTAACTTCGATAATTCTCCTTTCAACAAGATCCTGTATGATATTCTTCAGTTGTCGACAGTTTTGTAAGTTATGTCCCTTCATCCTATGATAATCACAAAAGGCATTGTCATCCCACCAAGCTGGTTTAAACTATCCTAGATCATATTGTCTTGGTTCCGGTAGCTGTATGAGGTTATGTTGTAATAGTTGTTTGAACACCGACTCAATGGATTCCCCTAACGGAGTGAACTCATGTTTCTCAAATCTCCTTTGTTATGGACGTTGAGTGTTTTGGACCACATTAGGAGGTTGAATGACAACATTAAGCGTGTTGGAAAAAGTATGAGGTCCTTGTAACGTGAGGAGGGGTCCCACTTGTAGCGTTTTAGCATCAACCACCCTATCATTGGTAACATTTTTGTTGCGAGACCAAAATCTGTTTCTATTCGTGGGGGTGTTTTGTACGACCAGGTTTCTATTGGATGTTGTTGTCCTGAGTTCACCCTTGTCAATGAGATCCTTCTCTATTATAATCCCTTTTTCCACTAGTTCCAAAAAAGATGGACAACAATGTACCCTTAAGTTACTCCTTAGTTTTGCATGAAGGTTTTCTTGAAACATAGTAACTTTTTGTTTTTTGGGTAGCTCGATAGGACACCTACTAGCTATGGTTCTCCATCTCTGGAAGAAAGCAATGAATGTTTCCCCTTCATCTTGCATTGTGTGGCACAAGATTGCTATATTTATCTCGTGGTCTATGTTGAAGGAGAATTGCTCCACAAATTTCTCAACTAGTTTGCCACAAGATCTAATGCTAGAATCTAGACCCGAAAACCATTCTAGTGCGATTCCTACAAGACTTCTTGGAAACAACCTCATAAGATACGTGGGGTCATAAGAGAAATCTATGCATATGGTAGAAAATTCCCTGATATGTTGTATTGGATTTCATTTGCCATTGTACTTAGGAAGATTCAGTATGACATATCCATGAGGGAAAGGTGTCATGTACAATGATCTATCAAAGGGGAATGGGCATATGTCCTTTGTTGACAATGATTTCTTTGTTGACACCAACATGTTATCCATTTGAGTTTGTAATGCATGCATTTGTGTTTGTAAGACATCAACTTGGGTCAAAGATGTGCTAGGGGGATTATGTGGATCCATGTATGTGTTCTGAAATCCTAAATCTCATGATGGGTTTCGATTGAATGTTGGCACCTGAGGTGGATTTGAATTTGGAATATTGGTGAATGTGTTTTGGTCTGGAATTAGCATAAAATTGATGTTGACCTGAGATTTGTGTAAACGGATTCTGAGTGCCAATTTGTGCAAAAGGATTTTGATTTGGAATCGATGTAAATTGGTTTTGACTTGGAATCTGTGTGGATGAATTCTGACTACCAATCTGTGCAAAGGATTCTGATTTGGAATCAATGTAAATTGGTTTTGACTTGGAATCTATGTGGATGGATTTTGACTACCAATCTGTGAAAAAGGATTTTGATTGCCATATTGGAAGGAGGGAATGCCTCCTATTTGTGTAATCCTTGGTATAGCTCTAGTGACTTGAGCACTAGGTATGGCCACCGACTGTGGTATGGTACTCGTGATACTAGCAGTAGGGGTGGTTGTTGATTGCGGACTTGGGACACTGACATAAGGTGTAGAGGCTAACATTTTAGGTCATTTACTCCCAACAAGAGGACCGAAGGGAGTGGACGATGAAGCCCCTACAGTGAAATTAAATCCTGATGTCATGCTAGATGTACCAAATGGGGACACATGGACTCTTATGCTTTGTGTAGATGTGGTAGATGGCATAGTTGTGCTAACCTGAGGTATAGTAGTACTATTAGTTGTGGTATTTGTGCCTTGTGTAGGTTGAGTTTGTAAGGTGCTAATATCAAATCCTAGAGGTAAAGTAGCACCTTCAGCTATCAATTTGCCTAAAAATCATTGACGATCATTTGCTAGGTACTCATCTACAAAAGAGGCAAACTCAGGGTCTTGTGCGGCAGCCTCTATGTCCTCTACTGCAATATGTCCTTAAGTGTTTCGAGTGGTGAATTTGTCTAATAGAGTCTTATGAGGTCTTGAAGAAAATGGATTGATGAACTCGTTTGGGTTCGACATGTTTTCTCTCTCTCTTCTCTTAGACCTAGTTTCAACCATGTAAGACAAGCTCAATATGCGGGATATGCAAGACTATATCTATGAACAGTATGACTCTAGTCTATTTTTTTGGCATTTTCTAGATGCAAAATAAGGAATGTTCTAGGATGAAACTAGCCTAAGATCTGAAGATGCAAAGCCTAATCAAGGATCCTAAAATAATCAGTTCTATAAACCTAGGACGAAGGGACCAACTACCTAAAATCTAATCAAGGTGTCAATTTAGTTTAAGTCAAGGAACCAATGTAGGACAAGGATCAAGGACAAGTTGAGTTTCCTAACTAGACTGGTGAGCTAGGAGGACTCTCTATAGGAAAAAGTATAGGATGATAGGACTAGGTTCAATGACAAATTTCATTAACACTATGATTTTTCTAGAGTATAGATGGTGGACTACTCCTGAAGTTTGTAAAAGTGACCTTTCTAGAAGTCTAATGCAAGGTAATATGTACCCTAAGATGCAGCTAAACTCCAAAAGAAGACAACTATAGTAATGACTAAATGACCCTAAAGGATGCAAAATTGAGCAAATCATTTCAGGTTTCTATTTCGAAAACTGTTCATGTAAAGACAACTGAAACTGGTATAATCATGTTGACTGGACAGTGACTGTGAATTCTGGTTTTCTGATAATCAGACAAATGTGTTGTAGGATCTAACATATGCGGTTCAAGTTAACAGTTGCAACTTTCTAGTGATCAATTGCATTTCTCTAGTAAAATTTAGTTTAACTCTGACAGATGTGGTTAACCTTTTCACATATGCGACTCGTACTAACAGTTGTGACTCATAATATAACGCATGTGGTTTTTCCAAAGTAATTGCGAGCTAAATTGGAAAATGCGACTCTAAACTAGATAGATGTGACTCAAGACTAAACAGATGTGACTCAAAATTATAGTTGCAACTCAGAATGTAGCAGATGCGACTCAAAAAATCAATTGCAAGTTTCTGGTGAACAGTTGTGACTCTCTGTGAATTTTCAATGACATGAAATTTAAACTGACTCTATTTTCTGTGATCAAATTCTAACAATCAAAGACAATCATAAGACAAAGTGTTTTCAGTTTTGATTTTAGACTCAAAGAATGTTTAAGTTGAGAACATACAAGCACATCCTAATAGGCCAAAGGCCTATGGTTTGTGTACTTGGTATAGCCCACCAAAATACCCCAAATTGGTGATGAACAACTTTCCTTCTCGAGAGTGGATAACTTAGAAATTTCGTGGCATTGGCTCCCCTCCATGGCTCATTAACGTCTTTCGAGCACACCAATTTTGAATTCTTTAGGAAATGACCTCCCAAGAACTACTATCTCTACTCAAGGGGATCAATAGTGAGTAATCTTTGGGCATGATACTATACCCTGCACTATACCAAGCAACGGCCACAAATGGGTTGGTCTCTAAAACAAAAGGTATTTAATTCGGGCATTTCGTTCGTGGGGTGTGATCCATACTGTGCGAGTCCCCTTTCGGATCCATCTCGTCAGAACCACACTCGTGATTCTTGTGGTTTCCCCAAGAACCCACTTTTATATACCGACTGGAAGTCCCTCGAGTTCAGGGTGCTACCGGTCTGAGTCGTCCTGGGGTGAGTACTTTTTCCCACTAGAACAGGCCCAAGTTCTAGAGTTGGTAACCATTTCTCTTACACCCAGGATCAGACAGATGCGTAAGGGGAGAGGATACTTCGATGTACCAAGTCATAAGGGTGACCAAACTTGTCTTTCACACCAAACACAATAGACACTTGTTAATTTTAATCCAAATGAAATATTTGCTACGCTACCAATCAATCTGTTTCAAAATTAACTACGGTCTTCGACAAGCGTCCTACAGAAAAACTCGTTAGTAGTTTGCAATATCGTCTTCATAAATCGTCCTGCAAAAGCTTGTTAACTCCAAGAGGCCACACGCTGAAAATAAGATATTAGTAACACCCAAATCAATTGAAAATTTCAGATTTTTGAAAATAGAAACAAAGTTTTACTAGTCAATTGCGTCACTATATTACCAGTCAGATGCATCATTTTTTATTAAATTGTGGCTCAAGAATTCAATTGTGGTTTAGGAAAATTCAGATGCATCGTTTCCTATCTCAGATGCGGTTTAGGAGGTCAATTGCAGTTCAGGAAACTTCAAATGCGTTGTTCCGTATGAAAAACTTGCAAAAACCAAAAATAAAAGATCTACGTATTTGCGAAGATGGTGTCTTCACGTCGGGTTCACCAAATGTAATGCCATAGAAAGTGCACAAAGACAACAAAGAAGATTAGAAGCAAACATGCATGCAATACTAAAATCTAATATGCAAATCTAATGTTAAGCAACAAAGAACATAGGAAATTCAGAAGCGTAAACAAAACGAGAACAATCTCACCAATTTTGAACGTATTTCCATGATTCATCTTGATTGCCCTTCTCCATTTTGCTTGTGTAGTATAATTGCCCTCAGATTTTTAGTAAATTCATGCAAGTATAGCCTAAGATAGTGATTAGAAAAATATCAAAGATTCAAGATTGAGTGCTCTCAAAAGTCATAAGAATTCATGAGAGAGAGATTGGAATGAAGAATGACAAATCAATTTATAGAAAATTGATTATTCGAACGATAGGTCAAGATTGAAAGATCAATGGACGATTGAGATCGACAGATTAGACATGCATTCTGATAACTATCAGTAGTGACATGAGTGATACAAATTAGAAATAGAATTAAAGATTAAATAAATGATTTAATCTTCAGTTCAACATTCAAAAACATAAGAAATATCTTTGCATGACAAAGATGAATATGGATTATTATGACTCTCTATTTGAATGCATGCATGAGGTTTAATTAATTAAATAAGAATATTTAATTAATCCGTATGTACATGCAAATAAGTTAGAATTGGATGATTGAATGGTCTGACGAAGAGATTACTCGAGACAGCCACTCAAACATCAAATGAAGAGTTAACTGAGCGATTAAAATAGATGTTGAGTCGAGTAAAAGTGAATACTTAGATAACTCACACAATTATATAAAATATAGAAGAATGCGTTAAAATAGAATTAATGAATTAAATAATTCATTTAATTCAGGACTCGATATTTGAAGAATAATTAAATAAATAATATTTATTTAATTAAATGATAAAGGAATTTAAATGAATAATTAAATAAATAAAGAATTTATTTAATTATAGTTGAAGTATGATAAAGAGTAAATTAAATAAGAATTTATTTAATTTGACAAGAAGGATAAGTTAATTAGTAACATAATTAAATAAAAAGCGTTTATTTAATTAATTAGACGGAATAAAGAAAAGTGCGAATTAATTAAATAATTAATATTATTTAATTAATAGAAGAAATAACAGAAGATGAATTAATTAAATAATTAAGATTATTTAATTAATAGAAGAATTAAAGTTAAAGTGAATAATTAAATAATTGACATTATTTGATCATGACCATGAAGAATACGAAATATGAAGAATATTGAAGTCGCAAACTTAAACCAGATGTTGGTGTCTACACTCCCAAATCAAGAAAGTTTCCTTTTTTGTATGGTACAGTTCTGGTTTGCACAAGCCCTTGACAATCACTCACATAGTGGGAGTCCTTATCTATTCCGTTGCTAATCCTAGTTAAGAATTTTTTGTGAATTCTCCAACTCTATCTAATCTTAAAGATTTGATCCTTCTACAAATCTCCTTTTCAACCATGGTTCTAAAGATTTTGTATCATTCAAATTTTTGAGACTTATCCTTCAAAAATTTCATGCATGTCATTCTTGAATAGTCATCTATTAGCAAAATGAAGTACCTTTATCTTTTCAATCCTTTTGATCCCATGGGACTACAAAAATCATTCTGAACCCACTCCAAAGGTTTTGTCATTGCATACTCTTTTGTTTGAAATCTAACCCTAGTTTTCTTTCCAATATGAAATTCATTTCAAGTGGTGGTTGATGGGTTAGTTATCTTAGGCATATTCCTTATAAGTCCTTTTAAACTTACTTTTACCAAATTGTCAAAATTTACATTGCCCATTCTCCTATGCCACAAACAACTCTCATCAACCTGTCATATCATGTAGCTTTTACCATTCACTTCACTAAAATTATAAAGGTTTCTTTAAGTCCTTTCACCTTCTACAAATAATCTCCCAAAATTCCTTATCTTGCATTCTTCTGAATCGAATGAAACTTTAAAACCATTGTCACACATTTGACTATAACTTAGAAGATTGTGCTTCAATCCTTCAACATAAAGAACATCACGGGTATGTAGTTTTCCATCAATGATCAAATTTCCTTTACCACAAATCTTAACTACAATTTTATCTACAAAACTCGCAAATCCTTCTTTACATGTCTTTAGTTTAAAGAACTTTCTCTTATCACCAATCATATATTTAGAGCAACCACTATCTATTACCCACAAATTCTTCTTTTTGCAATGAAGTTTAGTTTGTGTGATCATAGATTGTGCATCTTTTCCATCTCTCTTTCCAAACCTTCTTAGGGTTTCCTTTATGTTATATCCTTCTCATTTTTAGTGTCTTATGATCCTTTGTTCACACTAGGAGGCATGTTTTTATTTTTACTCTATAATTTTGGTCTTACAAATTTTATTCTACATTGCTTAGCTATGTGACCAGAATTATTACAGTTATAGAAAATTAAATTCATATCTAGTAAAGGAGCAAATAAATTTCAAATTACAAAATTTGTTCTCTTTGTAGGTACAATTTTACATTCACTAGCCCTATGACCAAAATGATTACAAGTATAGTAATGCCCATAGAAATATGAGAAATACGTGGTCATATAATCTCTTTGTGTTGGATGAGGAGGTCTCCTTTCCTTTGAATTCTTCAAATATCCCACCCTTGTGAAACCATTCACATTAGCTCCCTTTCTCTTTTGCTTCCTTTTCAAATCTTCAAGGATTGATTGGTTATTCTTGTTTTATGTATGCTTCTTCTCTTCACCAGCCTTCTCATCCATTGTCAAAGTCTTTTCAACTAGTGCTTTAAACTTTTCATATTACTTTGTAGATGCACTGATAGTAGGACTCTTTTCATTCTCAAAACCTAGGCTAGATTTCTCTTTTGAAGTATTTTGTAAGCTAATTAATTCATAAATTATTTCAGAGCCTCCCTTCATCTTCAAACCTCTTTCTATATGTTCTCTAGAATTTTCAAGGTCTTTTCTTAAAGCCAACATTTCTACTTCTAGCTTCATGCATTCATTAGATTTAGATTGCAATTGTGATTTGACTACATCTTCTATCCTTTTAGCTTCTTCAACTTGTGTCTTCAAGCTTACCACCATTTGATCAGATTCTTCAAGATTTTTTGTTATCTAAATTCAACCTCTTTTTTTTTCAAGCTTCATCAGTTTATTGTTCTCCTTTCTTAAGTGTAGCGTGGAAAAATGCATACCTTTTCATTTTCACACTTAACTTGGACCTATTCTAGCATATATGACATTAAATTCCCCTTAGGTCACTTATTATGGGACCTTAAGACCCCTTTTGTTGCATCTTGAGGCATATTTAAACTTTAAAGTTAACCAAAATCCATAAACAACCATTAATCTTGGTAAACCACCTATTAAATTTGCAAAATAAGCCTGGTCAGACCAAGATGCCCTAGGTGGCATCTTAGTCCCCCTTGCTTAGTGGGAACAAGATGCCACCTAGGGAATCTTAGTCCTGGGTGCTTTATTTTCAAGAATTAAGAGCGGGAAATGAAAATCCTTGATTCAAAATAGCATTTTGTCGGACTATGGGATCTAATAATTGGGTTATTAGATAGGATCACTTTCCTATAAAAGTAAGATTCACACCCTATAGACACCGAAATCTGGTTTAGGCCTACGACTTCCATATTCTTCGTAAGTTGTATTATTCTATCATTAAATAATCTTAATTATTTAATTAATTCATCTTAACATTAATTCTTCTATTAATTAAATAATCTTAATTATTTAATTAATTCACATTTTTCTTTATTCTATCTGATTAATTAAATAAACACTTTTTATTTAATTATGCTACTAATTAACCTTCTTCTTCTCAAATTAAATAATTCTTATTTAATTTACTCTTTATCATATTTCAACTATAATTAAATAAATTCTTTATTTAATTATTCATTTAAATCCTTCATCACTTAATTAAATAAATCTTATTTATTTAATTATTCTTCGAATATCAAGTCTTGAATTAAATGAATTATTTAATTCATAAATTATATTTTAACGCATTCCTCTATATTTTAGATAATTATGTGAGTTATCTAAGTATTCACTTTTACTCGACTCAACATCTATTTTAATCACTCAGTTAACTCTTCATTTGATGTCTGAGTGGCAATCTCGAGTAATCTCTTTGTCAGATCATGCAATCGTCTAGTTCTAACTTATTTGCGTGTACATGCAGATTAATTAAGTGTTCTTATTTAATTAATTAAACCTCGTGCATGCATTCAAATAGAGAGTCGTAATAATCCATATTCATCTTTTTCATGCAAAGATATTTCTTATGTTTTCGAAAGCCAAACTGAAGATTAAATCATTTATTTAATCTTTAATTCTATTTCTAATTTGTATCACTCATGTCACTACTAATAGTTATCAGAATGCATGTCTAATCTGTCGATCTCAACCATCCGTTAATCTTTCAATCTTGACCTGTCGTTCGAATAATCAATTTTCTAAAAAATGGTTTGTCATTCTTCATTCCAATCTCTCGCGAAATCTTATGACTTTTGAGAGTGCTCAATCTTGAATCTTTGATATTTTGCTAATCATTATTTTAGGCTATACTTGCATGAATTTACAAAAAAATTGAGGGAAACTATACTACACAAGGAAAATGGAGAAGCGAAATCGAGATGAATCATGGAAATACATTTGAAATTGGTGAGATTGTTTTAATTTTAATTACGTTTTACTTCCTTTGTTCTTTGTTGCTTAACATTTAGATTTGCATCTTAGATTTTAGTATTGCATGTTTGCTTCTAATCTTCTTTTTTGTCTTGTGCACTTTCTATGGCATTGCATTTGGTGAACCCGACGTGAAGACACCATCTTCGCGAGTTCGTAGATCTTTTATTTTTGGTTTTTGCAGGTTTTTTGTACAGAACGACGCATCTGAAGTTTCCTAAACCACAATTGAATTCCTGAACCGCATCTAACAGAGCAAATGATGCATCTGAATTTTCCCAAAAAATAATTGAATTCCTGAGCTGCAATTGAATAAGAAATGACGCATCTAACTGGTAATATAGCGATGCAATTGACTGGTAAAACTTTATTTCTATTTTCGGAAATCTAAAATTTTCACTTGATTTGCATGTTACTAATATCTTATCTTCAGCATGTGGCCTTTTGGAGTTAACAAGCTTTGGCAGGGCAATTGAAAAAGGCAATATTGAAAACTACTAACGAGTTTTTCTACAGAACACTTGTCGAAGACCCTAGTTAATTTTGAAATAGATTGTTTGGTAGCATAGCAAATATTTCCTTTGGTTAAAATTAATGAGTGTCTACTGTGTTTGGTGCGAAAGCACAAGTCTGGTTACCCTTATGACTTGGTACATCGAAGTATCCTCTCCCCTTGCACATCCGTGCTATCCTGGGTGTAAGAGAAACAGTTACCAACTCTAGAACTTGGGCTTGTTCTGGTGGGAAAAAGTACTCACCCCAGGACGACTCAGACCGATAGCACCCTGAACCCGAGGGACTTCCAGTTAGTATATAAAAGTGGGTTCTTGGGGAAACCCCAACAATCATGAGTGTGGTTCTGATGAGATGGATCCAAAAGGGGACTCATGCTATATGGATCACACCCCATGAATGGAAAGCCCATACTAAATACATTTTTTTTTAGAGACCAACCTATTTGTGGCCGTTGCTTGGTATAGTGGACGGTACAATATCATGCCCGAAGATACTCACTACTGATCCCCTTGAGTAGAGATAATAGTTCTTGGGAGGTCATTTCCCAAATAATTCAAAATTGGTGTGCTTGAAATATGTTAATGAGCCATGGAGGGGAGCCAATGCCACCAAATTTCTAAGCTATCCGCTCTCGAGAAGGAAAGGTGTTCATCGCAATCCAGGGTATTTCGGTGGGCTATACCAAGTATACAAACCCTAGGCCTTTGGCGTATTAGGATGTGCTTGTCTGTTTTCAGTTTAAACATTCTTTGAGTCCAAAATCAAAATTGAAAACACTTTGTCTTACAATTGTCTTTGATTGTCAAAATTTGATCAAGGAAAACAGAGTCAGTTTAAATTTCATGTCACTGAAAATTCACAAAGAGTCACAACTGTTCACCGGAAACTCGCAATTCATTTTTTGAGTCGCATCTGCTACATTATGAGTCGTAACTGTAATTTCATGTCGCATTTGTTTAGTCTTGAGTCACATCTGTCTAGTTTAGAGTCGCATCTACCAATTTAGCTTGCAATTTCTTTGGAAAAAGCGCATGCATTATATTATGAGTCACATCTGTGAAAAGGTTAACCGCACCTATTAGAATTAAACTGAATTTTCCCAGATTAACGCAATTGATCACTGGAAAGCCTCAACTGTTAACTTGAACCACATATGTTAGATCCTGCAATGCATTTGTCTGATTATTAGAAAACTAGAATTCACAGTCACTATCCAGTCAACACGGTTATACCAGTTTTAGTTGTCTTTACACAAACAGTCTTTGAAACATAAACCTGAAATGATATACTCAATTTTGCATCCTTTAGGGTCATTTAGTCATTACCATAGTTGTCTTCATTTAGAGTTTAGCTTCATCTTAGGGTACATATTACCTTGCATTAGACTTCTAGAAAGGTCACTTTTACGAACTTCAGGAGTAGTCGACCATCTATACTCTAGAAAAATCATAGTGTTAATGAAATTTGTCATTGAACCTAGTCCTATCATCCTATACTTTGTCCTACAGAGAGTCCTCCTAGCTCATCAGTCTAGTTAGGAAACTCAACTTGTCCTTGATCCTTGTCCTACATTGGTTCCTTAACTTAAACTAAATTGACACCTTGATTAGACTTTAGGTAGTTGGTCCCTTCGTCCTAGGTTTATAGAGCTGATTATTTTAGGAACCTTCATTAGGCTTTGCATCTTCAGATCTTAGGCTAGTTTCATCCTAGAACATTTCTTATTTTTCATGCAAAAATCCAAAAAACATAGACTAGATTCATACTGTTCATAGATATAGTCTTGCATATCTCGCATATTGAGCTTGTCTTACATGGTTGAAACTAGGTCTAAGAGAAGAGAGAGAGAGAGAAAACATGTCGAACCTAAATGAGTTCATCAATCCATTTTTTTCAAGACCTCATAAAACTCTATTAGAAAAATTCACCACTAGAAACACTCAAAGACATATTGTAGTAGAGGATATAGAGGCTGCCACACAGGACCCTGAGTTTTCCTCTTTTGTAGATGAGTACCTAGCAAATGATCGTCAATGATTTTTAGGAAAATTGCTAGCTGAAGGTGCTACTTTACCTGTAGGATTTGATATCAGCACCTTACAAACTCAACCTACACAAGGGACAAATACCCCAACTGCTAGTACTACTATACCTCAGGTCAGAACAACTATGCCATCTACCACATCTGCATAGAGTACAATAGTCCATGCATCCCCATTTGGTACATCTAGCATGACATCAAGATTTAATTTCATTGTAGGGGCTTCATCGTCCACTCCCTTCGGTCCTCTTGTTGGGAGTAAACGACCTAAAATGTTAGCCTCTACACCTTATGTCGGTGTCCCAAGTCTACAATCAACAACCACCCCTATTGCTAGTATCACGAGTACCATACCACAGTCGGTGGCCATACCTAGTGCTCAAGTCACTAGAGCTATACCAAGGATTACACAAATAGGAAGCATTCCCTCCTTCCAATATGGCAATCAAAATCATTTTTCACAGATTGGTAGTTAGAATCCATCCACATAGATTCCAAGTCAAAACCAATTTACATCGATTCTGAATCAGAATCCGTCCACACAAATTCCAAGTCAAAACCAATTTACATTGAATCTGAATCTGAATCCTATTGCACAAATTGGCACTTAAAATCTGTTTACATAGATCTCAGGGACCAACATCAATTTATGCCGATTCTAGACCAGAACACATTTACCAATATTCTGAATCCAAATCCACCTCAAGTGCCAACGTTCAATCGAAACCCATCATGAGATTTAGGATTTTAGAACACATACACAGATCCGCATAATCCCCCTAGCACATCTTTGACCCAAGTTAACGTCTTACAAACACAAATGCATGCATTACAAATGCAAATGGATAACATGTCGGTGTCAACTAAGAAATAATTTTCAACAAAGGACATATGCCCATTCCCCTTTGATAGATCATTGTACATGACACTTTTCCCTCATGGATATGTCATATCGAATCTTGCTAAGTACAATGGCAAACGAAATCCAATAGAACATATCAAGGAATTTTCTACCATATGTATAGATGTAGCTAATGACCCCATCTATCTTATGAGGCTGTTTCCAAGAAGTCTTGTAGGAATTGCACTAGAATGGTTTTCGGGTCTAGATTCTGGCATTAGATCTTGCGGCAAACTAGTTGAGAAATTTGTGGAGCAATTCTCCTTCAACATAGAACACGAGATAAATATAGCAATCTTGTGCCACACAATGCAAGATGAAGGGGAAACATTCATTGCTTTCTTCTAGAGATTGAGAACCATAGCTAGTAGGTGTCTTGTTGAGATACCCGAAAAGCAAAAAGTTACTATGTTTCAAGAAAACCTTCATGCAAAACTAAGGAGTAACTTAAGGGTACATTGTTGTACATCTTTTTCGGAACTAGTTGAAAAAGGGGTTATAATAGAGAAGGATCTCATTGAGAAGGGTGAACTTAGGACAACAACATCCAATAGAAACCCTGTCATACAAAACACCCCCACGGACAAAAATAGATTTTGGTCTCCCAACAAAAATGTCACCAATGATGGGGTGGTTGATGCTAAAATGCTACAAGCGGGACCCCTCCTCATGTTACAAGAACCTCATACTTTTTCCAACACGCTTGATGCTGTCAGTCAACCTCCTAATGTGGTCCAAAACACTCAATGACCACAATAAAGGAGATTTCAGAAACGTGAGTTCACTCCCTTAGGGGAACCCATTGAGTTAGTGTTCAAACAACTGTTACAACATAACCTCATACAACTGTAGGAAGCAAGACAATACGATCTAGAACAGTTTAAACCAGCTTGCTGGGATGACAATTCCTTTTGTGACTATCATAGGACTAAGGGACATAACTTACAAAACTGTCGACAACTGAAGAATATCATATAGGATCTTGTTGAAAGGAGAATTATTGAAGTTAGTGGAAAAAAACAAAAGCCATCAAACACTGATCATCAAGTCTTTTCTAATCCACTACATGACCATGGGAAAGGGGTTGTCCCTAGTTTGAGTACTAAGACCAATATGTCAACCAACTATGCGAGTATCAAGCATGACTATGATAGTGGCAAAACCATTCATTGCCTTTGTGCCGCTGATGAAAATATCAATACCATTACCATCCATACTAATCCTGAGTGTGCGGTCAATACTCGCCATACTAAGTTCACTATCCAAGGCCTTCCATCGCAGCAAACACCACAACCTTCCAACTTACAATATAACCTACTCGACCAGTTGGGGAAGACCCCAACCCAAATTTCAATCTTGGAATTGTTGCGTATTTCTCCTGAGCATCGATCTATCCTTGATAAGGCTTTACAGAACACCACGGTCCCTAATGACCTTCATGTCAATCATTTCTAGGAAATGGTGGGCTACCTGATCAATAATCACCATGCCACATTTTCTGAACAAGAC
Source organism: Sequoia sempervirens (assembly GCA_007258455.2). Taxonomy (NCBI): domain Eukaryota; kingdom Viridiplantae; phylum Streptophyta; class Pinopsida; order Cupressales; family Cupressaceae; genus Sequoia; species Sequoia sempervirens. The sequence goes on along the minus strand of VDFB02358134.1, from coordinate 98,509,710 downwards.
TATGCCACTGAAAAGATGAACCACAATGACCCTTTACATCTAGAAGTCCTTGTTGATGATACCAAAGTTAGACGAGTTTTGGTAGACGGAGAAGAAGGGTTAAATCTTTGCAGTTTAAAATTAATTAAGGCTCTAGGTATCTCAGAAGCATGCATAGACATGACCAAAAGTATTGTCATTAAAGCTTATGATGGTAAGGAATGAAAATCAAAGGGAGTGGTAACACTTCCTATCAGAATTGGTCCTACGGTGATGGAGACAAAGTTCCAGGTCTTGCATCTCACCCTCCCTTATAACCTTCTGCTGGGTAGACCATGGAGTCATGCCATGAAGGTGGTCCCTTCCACATATCATCAGTGTCTTAAATTCCCTTACAATGGCACATAAATAACTATAGATGGTGATCCCAATCCTTTCCAGTACTAAACATATCTAAAAGAGATCCCCCAACATCAAGTACCAGTGAACCAAGAGGCTTTATCGTCTAATCCATTTTCTTATGTTGACCCATCGACACTCACTCGAACATCTATTTCACCCTCACTTCCTACCACTCCTAGGGTTGAGATTCAAGACAAGGGTTGTGAAGAGTATTACATGAAGACTTCTTATTGTGTCAGCCATTTAGTTCCTCCTAAGTCATATCGTTTACCTATAACAGGTAGGGTACAGTCTATGATCACTATACATGTTCCCCCCACAACAACTTTCACTAAATGAGGTGAATTAAGCAAAGAGGTTGTAGATGTAGAAGATGCCACTTCCTGGCTGTATAAGGAAGATAATTAGGAACCCCTTTTACTTGCTCATATTCCTACAAGTCTATATGGAAAGGGTTTCAAAATCATGCAAAGCAAAGGATATGATGGACAAAGTGGTTTAGGCTTAAACCAAGATGGCAGAATTAAACCAATATTTGTTTCTCAGTGGCCAAAAGGAGTAGGAATAGGGTTTCAACCAATCCAGATTGGCATTCCTAGTACTCCATTACCCTTACTTGAGGAAGTACATGCTTCAGAAGATGTCGGGACATCTCACAAACCAGTAGACCAATATCATTGTGACTCCCCTGATTCTAACGATTATTAGTGGGATTCCTTATCCTCTACTTCTTCCATGGACCTTGAAAAGTTATTTGGAGAACTTGACTTGATGTTAAGTTCCTCACCAAATCCCTTAAATTCCTATCCGCCAAAGAAAATGACAAAAGAGGAATGGTTTAAACACTACTATTGGGAATCACTTGATCCTATCTTTTGGCAACCTGAGCCACCTATTTCCGATAGTCAAACCTTAGCATTGGGCCCACCTATTCATCCACCTAGACCCAAACCTAAGAGCAAAGAGGACCTAGTACAAGACTTTTGTAACCACATGAATAATTCAATCTTTACCTTGACCCCATTAGATTTTGATAACTTTGACGATGACATGCCCTTAGTTTATCCCCGGCTCATTGATTGGGATCAACAAGACGCACCCGTATTAGACACTTTTGAGAATGACAAAGCAATTGCTGAGTTCCTGGGATTACGAGAAGGCATACCTAATGGTGATCATAAGGCTGGTTTTACCATTGAATTGGACAAGAAAGCATATTTTGGGGAATCTGTTCAACCCTCCAGTCGCAAAAATGAGAAAAAGAGTAAACAAAATGAAAAAGATGAGTCTCTAGGTGAAAACCGAAAGGCACCTTTAGACAATGAAAAAGTAAAAAGAAAGGACCCATTCGAAGGTGAAAACCTCTCTAAGGCACCTAAGGATGGAGGTTTGAACATTCTTCCCGTTGCACAGGAAAAGTCGCCCATGCTCATTGAAGAATCAGTAGAAGTCAACATAGGCACAAAAGAGAATCCTTGACTAGTTCATTTTGCAGTGTCATTGACAATAGAAGAGAAGCTAGAATTCCATGACTTCTTTGCACAAAGACAGATAAATTTTGCTTGGTCATATACTGACATGCTAGGATTAGATCATGAACTTGTTCTTCATCATTTTCCCTTACAACCAGGTGCCAAACTAGTGAGACAAAAGCTGAGAAAAATGCATCCACAAATTACTTTATTAGTCAAAGTAGAACTCAAGAAATTGTTAGATGTTGGTTTCATTAGATCTATTGACTATGCCAATTGGATCTCCAATCTTCTACTAGTCACTAAACCAACTGGGGGCATCTGCATCTGCACTAATTTTAGAGATATCAACAAAGCTTGTCCTAAGGATGACTTCCCTTTGCCTAACATAGACATGATAGTGGACATGACACCAGGTTATGAGATGTTGTCCCTTATGGATGGATTTTCAGGATATAACCATATCAGAATTGCCATTGAAGACCAACCTAAGAAAAATTTTACTTGTCCTTGGGGAACATATTGCTGGAATGTTATGCCCTTCTGACTCAAGAATGCTAGAGCAACCTATCAATGTGCCATGACTACTATCTTTCATGATTTAGTACACACTTGTATGGAGGATTATATTGATAACCTTATTGTAAAATCCAAGACAAGGGAAGAACATCTACAGGTTTTAGACAAGATATTTCAGAGGCTGGAAACATATAAAGTGAGACTCAATCCAAAGATATGTGTGTTTGGAGTCAAGTCAGGAAAGCTGTTAGGTTATATCATTTCTAGACGAGGTATTGAAGTGGATCCAACTAAGGTAAAAGCAATCATGGACATGTCTCTACCCACTAATCTTAGTCAACTAAGGACAATATAGGGAAGGTTGCAATCTATCAAAAGATTTATAGTGCAGCTAGCAGACAAGACACATCCTTTTCAACATCTACTTAAGAAAGGCATACCCTTTGCATGGACAGCTAGGTGTGGAGAGGCTTTTCAATTGATTAAAGAGCATTTACTCACAATACCTATCTTAATGTCACCTGTTGAAGGAAGACCATTGATTCTTTATATTACGACAACCCATTCATCACTTAGAGCATTGCTTGCACGGAATGATGATGAAGGTCATGAAAGGGTTGTCTATTATATCAGCCAGACTTCAATGGTCAGTTATGAGCTCAACTATAGTAACATTGAATGTGCCTATCTTGCAGTAGTATTTGCTACCCAAAAACTGAGGCACTACATGCTAAACCATCAAACAATGTTGATTGCTAAAATAGCCCCTCTAAAATATCTTCTCAGCAAGGCAACATTAATAGGGCGACATGCCAAATGGGTTATGATACTTAGTGAGTATGATATCTAGTATGTAGAAAGAAAGGATATTAAAGGACAGGTCATTACTGATCAGTTAGCTGACGCACCCATACAGGCAGATCACCCATTAGTTACAGACTTCCCTGATGAGTTCATATTCACATTTGACACAAACATAACATGGAAATTGTACTTTGATGGCTCACATACAAATCATGGTTCAGGGGTTGGTATACTATTTATGACACCATAGGGTGATTCCATCTCTAAGTCATTCAGGATTGCATTTCCATTCACTAACAACATGGCAGAGTATGAAGCTCTAGTGACAGGGTTACGCATGGTGATCAAGTGGAAAATTAAGGTTTTACAGGTATATGGCATTTCTCAACTAGTAATTAGACAGGTAAATGATGATTATGAGATAAGGATGAGAAGCTTGCTCCATACAAACGCATGGTTGATAGCTTTAAAGAGTACTTTGACAAAGTTGAATTTCATCAAATACCTCATGTTTTAAATAGGGCAACAAATGCTATGGCTACTATTGCATCACTTCTTGACATTCCTAACAACATGCCTAAGTTTGAGTTCTTGGTCGAACAGCTTTTGGTCCCAGCCTACGATATCCTAGATTCTAAAAATAGTGTGTGACATTGTTGGTTCTGATTCCCCATGGTACAAAGAAATCTATGATTACCTTCATGCCGAAGTCATACCCACTGGCCTATCAAATAACCAACATAGGACATTCCTTCGCAAGTTAGCCAAATACACCATCGTCGGAGACACCCTATATAGACGCGCCTTAGATAATACCCTACTGAGATGCCTTGATTCTAGTGAAGCACAAGCAACCTTGTGTGGGGTGCATGAGGGTATATGTGGTTCCCATTCTAGTGGTCCTACCTTAGCCAAAAAGATTATGAGACTGGGTTATTAATGGCCTACTATGGAAAAAGACTCATATGTCTTTGTAACGAAATGTCACCAATGCCAAGTTCATGGAGACTTGATACATGCCCCAACACAGGAGCTCTGTCCTATCATGTCACCATGGCCCTTCGCCCAATGGGGACTCGACCTCATAGGAAAGATCCACCCCACATCATCTAATGGGCACAAGTTCATTATCACTGCCACTGAGTACTTTACAAAGTGGATTGAAGCCATTCCTATGACATACATTACTGGCACATAGATTTCTAGATTTATCTTGAACTATATCATTTGTCGATATGGTGTCCCTCAATCCATAATCACTGATAATGGCCGCCTATTTAAGAACCAATAAGTTCGCCACCTGTGTGAAGAATTTCATATCCAACATCACTTCTCCATTCCATAATACCCACAAGGTAATGGCCAAGCAGAGGCATCTAACAAGACCATCATTAGAACCCTCAACAAGACTATCAATGATGCTGGTCATGACTAGCATTTACAGCTTAACCCTGCCTTATGGGATTATCGCACAAGTATCCATACTCCCACTAGTGCTACCCCATATTCAATTGTTTTTGGGTCTGAAGCCATTTTGCCTCTTGAGGTCGAGATTCCTTCCCTAAGGGTATCCCTAAAAGACCACATTGATGATGAAGAGTACTGAGTGTCAAGACTCCATGAGCTAGAATTCCTAGATGAGTGAAGACAAAAGGCACTAGACCATCTCCAAGCATATCAAAATTGCCTTTGTCGTAGCTATAATAGGAAGGTTTTAAACAAAAACTTTGACATTGGTGACCTAGTTTTAATGGAGAATCCAAAGAATCAAGCAGAAAGAGACAAACTAGCAAAGTTTGAACCTAACTAGTTAGGACCTTATATTGTTACAGAGGCTTTTGGATCAGGAGCATACCAACTCTCTACTCCTAAAGGGGAACCATTGGCCTCACCAATCAATAGTATGCATCTGAAAAAGTTCTACACATAGCTTCTGCGAGTCTTTGTTTTAATTAGCAAAAATACCAAAAAATTAGAAAATCATAAAAAATTGTTATCAAGATGAAAACTCGGCAAACAGGCATCTTGGTAATATAAAAAAATTTAGATAATCTAGAAAATAGTAAAGACAAATCATTCGTCTAATGGTGAAAACCACTTCGGTGGTGCTTTGGATAGGTACCCTAGTGAAAACCTAGCAAATAGGTGCCATGTGTAGTCAACTTTGCTCCTTTGTCTACCATTATTCTAATCTACCTTGTACATAGTCCCTATCATTGTATATAGTCCACGATCCTGTACATAGTATCTACCCCTGTACATAGTCCTTATCCCTGTACATACTGATTATCCTTGTGCATATCCCTTATCTTTCGTATCCATCGCTTGTATATACCATTCATAATAAGTGGTAGTCTTTTCCATAACTTGGAATGATTGACATCGAGAGCATTTCATATCCCCCGTTTTACCCTATTCATAATCAATTGGTCTTATATACTCGACTGGGGGAAAACACTTGACATGTGTCATATTGGTTCTTATATTGGCTATGTTGAAGACGTAAAACCATGGAAAATCCACGAACATCGCAAAATGACCTGAGAAAATATAAAAACATCAAAAAACTTCAAAAAGAAAAAAAAATCAAAACATTTCAAAAATCCACAAAACAGAGTCAAAGTTAGTTGCACTTGTCAGTGTTTGTCCATTGTCGAACTACATTGCCTCTGCAACGAGATGTAGGCAAGACCATCTGCCGATGTGCCCCCAAGGCATTAGGTCAGTCCATTTAGGTTTGTCTATATAAATTCATAATTCAAGCCATATGTCTATATGACAAGGTCATTGGTCGTGTCGAACTACGAGGTTTCTGCATGTATAATGTAGGCAAGGCCATCAATTGATGAGCCCCCGAGGCCACACTAGGTTAGTCCATTAGGGTTTGTCACATTCACTTTCACACATGTTTTCTATTTGTAGTCAGTCTTGTCAGTCAAGTCAAGTCGAACTACAAGGTCTCTACGTGTATAATGTAGGCAAGGCCATCAATCGATGAGCCCTCGAGGCCACACTAGGTCAGTCCTTTAGGGTTTGTTGTCACACACAGTCAATTGTCCACACATCATATCAAGTCATGCATCAATCTGGTGAACAAGTTAGCACTGTCTCTAAGTCAAATCAAACAACTTACCAAAAAAAAAAACCAAAACAGATCAACTAATGTCTACTACAGGATGTGTCCTTCGTGGAGACAGACATCATCATGGCAATCAACCTATATCTTATTCAGGATGGGTCCTTCCTGAATACTGATATCAGCAAAACAACCTATGTCTTATTTAGGATGAGTCCTTCCTACATAATCGACAAGGTCAAACAATCAAATATAGCCTTACATAGGTTATCACATCAACGGCATATGACTCAACGTCTTATATGATACACGTCTTTCTGAAACCAGGCTTTGTCATGCCTTATACAGATAGTCATAACATCAAAGCCAAACTCACAGTCTTATCTGGTATGTGTATCTCCTGACATCATGCTTTATCAATCAATCCCTCTTTCAATCAACAAATCAAACAAACAAATCATGTTTTGGCAAATATTTTACTAGCTTTTTGACTTTATGGCTTATTTATCTTATCATTTATCTTGAATTGATGACTAGGATTCATGTTACTAGCTTTCTCAAGGATGTCCCATGAAGGATTTAGAGAAGCAACGATGTGTCAAAATTCTATTTTCTTTGACTGTTGTCTGTCAACTGTCTTTTAACTTTGATTTTTGAGTCATGTTACTAGTTTCCTCAAGGATGTCCCATGAAGGATTTAGAAGAGCAATGATGTGTCATGACCCATCTTTTACGTTGTTTGTTGTCTGTGGTTTGTCCTGACAAAAAGAATGGGGCAACTTGTGCCCTTAGTATGAGTTAATGACAATCCTTGTCTACGACTGTCTATTATTAGCAAGTGGATGACCTTGCACACCTTGATCTATGTCCTATCATGGTGTTTTTCTCCATTTGTATTAGTCCCACCCAATGATGATAAAGTGCAATACCATTTGTGATACAACAAAATATCGAAGATTGCTAATACTAACATCTATCTCCTGTCTTTTGTTCTTTCTCGATCTTTCTTTCCACACTAACAGTTCCTCTCTCTTGCATTATAATGGAGTCCTATGACACAAAACATTATACATCATCCTGCATCAACATACATGTTAGAAACATACATACATATAGGCATATTTCACATCTAGATCATCATGGCATAATAGACATTCATCATCAAACTATGCATATCATAAGCATTCCATGTACAAAGCAACTGTAAATACGTGCATCACATTACATCTGTATAACATACATGTAGTATCCATCATACATATCACATTGTATTGCATCCCATAATTATAAATTGCATACATCATATAGAATCATACACCATATAGAATCATACATCACATAGAATCAACATTATCTCATTAGCTATATAAACATCATAAAATAAATATGATCATACATCACATAGGCATATCATATAAACATCACATGTACAAATAAGGACTGCATAATCAATAAATAGAAATGTATATCATGAGAATCACCACCAAAATCATATATATATATATCATTCAGCTGTGTCACATCACAATGTCATAATGTCTCAATAATACATGGAAGCCTGCAGGCTATAAGATCAAAATACAATCTCTCGACAAGTGGTACCCCTATCTTGACCCGCCACTGCCATCATGCTAGGAGTGTGTGGGGGAATGGTGATGGGAACTTGATGATCTCTACGCTAAGGGAGGTCTGTCATATGGCCCTGCTCTATGTGCCTGATCCACCCACTCTGTGCTAACTATCCGTGTGTGGTTCCTGGTCTGGGACCTACTACTATGTGCTGTTGAGAATCTGGGAGCTCGTCTCTCTAATGGAACCTCTGCCTCATATAGGTCCCGATAGTATCTCTCCCTCTCTCTGGCTCTGACTAGCTCTCTGGCAAATGCAACTGATAGTCCTATGCACAACGCCCTGAGCTCTATGAATCTCTACTCAGTCTCCTGTCTCCGAGCTATATCCTAATCTTTGTCTATCAAAGCTCTGTCCCTCTCCATCCAATAGGAATCCCTCTCGACCATCAGAACTATCATCTGCTCCTTCAAGGAGGCAACCTGGGCTCGCAATGTATCCATGTCTGGATCCTCTGCCACTGTATCATCCTGTCTGGACTTGTCTATCCCATGCTCCTCCTCATCTAGCTCCTCTAGGATCTAATATCGAATCTCTTTCTCGTGATCATCATCCTCATCATCGTCCTCTTGGTAGGCACCTAGCAACCCCAGAGCGTCAACCTATACCTCCTCAGCACCTACCTCCTTGGCACCTGCCTCCTCCTCTGCCGGGATATTTGGGATAACTGCCTCTGCCAGCTGCACCTCCTCTCCACCTTTGGCAATGTCCTCCTCTCCTCCTCTCCCAACATCTAGCATAGCCACATCCTCCTCTCCTCATCCGTCCTCCCGGATCGGTGACAAAGGTGGTCCTCGTCCTCTCTGTCCATGTCTCCCTCTCTTGCCTCCATGCCGTCCACCTTGGCCATCATCCCCTCCATCACCACGGCCTCCTCTGCCTCCTCAACCTCTCCCTCTACCTCGCCTGCCTCGTAGACCTATACCACGCTGCTCGACCAACGCTAGCTGCTCTAGAACTGTCAAGGGGATCGGCCTGTGTGCTAGCCACCACTGATCATAAGCTGTTGTTGTCCCTAGGTCTACTAGTCCAGCTCTCGATCCCCATGGAAGTTCCTGTAGTGCATCAATATCTGCCTCTACTATGGCTACCAGAATCTCTGGCCCCCATAGTGGGACCTCTCATGAGGATCTTGCAAACTCTGCTCTACCTTGAGGTACATCCTGCACCTCTCCAAACTACCGCATAACCCGATCTGGCAACTGGTACTCTATAATATGTACATGCGATATAGTTCGGCCAACCAAGTACTATGCCTACCTACAAAATGGTAGGTGCTCATCCTCATCTGACCACTCCTCACAGCCCAGGTATGGTCTCCATGTAAACTGCTGCATGGTGTCTATGGCGTGTCTGAAGTAGCCTGTATCCCTAATATGATGCTATGTGGTCGCCCTCGCATAATAGAAGGCGTACGAAGCCCCATGAGGTAGGTCAACTATCACAGGTGGCCGAAAAATGGCAATGTGCTCCCACGCCCATACCATCAGGAGCGGGGTACCGCAACTCATCGACTGTGCCTCTCGGTAGGCAATATCGTGCAGATGGAAGTATAACATCCCAAGTACACAGGAACCCCAAACATACACAACTCAATGCTCGAGCATGCCCACTAGCATCCTCCCATCCCACAGGAAAACCATGACCTCGACGGTTAGGCAGTACTGTACTACCTATCAATGTAGCCAATAGATAGTCCAACTGTCTATATCTTTGGGCCAACACTTTCCACCTAATCTCATAATCATCGAACCCTAGGTGTCTAATGTCGGCATGGGGGTAGTACCTACACATCTCGGCTGCACCCCTCTAGGTATCATATGCTACCCATGTGCCTCTAATAGGCAGTCTAAGGATCCTATACACATCCTCCAGGGTCACCGTGGCCTCTCCAGTCGGTAGGTGGAAGGATGATGTCTCCAAGTGCCACCGCTGACATAACGCTGTCAATAGTCCCTGATTCACCTGAATCTGGGGCATATCGGTCACATGCAATAAACCAAGGTGCCATAGAACCTGTCGCTCTGCCGGCCGCAAGCTATCTCAGAATCGAAACGTAGTGGGTCTTGACTCTTGTGTATAAATTGTGTCCAACACAACCTGCAATGGCATTATACATGCCTCATGTCAGCCTCAATCATCTATTCTAGTGCAAACTGACTATGCTACATAAAATGTAAATGCGCTGTTATTTTGCACATGCATCATTCTTTTTCACATGCATCGATTTTTAACATATGAGGTTCATAAACTTCATATGCATCATTATTAAACAAATGCAGCTAATCATATCAAATGTGTCACACTACAGTCATATGCGTTGCAAAATAACACTTGCGGCTTATATAAATGCAAATGTGTTTCAGAAATTCAAATGCGTTTCAGAAATAAACAAATGCGTTTAAACCACTAAAACTATTCAAACCAGCTGACGTAAAAATATAAATGCGGTTTTTTGCATACACATGCGTCATTTGCGCACGCATATGCAATCAATTATTAAAACGACGCATAAGTAAAACATGAATTAAATGCATTAAAAAATGCGCAAATAAAAAATTTTAAAAGGAAAGTTTTAGGTCCATACCGGGGGGTCCGCGCCGGTTGGTCTCTGGAATGTCTAGATCCTGTATGCGCGGTGATGAGTGGCTGGAACTGGAGACATCATCACTGGGAATGCAAAGAAAAATCTCAATTTCTTAACTAGGTGGGTGCAAATGAATAGATTTTTACCCCTATTCCTATATATACCTAGGGCCTAGGTGTCATTTTATGTCCTATTGGCAATGTTAACTTCCATTTTCTATCATCCCGTACCAGTCCCTCCCATTTCCAATCCCAATTCTGCAAACTGCAGTGCATTTTTTCCTATCTAATGGACTAATCGGGAGCATTTCCAAATTTTTCTGAACTTTTCAGAAATTTGTCAATTTTCCCGAGGGGGCATACCATCACCTGTTTTAAACTGGAACATTACTGGGGCATATTTCTTTTCGATTTTCTTTGACACAACGCCTCAATGACATTGTATCAAAGAGGGGCAAATGTAGAGACCAAAATCTAGTTTAGGCTTGCGACTTCCATATTCCTCGTAACTTGTATTTTTCTATTCATTAAATAATCTTAATTATTTAATTAATTCATCTTAACATTAATTCTTCTATTAATTAAATAATCTTAATTATTTAATTAATTCACATTTTTCTTTATTCTATCTGATTAATTAAATAAATGCTTTTTATTTAATTATGCTACTAATTAACCTTCTTCTTCTCAAATTAAATAATTCTTATTTAATTTACTCTTTATCATATTTCAACTATAATTAAATAAATTCTTTATTTAATTATTCATTTCAATCCCTTCATCACTTAATTAAATAAATATTATTTATTTAATTATTCTTCGAATATCGAGTCTTGAATTAAATGAATTATTTAATTCATAAATTCTATTTTAATGCATTCCTCTATATTTTAGATAATTATGTGAGTTATCTAAGTATTCACTTTTACTCGACTCAATATCTATTTTAATCGCTCAGTTAACTCTTCATTTGATGTCTGAGTGGCGTTCTCACATAATCTCTTCGTCAGATCATGCAATCATCCAGTTCTAACTTATTTGCGTGTACATGCGGATTAATTAAATATTCTTATTTAATTAATTAAACCTCGTGCATGCATTCGAACAAGAGTTGATTTAATCAATCTTCATCTTTGTCATGCAAAGATATTTCTTATCTTTTAGAATGCCGAACTGAAGATTAAATCATTTATTTAATCTTTAATTCTATTTCTAATTAGTATCACTCATGTCACTACTAACAGTTATCAGAATGCATGTCTAATCTATCGATCTCAACTGTCCATTAATCTTTCAATCTTGACCTGTCGTTCGAATAATCAATTTTCTATAAATTGATTTGTCATTCTTCATTCCAATCTCTCACAAAATCTTATGACTTTTGAGAGCACTCAATCTTGAATCTTCGATATTTTTTTAATCATTATTTTAGGCTATACTTGCACGAATTTACGAAAAAATTGAGGGCAATTATACTACACAAGCAAAATGGAGAAGGGCAATCGAGATGAATCATGGAAATAAGTTTGAAATTGGTGAGATTGTTTCAGTTTTAATTATGTTTTACTTCCTTTGTTCTTTGTTGCTTAACATTTAGATTTGCATCTTAGATTTTAGTATTGCATGTTTGCTTCTAATCTTCTTTGTTGTCTTGTGCACTTTCCATGGCGTTACACACCCCATTTTCACCGAAGTGAGGATAAAGTTTTGAAGAGAGAACCAAGTTGAAGGAGAGTTTCAAGAAGCAAGGAATTGAAGTCTTGGAGTAGCCTTCCATTGTGTTTTTCTAGGTTTCTCAAATCTATTTTCAAGCCAAGATCTAGCATTTCCAAAGATTAATGATGGATTCCTATGGAGGATCATGAGATATTCTAGGTTGGGGATGCAACTAGCCATTCTTCCAAGCCAAAGGACTTGTTTCTTGATTGATTCCATCTTCCATTGTTGTTCTATTTTCTACCTAAGGAAGGTACACTTCATGTGTTTATGACTTTTTAGGGTGATTAGAGATCTTCTTTGTAGGTCATTGTCATTTGCATCTTAGGAACTCTATTCTAACACATTTGAATAGGATTTTGCCATGTTCTAGCTTCCATAATCTTAGATACACTTAATATTAGGGAACACAAACATTTCCATTTTCAAATATAGGCATTTTCATCAAGGTTTAATTACCAAAAAAGGGGTTTGACCAAGGAAAAACCCCCATAAACAATCAATCAAATTTCCTTTGTTTCATAGGTTATTTATAGGTTTAGATTTGAAGACTTAGTGAAGAAGGAAGTGCAAACCTTGGATATCCAGACCACATTCAAATATTTCAAAAATTTAGATTGGGACTAAGATGGTAGTAGGGGCGTCTTAGTCCTCCAAGTGGAATTTGGTAAAGATTCTTTTAGATCCAGTTCTGATATCTGAAGATTCCAAATCTACCTCAAAAAATAAGAGCAGGACTAATAAGACAGTAAGGGCGTCTTAGTCCTCAATAACACATTGTGATAGATTCTTTTCATTTCTAGAATTTTTGTCACATTTCTAGACTTCCTAGGTACACATATCCTAACTTGGTGTTACATTATTTCATCATTTACATCCTTCATTTAGCTTGCATTATTAGGTTTATTGAGTTGAATTTTAAATTTTCTTTTCCAAACTTTTGCTTGGTGGTGAACCCCTTAATCCTTAAAGAACCCCCTCTTAGGGCTTCCTTGTTGAGAATTGACCAACCTTTGAGGTCGATAGTCAATACAATTTGGATTCATAGGACATTATTGAATGATGATTGGAGAATAGTGTTGTTCTATGACCTACATTATACAGCATACCCATTTTCTCATAGTTATAAAGTAGGTTGTAGCTCATCCTATGCGACCACCTCCCATAGAATCTCAATGCGTGGATGTGTGGATGGGCATCTGCTTGACATGATGGCTCACTCTACTTCAAGCTCACGTTGCAAAAAGGTAAAAGATAAAATGAATTTGATTTACCTTCTCTTTTTTCTTTATATGTACATGCATATTTAGGTCACTTTTGTTAGAAAGAAAAGAAGTGCTTTTTACTTAAACTAACATATTAGGAGCTAGCGAACTCTGTTTTTGAAGCCATTTGTTGTGTTGGAATCATGGTTCCTCTCCCAGTCTCATGAAATGTCTATCATTAGGTGGCATGGTACTTTGAAATGCCCTATGATGTACTTGTGTGGTTCGATGTGGTTGGATCAAGATACCTTGATTCCACCTCCATAAAGCAAGTAGAATAAAGGGGGTGCATACATCCACCCTCAAATTTAATTTGCTAGGAAAGCTAGATAAGAGGATTATTTTTGAGCTACTAATGAATCTATGATGTAGGATGTGTTTCCTAACATTTTCATTTTGTACGTAACTACAATGGGGGCTTCATTCTCCCTAGTGAATCCATATGAGTATCCTTTTATAAATTTACTTTTTGAAGTACTTCAGCTTGCATATGGACATAGTGCCATATGTGCACTAAAGTGGCTCAGGCTAAATGTAGTGTAGAAAAATGCATACCTTTGTATTTTCACACTTAATTTGGACCTATTTTAGCATCCCTTGCATTAAATTCCCTTTAGCTCACTTATTATGGGCCCCTAAGACCCCTTTTTATGCATCCTAAGGCATATTTCAACTTTAAACCTGACCAAAATCCATCCACAACTATTAATCTTGGTAACCCACCTTTTAAATTTACAAAATAAGCCAGGTGGAATGAAGATTCCCTTGGTGGCATCTTAGTCCTCCTTAGTGGGACCAAGATGCCACCTAGCGTGCCATACTCCCAAGTGCATTTTTTTTTGGAATTAAGAGTGGGAAATGAAAATATTTGATTGAAATTAGCATTTTGCTAGCCTTTGGGATCTAATAAGCGGGTTATTAGATAGGAGTGCCTATAAAAGTAACATTCACACCCCATTTTCACCTAAGTGAGAATAAATTTTTGAAGAGTTTAGAAGCAAGTTGAAGGAGAGTTACAAGAAGCAAGAAATTATAGTCTTGGAGTAGCCTTCTATTGTGCTTTTGCAGGTTTTTCAAATCCATTTTTAAGCCTAGATCTAGCATTGCCAAAGATTAATAATGGATGCCTATGGAGGATCATGACAGATTCTAGGTTGGGGATGCAAGTAGCCATTCTTCCAAGCCTAAAGAATTGTTTCTTGATTGATTCCATCTTCCATTGTTGTTCTTTTCTATGCCTAAGGAAGGTACACTTCATGTTTATGACTTATTAGGCTGATTAGAGATCTCCTTTGTAGGTCATTGTCATTTGCATCTTAGGAATTTTATTCTAACACATTTGAATAGGGTTTCTCCATGTTCTAACTTGCGTAATCTTATAAACACTTAAGATTAGGGCTCACACACATTTCCATTTTTAGATATATGCATTTTCATCAAGGTTTAATTACGAAACAAGGGGTTTGACCAAGGAAAACCCCCATAAACAATCAATCAAATTTCCTTTGTTTCATAGGTTATTTGTAAGTTCAATTTTGAAGACTTGGTGAAGAAGGAAGTGCAAACCTTGGACCTCGAGACCACATTCAAAGATTTCAAAAAATTATATCGGGACTAATATGGTAGCAAGGGTGTATTAGTCCTTCAAGTGTAATTTTGTAGAGATTCTTTCAAACCCAGTTCCGACATCCGAAGATTCCACATATACTCCAAAAAACAAAAGTGGGAGTAATAAGACAGTAAAGACATCTTAATCCTTCATAGCAGAATTTTATAGCTTCTTTGCATTTCCAAAATCCTTGTCACATTTCTAGACTTTCCAACTTCACATATCCTAACTTTTTGTTACATTATTTCATCATTTACGTCCTCCATTTAGCTTGCATTATTAGGTTTTGTGAGTTGAATGGTAAATTATCTTTTCCAAGCTTTTTCTTGGAAGTGAACCCCATAAAGCTTAAAGAACCCCCTCCTAGGTCTTCCTTGTTGAGAATTGACTAACCTTTGAGGTTGATAGTCAATCCAATTTGGATTCCTAGGACATTATTGAATGACTATTGGAGAGTAGTGGTGTTCCATGACCTAGGTTATAAAGCATCCCCATTTTCCCATTGTTCATTAAATTATTAATCTCATCTAGAGAACATATGATTTCACCTTCAAGATCAATTTTTCCTTCTTCTTCATCAAAAGCATCAAATTCTGAATTTTTGGTCAACAAAGGTTTTTCCATGAATAGGAATTCATTTGAACCCTCAACCATAAAGACACAATCATGTTCATCATCTGAGCTATCATTAGCATCATATGAATCACTTTATTCTTGTTTGTATAGATTCTTGTTCTTCTATGAAAAGTTATTCTTATTAGGAAAGTAGGGTTTCCTCTTTTTACCATCCTCTTCTTGCTTAGAGTTATCCTTTTAATTATAGGGGCATTTAGCAACAAAATGTCCTATTTTACCATAATTAAATAATTTAAAGGGTAACTTACCTTTGTATTTTCTAGAGCCTCTTCTCAATCTTTTGACAAAGTTTTATTCTTCTTCATCAGTCTCATCAAATTTGGATATAGATTATTCTATCTTATCCTTTTTGGTTGCTTTGAATCCTTGTCACATTTCCACACTTCCTCAGTACACATATGCTAACTTTTTGTTAAATTATTTTATCATTTACATCCTTCATTTAGCTTGCATTATTAGGTTTTGTGAGTTGAATGTTAAATTGTATTTTCTAATATTTTGCTTGGTGGTGAATCCCTTAAAGCTTAAAGAACCCCCTCCTTGGTCTTCCTTGTTGAGAATTGACTCACCTTTGAGGTCGATATTGAATCTAATTTGGATTCCTAGGACATTATTGAATGACGATTGGAGAATAGTGTTCTACATGACCTATAAGGTTATAAAGCATCCCCATTTTCCCATTTTTAAAAAGTAGGTTGTAGCTCATCCTATGCGACCGCCTCCCATAGAAGCTCAATTCATGGACATGTGGATAGTTGTCTGCTCGACATGTTGTCTCACTCTACTCCATTATCACTCTGTAAAAAAATAAAAAGATAAAATGAATGTGATTTACCTTCTCTTTTATCTTCATATGCATGCATATTTAGGTCACTTTTGTTAGAAAGAAAATCATTTCTTTTTATTTAAACTAACATATTAGGAGCTAGCGAACTCTATTTTTCGATGTCATTTGTCGCATTGGAATCATGTTTCCACTACTGTTCTTATGAAATGTCTATCATCAGGTGGAATGGTACTTGGAAATTCCCTATGATGGAACTATACAGTTTGATGTGGTTAGATTTCTTCTTTGATTCCACCTCCATAAAGCAAGCAAAATCAAGGGGGGGTATACATCCACCCTTGAATGTAATTTGCTAGGAAAGTTAGATAAGATGACTATTTTTGAGCTACTCTTGAATTTTTGATGTAGGACTTGGTTCCTAACATTGTGGTTTCATAGGTAACAATAGTGGGGGATTCATTCTCCCTAGTGAATTCATATGAGTACCCTTTTATAAAGTTACTTTTTGAAGTAATTTAGCTTGCCTATGCAGATAGTGTCATATGGGCACTAATGTGGGGGCTAAATGTAGTGTAAAAAATGCATATCTTTACATTTTCACACTTAATTTGAACCTATTTTAGCAACCCTTGCATTAAATTCCCTTTAGGTCACTTATTATGGGCCCCTAAGACCCATTTTTGTGCATCCCAAGGCATATTTAACCTTTAAACCTGACCAAAATCCATAAAAAAATGTTAATCTTGGTGAGCCACCTATTAAATTTATAAAATAAGCTTGGAGGGACTAAGATGCCCTTGGTGGTGTCTTAGTCCCCCTTACTAGGACCAAGATACCACCTAGCACATCTTAGTCCCAAGTGCTTTATTTTTAGGAATTGAGAGAGGGAAATGAAAATCTTTGATTCAAATTAGCATTTTGTCAGGCTTTGCGATCTAGTAATTAGGTTATTAGATAGTAGTGCCTATAAAAGTAAGATTCACACCTCAATTTCACCTAAGTTAGAATAAAGTCTTGAAGAGAGAAAAAGAAAGTTGAATGAGAGTTTCAAGAAGCAAGGAATTGAAGTCTTGGAGTAGCCTTTGATTGTGTTTTTGTAGGTTTTTCATATCCATTCTTAAGAAAAGATCTAGCATTGCCAGATATTAATGATAGATGCCTATGGAGGATCATGAGAGATTCTAGGTTGGGGATGCAACTAGCCATTCTTCCAAGCCTAAGGAATTTTTTCTTGATTGACTCCATCTTGCATTATTGTTCTATTTTCTGCCTAAGGAAGGTACACTTCATGTTTATTACTTATTATGATGATTAGAGATCTCCTTTGTAGGCCATTGTCATTTGAATCTTAGGAACTTTATTATAACACATTTGAACAGGGTTTCTCCATTTTATAGCTTGCATAATCCTAGAAACACTTAATATTAGGGCACACACACATTTCCATTTTTTAGATATATCCATTTTCATCAAGGTTTAATTACTAAACAAGGGGTTTGACCAAGGAAAACCCCCATAAACAATCAATCAAATTTCCTTTGTTTCTCAGGTTATTGGTAGGTTCAGATCTGAAGACTTAGTGAAGAAGGAAGTGTACACCTTGGACCTCAAGACCACATTCAGAGATTTCAAAAATTCATCTCAGGACTAAGATGGTAGTAAGAGTGTCTTAGTCCTCCAAGTGGAATTTTTTAAAGATTATTACAAATCCAGTTCCCGCATATGAAGATTTTGCATCTTCCCCAAAAATAATAGTGGGACTAATAAGATAGTAAGGATGTCTTAGGCCTCCATAGCAAATTTTTACTTCTTTGCATTTCCACAATCCTTGTCACATTTCCAGACTTCCCAAGTACACATATCCTAACTTGTGGTTACATTATTTCATCATTTATATCCTTCATTTAGCTTACATTATTAAGTTTTGTGAGTTGAATGTTAAATTTTATTTTCCAAGCCTTTGCTTGGTGGTGAACCCCTTAAAGCTTAAATAACCTCCTCCTAGGTCTTCCTTGTTGAGAATTGACTCACCTTTGAGGTTGATACTCAATCCAATTTAGATTCCTAGGATGTTATTGAATGAGAATTGGAGAATAGTGGTGTTCTATGACCTAGGTTATAAAACATCCCCATTTTCTCATTGTTAATTAAATTATTAATCTCATCTAGAGAACATATGAGTTCACCTTCAAGATAAACTTCTCCTTCTTCTTCTTCATCAAAAGCTTCAAACTATCAATTTTTGGTTAGTAGATTTTTTTTCCATGAATAGGAATTCATTTCCCTCAACCATAAAGACACAATCGTGTTCATCATCTGAGCTATCACTAGCATCAAATGAATCACTTTCTTCTTGTGTGTACTAACTCTTCTTCTTCGTTGAAAAGTTATTCTTATTAGGAAATTATGGTTTCCTCTTTTTTCCATCCTCTTCGTGCTTAGAGTTATCCTTTTCATTATAGGGGAATTTAGTAGCAAAATGTCATATTTTACCTCAGTGAAAGAATTTAAAGGGTAACTTACCTTTGTATTTTCTAGAGCCTCTTCTCAATCTTTTGAAAAAATTTCCTTCTTCTTCATGAGTCTCCTTAGATATGGATATAGATGATTCTATCTTCTAATTTTTGGTTGCTTTGAATGCATCTCCTCTTTTAGATGTATTTGTACATATCCCATTCTCATCTCATAGGTAGTAAAGGTTCCATACAACTCATCAAAAATTAGTTTAAATTCTTTATCTTTTAATTCCTCTATTGCATAAATTTTTGAGTCATACTTGGATGGTAGGGATCTTAAAAGCTTTTTGACAATGACCAAATCCTCCATCCCTTCTCCAAGGCCTCTACTAGCATTGAATATTTCATCTACCTTGAGAAGATAATCTAAAATTTTATCTTCTTCATTCATCCGAAGGCTTTCAAACTTACCTTTGTATGTTTGTATCTTTTCATCCTTTTCTTTATCATCACCTTCATAGATGTTCTCCAGCTTGTCCCAAACATCATTTTTATTTTGATAGTGCATAACTTTGAAAAACCCTAAATTTGATAGCAAACAAAGAATACCATTCTTTGGCTTAACTTTGTTCTCATATTCTTTCTTACTAGCCTAATTAGTAGGAGAAGTAGTAGGAATTGTATATCCTAATTTCACAATGGACATCCATACATCAAACCCTAATTAGGAAATATACGCTTTCATCCTAATGCTCTAAAATGCATAGTTTGATGCATCAAAGCGAGGTGCTTTGTTTGAGGATGAACCTTCTTGGCTAGCCACCTTGTGTTCACTATCCAAGATCTACCCAAGTTGATTAAGCTTCTCCAAAGGAACTAGGGCTCTGATACCAATTGTTGGAACACAACTATCTACTAAGGGATGGGGTGAATTAGTAGATGAGTTAAAACTTATTATTTTTCCTCATTTAAGAAGATTAAACAAATATTTAGAGATCATGCAAACACACAAAAGTACATAAAACCAAATTTACATGGAAAACCCAATATGAGAAAAATTGTTCAGGGTAAAAACACAAAGCCGTGTCACACTTTCAACCAAATAAATAGTTCTGAGTGAAACATTTTTGGCCAAAAAAGTTTTAGTCAAATAGATTTTGATCAAAACCATGTGGCCTATACATGGCACACATGGTTTTAGCTATATCCAAAAAAAAAAAAAATCCCTTTGCCACTTTTAAATTGGCTTATTTTATGTGCGGGGTTTCTATAGAAAGGGTTTCAACTGAAACTCATCCTATAGAGACCCTTTCTACTAAAACCGTCTATCTAGCATCCTAGTTGGTAGCCAACTCATATTTTTTTAGAATTTTTTAAAACTTTCAACTTCAAATAAGTATTTCTTTAGTCAAAATGATATTTAAAAGAAAAGAAAATACCCTTTTGTAGAGCTCAGAGTGATGAATCCAAATATTAATTATTTTTATTATTTTGATTAGTTTTAATATATTTTATTTTTAAAATAACACAAGTAGGTTGTTACAGTTAAAAAAGAGGCTAATTAGAAATTAAAAAAATAGTAAAACATATTAATTTTTTTTTTTAAATATATGATGCACTACAGGAGAGAATCCTCTTCAAAGGGTATAATTTATTTTTTGAAAATGATTAAAAAATAGACAATAGTTGATGTCCCATGAAAACTATCAAATTATAACAAGTTTGAATTTAAAACGTTACTATGAGAAAAATATACATAAAAATTTGATCTTTTTTTCCATGCACTATATATTGAAGTTACCTATTTGGAGAAAACAAATTTAGGGAAAAAAAAATTAATTTTTTTTTTCTTGACGTCCTATGAATGTCACTTTTTTCTGAAATTTTCAGCATTCCAAAATCTATTCTTAAATTGATAAAAAAATAATAAAAATAAGTTTTAAAAAATATGAAAAATCACAAGAATAAACTTCATCAAAAGTTCTACATTTCATTAGTTTACATCATTTTGAAATTCAAAACACAAAGACCACTTTTATGTGGTCAAAGTTCCTTTTTTTGTTGTTGTTGGTTGATTCCTTTATAAAATGTGACATAGGTTTGTGCTTTTACCCCATGGTGAGAGTAGCTACTAGGATCTATTGTTCGAATCCAACCTCACAATAGAATCTCACTAGTTACAATGTTTAAGGGCATCAACCCTAGGGAGATATTGATCGCCTATTTTAGGAGCACTAAATCCAAGGAAGCACACACTCCCTAATTGAGCACCAACCCACCTATTTGATGGTACCAACCAAACAGATTTATAATGAAAGTATGGAGCTAAAATTCCAAATTATAAGTGATTCAAATGAATCCAATTCTCTATCATAGACTTATTATGCAACTGCTCATACTCTGCTATTTAGAACATCCTCTATTCTATCTCTCTTTGTTATGCTCTTCTCCCCTTTCTCTACTCTGTTACACACACCTGCTATACTAAATACATACCCTAGATGATTTTTTGTGTTACATTCTAGGTTCCATCTTTTAGTAGTCACACTTAGAGAATTTCTTTCTTTTCTATATTCCCATACCTTCACTGACAAGAATTTGTGCCTCTAGCCATGCAATAACAATAATTGCTAATTTTCGCAATTGTCAAACCCTAGATTCGATACTTATTTAATGTCATTCCTTGCATTATTGATTTTTATCTATTTTTCTAACCATCTTTTCCTTTGTATTGTGGACTACACATCTCATCGCCAATCAAAATGAGTAGCTAGAGTAGTTACAATAATTAATTTTACCTTCTATGTTAGTTTGTAATTGTTTCTACTATTTACACTATTTGTTCCACTACTTAGCCATTGGAAAAATTTAACTTTGAATTCAGTTCATAGATTTATCTTCTTTGCACCAAGATTTGTTGGTTATCATTTGAAACCTCAGCTTTAAAACACAACCATTAGATTAAGACACTTTAGAATAGTGTTGCAGATCTTCACTTAGGGCACTAAGAGAATATTATTTTTTGGATTCCCTTGACCCTTTATCGACAACACCAAGGACCTACATCATCATACCGCACATTTTCATAATTTTGATATAAGAACCTACTGACCCTTTAGGATAATGGTGGGAGGATTCCATTTGTATACCTATATCACCACTTTGTACACATGTCCTTGCACTAACCATAAAATTGCCTATGTAGAGAGCCATGAGCTCAGTCCCACCAAGACACCTATCATCTTTCTACACTTCCATGGAAAGAAAATTATGTCACCATCTGAGCAGCGTGGGTGTACGGAAGCTACCCAATCAACTATCACTAAACTTCAACTATTGATCATATGTGGCCAAATATTTGTTGCTAGACTTAGGTAAAATTTAATTCTTCCTCACTTGTCAATATGGTAATACCTAGGTCGAGGGGCTAATTTCTTCATGACTTCGAAGGCTTAATTCATAACTTAAGATACCTTTTTTTGTTGATATTGAGTCAACAACAAAATAGAAAACAAGTATGTGCAGGATCATCATGGAAAAAAAAGGCCCTTAAGTGGCAAAAAATTCAAAAAAATCAGAGTTAAGTAACTTGGCATAAAAATTTGAATAAGTTATCTATATTATTTCAAAAATATGTAAGAATAGAATCTGTAGAAAATTGAATGTAGTTTCTAAACTACTAGGTTTATTTTAAAAATAAATAAATTTATTTGGTTAAAATTTGAAATTTCATTGAGGTACTTAAATTTTAGGGAAAAAATAAGAAGTAGATGTCTCTAACCAACCCTAACCACAATAAAATGATAATATTTTTTTTATAAGATTTTATATATAAGTAGAAGACTCATGTCTAGATGTGATGCATATTTTTTTGTAATTTGTTTCCAAGTAAATAATTAATTATGAATTTTTTTATTACAAATTTTAAAAAGATAAAAAATCGTATGTCTTACCACCTTAACTTGGTCAAACTTCATAAATTCAAATTTTTTTAATCCTATAGTATTCAAGCATAGAATGTGATACATTTTTGGATTCAAAAAATGTGATACCATTTGAAAGCTATAAATGTTTTTCAATCACCCTATCAATCAGGACTTTAGTCATAATTCAAAGAAAATGAATAATAATTATTTATTAATTTCAAAGTAAAGCATAATTTATATTGGTGGAAAGCTAAGAATTTCGTTTAAAAACCCTTTTCATTTCAACAATTTTGGGTAAGAAAAAATTTGTCAGCCACATGGGCCATGATATCAGTTACGTATTGCCCCTTTTTGGCCCATCATGATCCTGCACATACCCAAACCCTAAGAGCGTCATATGACTAAAAACCTAGGGTTTAAATAAAAACCCTAATCTATCCAAAGAGTAGAAATAAATCATTTATGAGCTCCATTCTTATCCTCTGAACCTACAGACCACACCTCTAAAATGAGCACAAATAACCCATATCAAATATCTCATTATTTTCCTTCATAAACCATCAGTAACATGCTCTACAACTACATGTCAAATTTTCATGAAAACTTTACAACATTTTCAGCAACTTTGCAACAATTAGAAAACATGCTCTTCCCTCCATCATATTTCATCAACCAATCTGTGGCTGATCCAATAACATCAATGGCATCTAATCTTCCAATGATCTCCCCTTTAACATCAATCCAATTACCTTTTGACATCAATGACAAAACAATGCCAACACTTATCCCTCATGTGACACTTGTTGCATGACTATAGCCTTGATCCAAAACCTAATCCTCAATCAATCGTAGTCATTCATCACTCAATGGATCTTAGCCCTTGATCTCTCTCATAGAAATTCTATATATGAGAGGCCTTTAACCCCATTTAAAAATATATTCTCATCCTACCATTACATGCTACTGAATTGTCTATATACTTCTCTAGCATTTTCTATATAATTCTTCCATGTCTTAGTTAATCTTCCATCATCATATCCTTATCATCTTAATCTTAACATCGTGTTATTGGTTTTATAAGAAACCACATTCGTCCATCAACACATCAAAAGATAACATCAAGTGAAGCTAGGGTGCACCCTACTTATTCTCTCTCTAATTAGAAAGAAAAATTTCAAGTGAAGGTATTATGTGTGTACTGCATTATCTTCTATTTCATTTACCTTTAATCTATTTTCTTGTCTTCAATGTTTAATTAAAAAAACACATGGATCCATTATATGATTCAATAATAGTCATTTTTAGCTCTCTAGAAGGTATAACCAATCTACATACACCATTCATAAACCATGCAACATGTTTTTAATTAGGGGTAAAATATGTTTTAAATGGACCTAAAACCCAAACAAAATGAAACAGTACCAAAGATCAAACAAAGACAAACAACTAAATAATAACAAAAAATATGCATAACAAAGGTAGATCAAAAGCAAGGGAAAATAGAAATCACTAAAGCCTCCAACTAGATCACAATATTAGAAGTGCTTTGAAAGATATAGATACCAGAATGTATCTCCTTCATTGATCTCAATCCCCACCTGAGTAGGAGAAAATAGACTCAGATAGAAAAAGGGTAACATCAACTCCCTAATAGCACAACTAGTAAAACAAGATGCAGATCCCAAACACTATCAATTAGGAAATAAGACTCAAAACCCTCCCTATTTCTCCACCTTAATAGGATAGAAGTAGTCATTAAATGGAGGTCCATGAGCCCATCAGTATTCTCAAACAAGCAATAGCTCCCAAGTAACATCTTCATCAAAGTCTGATGAGGATACCAAAACCCATCACTAAGCATACCAATCACTTTGGAATTCCTTGAAATCCACCTCACTAGGAAGACAAGGAAAAAAAAAAAAAACTAGTTACACAAGCCCCCATACAACAACATCTGACAAGGAAAAACAAAAAAACTAGTTACAAGAGCCCCCATACAACAACATCCAACACCAACGACTTAAAAATTTCTACCTCATTAGGATAGTACTCCAATTCTATTGGAGCAACTGAAGGAGAAGCTAGGAAGAGAGAGAAACAATAGCTCCTTAATAGAATATTCAAAACAAGAAGCTTACACCAAACCCTAACACATTCCTTGTAAACCACCTCAAAAGGAAAATAAGAAAAATAAAAAACATGGGCACTAGAAGCCCTTACAAAACATCTTCCACACCCATTAGCACAAAAAAACTCCACCACAAAGTCCACCTTGATAGGAGGCACGAGGAAATCCAGGGAAAGAATAAAAGATACTCCACTAACCGAAGCAAAACCGTGGGAAAAAAGAATCCTACAAAAAAAAACCAAAAACCCACTAGAGAGTTCCAATAACAATATTACACCAAAGGATAGCAACACCCACACTAAGAGCAACCCAACCCTTCAAAGAAACTTGCACCACCATAACTAGGCCCTCAAAAGCACCAATAGGAAAAATTTTCCCATGGACATAGAAAAGGAAATCCAAAAAGTTAGAAAGCTAGTCTCCGAACCAACAATGTGAGAACACCAAAAGCAAACAAAAGATAAGCAACCAAAACTAGTTCAACACTACATAGGTTGCAACAACCACCGAACATTTAAAACCATACCAGAAACTAGAGTAGTCGACACAACCAAAACAACCAAGAAAACCAAAGACAACCTCAACATAGGAATAAGACTCCATTTTTACACTCTCAGAGAACACTTTAAAGAATCATGATGGTCAACAAAACAAGAGAAGATTCCAACATAGAGGCCTACGCACCCACCAGTCTTACAAAAGTAGCCAAAAAATAACACAAACAGCCAGAAGGAGCCCAAACGGTAGCCTCAACAAACCAAACACAACTCAAAAAGAACTATAGCAGCAACCCACAAGCATCCAACTCAAAGAGAATAGGCGATCAAACCACAAGAAGGTAGGGATATGCATGATCCTCATTTGAATCTAATCCCCCATTACCATCTCCATTAGAGGATTTCAAAATTCCAACTTTGCTCTACTTTCCGCCTACATGCTCCATCGATTGGTTCATAAACCATGTAACATGTTACACAATGAAACAAATTTGATTAAAGAGCCTAGAAAAGAGACAAGTTTTAACATTGACATACTTATTTTTGTTTTAAATCCATATAAAGGTGCTTGATTGAAGGAGGTTACATCAAACCTCCTAAGATTAAATAAAACTTTTGACAAAATCTCTTATGCACCTATCAAAATGCTACTTCAAAAAAATATCATGATTTTAAAATTTTATTTTGTAAGTCTATAACTCTTAGTATTAGATTTACAAAAAGTATAATATATATTATATCTTATTTAACATTATATTTTTAAAATGTAGGTCCATTGTGAAAAACAATTACCCCTATTCAAGATACTAGGAAAAATAATTAACATTGTTCAAAAAATATAAAAATTACCACACTCTACATAGATTGTCCTTGTTTAATGGTTATTTTGACAAATATTCTGCAAACTAATATAAGTTTGAAGTTTATCTTAGCACTAATTTAAAAATTAATAATAAATGGAAGAGGTAGTGGTGTATGAGCTTTGCTAGGGTTTTTTGTTTTCTACGGTCACCCTTGGCCCCTCTTGCGTCATACTGTGCATCCTGCGCAGGAAGCCCCTCTTTTCTTGTGTGTACGATTGCATTTACTGCATTTTTTTGTTTTAATATGCCTTCAAGCAGTTCTAACCCACCAGTTCTTGTTGGTGTTAATGGTTTGACGGCATTGATCAATGGCTTCTCCTCCGAACAAACGTCCCCAAAAATTTGTTCTGAAAGTCTTTGATGAGGTAAGTGCTCTGATTCACCAGCTAATGTGGTTTTTCCTTTACTAGATTTTGATATTGCCTGTCAATGGCTTGAGCAATACACCCTTGTTGGATATTTTTTTAGGAGAAATCCCTTTGAAAGTGTTCTTAAAGACTGGGTTAACAAGGCTTGCATCCCTCATGGGGTCTGCCTTGATATGGTCAAAAATTTAACCAAGGTTTCTTTTTGTTCCTCTTTGCTTTGTGGAGGTCAATCATGTGCAGGATATCTTAGCCCATGGGCCCTGGTATGTCTGGTCCTCTTTGTTAGTTTTCCAAGAATGGACCCACAATTTTGTTGTCTTAGACGACACCAAGTTGTGGGTCCCGGTCTGGAATGAATTCCCTAGTCTAGCCTTGCTTTGTGTGCCTTTTTTGAATAGTATAGCTTCCTCACTGGGGAGGGTTATTTGCATTGAGCTAGATAGGTTCTTTCAGGCCCGACCCCAGAAGAGGGTTTGTGTGGAAGTGGACCTTTCCAAAGATTTGAAAGACTCCATTGATATCCAAATTGGAGCTCTTTACCACACCTAGAAGGTCATATATTTTAATCTGCCCAACACGTGCTATAGGTGTCAGTTAGCGAACCACAAGATTAAGGACTACCCTTTAGTAGTGCCTCATACACCTTCTCCATCATGAGATTCTTTAGCGGCTGCATCTAGTGCCAAACCTGATGCTAAATGGACTAAGGTTACGAATCGAAAGAATAAGTCCACCGGTTCTGGTTCGGGTCCTATGACCTCTGAACTAGTGAAAGATGTTTCAAACCCTTCTGTGAAGGGGAAAGAAGCTTCGGTTGGAGCTGATTATGTTTCACAGCAGCCTAGGCCAAAGGCTATGCCTCAACTGACTGTTGTCATGTTAACACAACTGAATGTTTCTTCTCTTGTGACAGGAGCTCAAAGGCGATCTCACAACCCTTGCCCTCCTAGGGAAGAAGGGGAGTATGTTCATGAAAAGTGGAGGATGTCCTCTCCATCCATCCGAATTGGATTATTCTTGCCAGAGTTTTTGCAGAATCATTTCTCTTTTCTAAATGAAGAGGAATTGGGTTTCAAAAACATGGAGGAGTTTCACTCATGAAGTTTCTCTCATGGAATGTTCAATGTCTAATAGACCTCTACAGAAAGTATTTTGTCAAGGATACCTTGTGTAAGTACTCTAGTATTGAAGTGCTTTATCTCCAAGAAGTTAAAATTTCTGGTCTTTTGCTTGTTGTGGCTTGTTGCTCTATTTGGCCAGCCAGTAAAATGTTTTGTACTGTACTCATGATGTTGGGTGTGGTGGAGCTGTCACCCTTTTGGCCCCGTGGTGGAACTCTTCTATGATTGACCACGGGTCTGATCCAACTCATCGGCTTGTCTGGATCCTTCTTAACATTGATAATCATTCCTTTGGGATTATTAATGTCTATGCTTCTAATGTTGTTGTGGAATGCTCTTTGCTCTAGTGTTGGATTGTTGATTCTTTACCAGTTGCTACTTGGTTACTATGTGGGGACTTCAATATGGTAGAAATGGCATTTGAAAAATATGGCACTTTTCCATTCAGATGGACAGCTAGGGAAAGGGAGGCATGGTTTTACATGCGCAATAAATTGGGCCTTTTTGATCCCAATATTGGCTGCCGCCATTTTCATTCTCTCTAGCACACTTGGTGTAATTATAGAGCCAGTTATGATAGAATATTTAAGCACCTTGATCATTGCATGATCTCAGCTTAATATTTTTTCTCCTTTGACAACTCCTCTCTCCTAGTTAAGTTGCTACTGGATGTGACCTTATCAGACCACTTTCCCATTTATTTTTGCATTGAATGGGAGACTCGACAACCTCATACATGTAAAACTCAAATTTTTTTAAACATGTCTTTACTCTGCCACAAGCCTACCCTGACCCACATTCGTAGAGTCTGAAATTTGGAGTGCAAACTAGCTCATCATACAGGCTGGATTAATTGATGGAATCAGGCTATCATCCGCATGGCTATATTTCTGCACATTTATGGACACTAGCTGGCTATTTTTTGCTAGCGGTCTTATGAGGCTACCACCACTGACCTTTGTGTTGCTATTGAGGCTTTGGCAGCCAGCCTCTTTTCTCCATCATTACAAGTCAGGGTGGCAGACTTAAGGAAAAAGAAACAAATTGATGGCAACTATGTTGCTAGAGGTGTGCAAATCAAAGCCCAGTTACATTGGGTAAAAGTTTGTGATTGTGCCTCCAAAAAATTTTTTAAGCTCTGCGTGCCAGGAACTCATCCTTGGGTATTAAAAAAATCAAAGATGGTGTTCAAGCGCTTTTTGAGCTGCCTGATATTCTCCAAGCCTTTGTGCATCATTATGAGCAAGTCTTCACTGCGCAAGAGCTCATGCCTGTGTGACAACAAGCTCTTCAAGATTGTCTTGTTGTTGTGCCAAATAAGCTTTCTTCAACTCAATTTTTTTTTTGTGATCAACTATTATCAGTTGATGATCTCAAAGAGGTTATCTATTCCATGGTTGATGAAAAATCCCTAGGAATTGATGGGTTCCCTTGTGAATTCTACAAAGCCATGTGGAACTATATTGGGCACGATTTCCATCAAGTTTACTTAGAAGTTTTTCATTCTAATTCTCTAGGTAACTTAATTAATAAAGGTAACATAAAATTCATACCTAAGTCGGGTGACCCAGAAGACATTTGCAACTGGAGAGCTATCACGCTTCTTAATGTCTCCTACAAAATTATCGCCAAGACTTTGGCTCTTAAAATACACCATCTTTTACCTCAGATTGTGCGCTCAAAACAAACTGGGTATATCAAAACTAGATTTATTTTGGATAATATTATTGTTGTTTGGGCAGGCATGGAATGGGCTAGATGTTCAAAACATAAATCCATGTTCATTAAAATTTACTTTTCCAAGTCCTATGACTACATTGAATGGTCGTTTATTCTTGCTATGTTGCAAGCTTTGGGTTTTGGGCCCAGTTTCATTCAAACTATTCGAATGCTCTTTGCGGATGCCTCAACTTGTATCACCATCAATGACTATCAATCTTTTTCCTTTGGACTCTTTCGTTCCATTGGGTAAGGGTGCTCGTTGGCCCCCTCTTTGTATGTGCTTGCAGCTAAGGGTTTTGGCTACCTCTTAGCCAACGCAGTTTCCCAGCAATGGGTCAAGGGCATTTCTCTTCCCAACTCTCAGGCTTAAATTTTTAATGGCCATTTTGTTGATGACTCATTCCTCACCCTTATGGAGGAAGAAGACTCCATTGTGGTGGATCTTGAGTGTCTTAATACCTTTTTTCTTGGTTTCGGCTTTGCCATCTAGTGGCATAAAACTTTGCATTATCGACAGTCTATCTTACCCTCTCTGCCTTAGTTGAACCAATATGGATGGAAGTGGATTGGGATTGGAGAAATTTTTTAGTTTCTCAGCATTCCCTTTTCCTTTTAGGTGTCACCAACTGAGCTTTAACAAGCCATGCTCTCAAGAGTTGAGTAGAAGCTTGCTTATTGGGTTACCAAGCCTCTCTCTTTGGCAGGGTAATTCCAGGTGTGTTCCAAAATTCTTGCAGCCACCCATGTTTATTATTCTTCTTGCTGGGCCCCTTCCAAAGCTGCCTATGGAAAGCTTGAGAAATTTCTTAGAGACTTTCTCTGGGCCTCCTTTGAGTCTCACAGAGAGTTTCACCATGTGACTTGGGAATTTTGTTGCCTTCCCAAAGACTCAGGAGGTATCAGGTTGTTGTCTACTCAATGACAAGGGATTGCTCTATGTGTTAAATGGATTATTCATGCCCTTATTGGGGATGAGGTCTAGAAAATTCTTCTCAGGCATAGTATTCAATCCAAAACAAATATTTCATAGACCCATCATATGTATTATGTTGTGGGGAGTTTTTCATACCTAGTACAAGCTTCATAACCAAGACCATGCTACATAAGATGATCTAGTGAATGTTATTTGCTGAAATGCTTCATAAGGTTGGAATTCATGGGACCAAACCTTGGTGGAAAGATTGGAAGTGGTATTTAGAAACCCCTTTCAGGAACTACAAGACTCGACTTGGTTACAAGTGGCTCTCACCACATTTTCCTATGATTCAAAGTTTGAACCAGAGGTGGTTTCTTCAATCTCCCACTCATGTCTGGTGTAAAATATTTATTGCCACTTGGTCTACAAGTGTTGAGCCAAAAATTTCCCACTTTTCTTAGTGTATTCTTTTCCAAGGCTTGCCTATGGGTTCTTGGCTGGTTCACCTGGGGGTCTGGGACCCTCGATGCCCTTTTTGTGGGAAAGCTGAGAATTTTAAGCATCTCTTATAGTTTTTTCCTAGAGCCCAACAACTTTGGACTTGGATTCATGACTTTTTTCAGCCCTTTAGGCCAGAACCCTTCTCTTGGCATATGGTGTTGCTAGGAGATTCTCCCAGGTTTCCTGCAAAATTCACCCAACTTTGGCACACTTTCAGGGTGAAAATTCTCTTCAATATTTGGAAAGACATAAATACTTGCATTTTTTCACATACTCAAATAGATATTCGTGTATCTTTATATGCTAAAGCTATGATTTTCTCTAATGTGCTTTTACAAGTACAAGTGCAAGCTACCAAAGTTGCACTTGAGGTTTCTCACCTTCAGGTTCTCCTAGATCACTGGGGTAATGCCCCTTGTATTGTTGCTCAGGTCCCTGCTTTGTCCACCTCTTCCTATGGCTGGTCTCCCTCTAGGGGCCAGCAGCAGAGTGGCTCTGCGCGTCCTTGTTCCCAGCGTCCGCCTCGACGGGATTCTCATAATCCTCAAAAAAACTGTTGTCCTCCATTGCGAGCTAGCCAAGGGTGGCCTTCTGGTAGTGCTTCGAGGAGAGGCAGTGGCAGTTCTGGGTGGCCCTCTGATAACCCTCCTACTTCTGGCTCTAGTTGGCTAGCCACTGGTAAAAAATTTCTACGTTTAGAGCTTGCAATCTTGCCCCGGCACGAGGAAGAAGATAAAGAGAAAAAAGATGTTGATGATGGTTGGGGTCCTCCTCCTAACATCACTCCAGACCCTGTTGATGTGTGGGGGGAAATTTGGATGACAGAGACCCTGCTAGCTTTACTGACACTACTTTGGCCGCTTAATAGCCTTTTTATTTACTTTGTAATTTTGGATTTCTAGGCTTCGCCCATGTGATCTATTATTTTTTCTGGGTGCTTCCCATTTGACTCTCAGGGTGTGCCTTTTTACCACCCACCCTTTTTTTGTGAATATGTATCTTTATATTTGAATTAATATAGATAGCTTCCTATTCCTCAAAAAAACTTAATAATAAATAAAAATTTTAAAAAAAAACCAAAAAAAATCCATGCACTAAATATTGGGAGTTGATGCTCTAATTCTAATCAATACTGAAAACAAATATTTTAGGGAAAGTTGTGCATTAAAAAAAATCATTTAGAAAAAAAATAAAAATAAAAAAATAGTGATAAAAATAGTTATTTAGAAAGGAATTAAAACTATGTTTATATCTACTTTTTATTTTTACAAACCATTAGTTTACATATCCCTAAATTTGCCTCTAGGAAAATTCATCGCCAACAAATGAAAAATTCACCGTCAACAATTCACTGCCATGAAAAATTAACCACTAAAAAATCATGCAATTAATTTCTCACGTGGTGAATTGTGATGGTGGTGATTTTTCCTACAGTGAATTGTTGGCAATGTATTTTTCATCAGTGAATTACTCACAATGAATTTTCCATATGCCCCTAAATTCTTGACGATTTGTTCCCTATAATGGACATAACTTGAAAAATGATAAAAAATACTAATTTTGAGCATTCTAGTTAGGCCAAAAAGTGGAACACACTATTCTGGGGTAAATTCTTTACATGAATCATGCTTAATGTATGGAGGATCTAGAATCTTGATGCCCAAAAGAATAACTAAACAAATATCACCAAAAAATTCTAAAGTGCATTCATTTCCTTAAAGGAATCACACATCTATTTAACAACTACAAAACTAAGGAAAATCAATCAATCTAAATTATTAGGAATTGGGGTTCAAGAAGACCTCTTAAAATAAACCAAAAGAAAACCAAAATGTACAAGCCTATATCTCTTACTATGAAAAGATAATGAGGCTAATTAATGGGAGTTGGGAATAGAGGATGCCCCATAACATGTAAAAAATAAGAGTGTGCTCAAACTCACAATATCGATGGATAATATATCATAAAAATATCAAGGATTATACTTCAGACATTATACTAGTAATAAAATAAGAGAATAATTAAAATTGTTATCCTATTAAATAACATAATGAAAAGTAATTAGGGATCATACTTCAAGGAAAAGTCACTAAATGAATATTCAAACATAAGGATGTCTGAAACCCTAAATCCAAAAGGTTATGAAACTAAATCTAAGTATAAAAGTTAAGTTTTTGAGATTTGAAGAAACTCATCCTAAAATAGGATGGTTATCTAGAAAACACAAGTTCAATGCTAAGAACTAGGGCTTATGGCAGCATGACATTAGGATGACATCATTAGGTAAAATGTAATCTTTAAAATTGACAAACCCCAAAAATTGATTTATGAAAGTAGAAATATAAAGAGTAAAATTAGGGCACATAAAAACCAAAAAATAAAAGGAAAAAAAATTAAAAAATTAAAATAATGCAAATAAAACATAAATTCCCTAATCATATGACAAAAAATAGTGGACTTAAATTAAGACAAACAAAACACACAAATAACCAAATGGAAAATAAAGAAAAACATAATAACTTTGAAGGCATGGGATAAAAACCCTACCTAGTTGAAATTATATGTGAAGAATGGTAAGGCCAAAGATGAACACTACAACATGTCATAGTAAGCACACAAACCAATAGCTCTCCCAAGAAATGACAACTTTTCACCACATCACAAAGGTTGCAAAAGGGCAAGAGAACATTATTGCTAGAGATCAAGAATGTAAAAATATTAAAAGGAAATGTGATAGTGAAAATTTAAAGGAGAAGAAAACCAAAAAAGAGGTCCACACACAATGAAAAAATCATTAAATTAAAAATGTACATAAAGACATAAAAACAAGAAAAAAAGAAAAGTAGAAAAAAGGGGTCCCTATTTTTTTTGGAAAAAATTTGAGTGTATGTGTGCCATGTGTGCAAAGAACAAGTATTCTTCTTCAAGAAATTAAAATTGCTATAAGATTGGGTATTAAAAGAGATATCTTCAATATAGATACCAAGAAGATTGAAATATGAAAAAATATAATTTGGAAATGATCTTAGAAAGGATGGATGAACACTATCACCACTAATAAGTAATCAATATTGTTATTTTCTCTTTAATTGAACAATCTAAATGAGCACTATCACCCTCCATTTTCTTCAATTTTAATACTTAGGACTACAAGAAAGATAATTCTCTCTAGATTTCAGTACTTTGCTTTATGCAAAATATATGTTGATTACCAAGAAAAATAGAATTTATTAACATATCTTAAATATAATAGCAAATCTTGCATATAAAATTGTCTTTCAAATGATAAGATGGACCATTATTAAAAACATGTGAGATACTTGAGTGCCCATACAACATTGAATTTTGCTTGTATTAATTAACAAAGGGAAAACAAACTTTAATTGAATGAATGCCATCAATGACCATTTGTGAATACAAAGACTATATATTGAATATTGTTTCCCTGCACTTCTAAATTATTCTTTGTTGCGACTTGTGCACAAAAGTTGTGGTTTGTCGGTTAATATTATTATTATTCCTTTTCTCTTTGTTTTTCTTTCTTGATGATAGATCACGAAGCTCAATCTGAAACATTGAAAAAGAAAAATCTTACACAATCAAATCCAAAAAAATTTAACACTATTATTATTATATGAATAGAATTCTCTTCAATTTTGCTGGTGCGGGCCAGTATACCTTGCTTAACAAATTGTATGAGTTGAAATGGATGGTTAGGGCATTCATTACGCAGTCACGCACATATTGTGATTGGGCATCCTGTGCAAGGTGGCTTTTTATTACTATTCTATTGCATTACAACTTTGGGACATTTTGCAAGTCACGCATACATTGTGAATGGGCATCCTATATAAGGAAGTTTATAGCGGTTGTTATTTTTATCCAACGACAGCAGAAGGAAAATATTGATAGGATAATCAAACAAATGTTAGTGGTTGGCTTATTATTTCTAGTGACTGATAGTTTGCTATAGATAGTTTAGTATGTTGGTGGAATTCGTAGTATGTTGTCCGAAATAATGTATTGTATTGGTTTAGATGTACTATTTGGTTATAGGTGGCATTGGAAAAACGGGTTATTTCTCACCGTGAAAAGAGGAATAGTAAAGAGGTAGCTTGGGAAGATGCAAGTTCTAGTGTCGATGGCTCTTAGCCGTCTTTCAAGTTGCATTTCAACTTCTCTAGCTTCTTTTCATAAAACTGTTTATGTTTGATCAATCTTGTTTTCTATAAATCTAACTCCACAGCTCCCATGAATAAGCATTCACCGCTGATTTGCAAATTATTCTTTTAGCCACACTTTTATTGTCCTCTAAACATGCTTTTCTAATTGCTGCTCAATTACGTAATGAAATGAAATATTACGTAAAGATAAAATACAAGCATACTATAACTACTTATAGTAGATATTAATCAAGAGTACACAAAAGAATAACAAACGTGATCCCATGAATGTTAAAATAGTCAATTCTGAAGTATACAATTATAATTGCAGAGAATTTGTCCTTATAGAATAGGTTGCCGCGGATGAACCTTCATAATAAATTATGAAGGAATGAATCAACATAAATTCCTATCTTAAACTACAACTATTTACACTAGAC
Organism: Sequoia sempervirens; assembly: GCA_007258455.2. Lineage (NCBI taxonomy): Eukaryota > Viridiplantae > Streptophyta > Pinopsida > Cupressales > Cupressaceae > Sequoia > Sequoia sempervirens. The sequence goes on along the minus strand of VDFB02358134.1, from coordinate 98,474,129 downwards.
CACTGCATTGAAAAAGTTAAAAAAAGGGGCTTGTAAGTTCAGAACTTTTTGTATGTTTTAAAACATCTTCTCATATGTGTTAAAAGAGATGCCTTCAAAAGTTTGATACATTTGTGTTGGGATTGAGATTTTTAAGATCTAAATTGAAACATCTTATCTATTATAAGATGGATAGTGATTACTTGATTATTATTGTATTATATGTTGATGATATGTTATTTCTAAGTAATAAGATGGATATGATTTGCAAATTGAAGTCTCAACTTTTAGTATAATTGTAAATGATGATTTAGGGGCAGCTAGATTCATCTTAGAGATAGGGATTAAAGAAGATAGAGCTAACAAAAAGGTTTGGTTGGGATAGGCTAAGTATGTGAATTCAAGAGATTTAGCATGTTGACTTCCAAATTTTATGCATTCTTATTTCAATAGAAACTAAGTTGTCAATTGAGATGGATGATACGATTAAATTTCTTTATGTTAGTTTGGGTATTAATGTATGTTATGGTTTGTACAAGCCTTTGAAAATCACTCACATAGTGGGAGTCATTAGCTATTTCATTGTTAATCCTAGATAAATACATTGGGATATCATAAAGAGAGTTTTCATATATTTGTGGAGCACTTTTGAGTACTTCATTTATTATTATGGTAATTTTTACTAGGGAGCATTCATGGATTTGTGGTTTTTTATTAAGATGGGGATGTTCATTGTAAAATATCCACTAGTAGACATTTTTTCACTATATTTGGTGGTGTTATTAGCTAGATGTGCAGGTGATAGTATATGGTCACTTCATCCACCATATAAGTGGAATACATGGTGGCTACTCATGCTTGTAAGGAAAACATCTAAACTTGATAATTATGTTCAAATGTGGGGCTAAGTCTAAGAGATATTATAGTTTTATGTAATACTCAAAGTGTCATATGTCTAGCAAAAAACCTAACCTTTCATTCTAGGACAAATCATATTGATATCTAGTACTAATATGGCAGAGGATGTGAGAGTGATGTTGGAGAAGGTTGGTAAATTGATGAATGATGTAGTTCATTGAAAAAGCTTCTGAGAATAAAGAAGAAGATTTATCTAGAAGCTATATTTTAGTATTGGTAAGTTTTTCTCTTTCTCTTGCAAGGTTTCTGATAAGTAGAAGAATATTGTAAAAATGTATCTCCACCTTGCATTCCTAATTTGTTAAATTCTATTGCACTTTTATGTACTTGCTATTTCATTGTTTACATATTTTATCTTTATATAGGAGAGTTGACATTCTATTTGAAGGTGGCATGAAATTCATGTTAATTGGCTTTTCTCTTCACAGAAAGTGTCCTGCATTGAGGTGACATAGTTTGGCCATGTGTTGGTATATTTTAGTGTGTGTAAGGTCATCATGATGGGGTCACTTAAGAACCTTGACTAGTATTATGGCGTAGGAGCACCATTTCTTTTCAATAAGTTGGCCTAGTTTGAAGCCATAGGGAGTAACTGAGTCCTTTTTCTCCTATAATGAGGCTAAACATGCAAAGTATTTCAAACAATGTAAAAAGTTTCAATGTAAAAATTGCAAAAAAGAGCAAAATTGGGAAGTTAAAAAGGAAAGTAAATTTTCTCTCATTGGGAATTAGTTAGAAACTAAATAGACATGTTGGTAATTCCTTTAAAAGGCATTAAGTATGTTTGAAGAGGCGTGGGAGGTTGTAGTTTTGAATTTAAATAATGAAAAGACATTGTTTCTTACATTCTTTTACAAAAATTCATTGTTCTCAGGATTTGTACGACCCTAAATAGGGATGAGTTCATCTCTAATTGGTTGTAAGACATAGTGTATTCAATCACCTTTCCTGCAAAGTTGGTCTCATGGAATTTGATAAAGTTTAGTGAAAGTTATAAGCAATTCATCTTTGGCGGGTCAAAACCTTAATCTAGGGTAAAAAAATGGTAAAGAAAATTGTGTTTCTTAAATCCTCACCATTGAAAAATTCTATAAAATTGTGTATAGTGAGTTTTATATGTGTTCTAAGGGATTTCCAAGTTGTAGAGGTTAAGGGTAAGGTTCTAAGTAGTTTCAATGATTCCCTAAGTCTGTAAATGGTGGATAAGACTGGTAAAACTAGTGTACGCTGAGGCTTTTAAGAGTTTTTTGGTGGTGTGTGAGTCCTTCTTGAGTATTATTGTTTTGAAAGGATGTTTGGGTGTATTGATAAGTTTGAAGCCATAGTTTATTGATTGTCCTGTTATGGCAGAGTTGACACAGTTCTAAGTTGGATAGTATTTGCAGAGTTTGGGTTCTTCCACTTTGTAAGACCATAAGATCTTTGAAGAGTTGCTCATGTGAATTGTTTTGTAATCCATTGAATATAGTTGAGGGTTCAAGAGAGTCCTTTATGGTTGCATGAAAAATTGAATGATCATTGGAAGTCTAATTAGGTTGGTTAGGATAGTTTACTTTGAGAATTCTCACATTGGAAATGTTTAAGTTGGGAATTGAGTTTTGGTTAGTTATTTTAATGTTGCTTAAGGTGTTTTGAATATTCAACAAGAGGTTTTGTTCCTTGTTCTCAATTTGGGTGTTTTGAACCAAGAGTTTTGTGAAGGATGAGTCCTAGTTGTAAGGGTAAGCAAGAATTGGTTGAGTTCAGTCAAGTTAAGGTTGTTTGAGAGTTTTGAGACCCCTACATTGCATTAGTTTGATATCAGAGCTCAAAAGGTATAGGATAGAATATTTTTTAGTTTTTTTTTGCTTGTGTGTTTGTGTTTGTGTAGGTTGAGGAAGGAACCTAATGGCCAACAAACTAGGTAGAGGAAAAGAGGAGAAACCTAGGTGAGGCAAAATGAAGAGGAAGAAAGGAGAGACTTGTTTGAGTAAAGAGAAAATGGATTTGTTGAGAAGGAACTTGCGGGAAATAGAGTCACTAAAGAAAATAGAAAAAGAGAGGAAGAGAAAAGAGATGAGGAAAATAGAGAAAGAGGTAGAAAAAATGAAGGAAGCTATAAAAGAGTAGAATTGGAGTTCCAAATGGAGATGGAGTAGTTGCTAAAAAAAGAAAAAAATTGGCATCTGACAGTGAAGAAGAAAGTTGTATGGCCCATTAATAAGATAGTCAAAAGGAGAAGACAAATCAAGACAATAGAGGAAGAAAAAGAATTTGAAGATGTAGAAGAAGAATTCATGAAGGTAGATGAAAAGCACATGGACATGGCAGCCACTTCAAGACTTGAAGAAGTTGTGACAATAGAGGTGAAGGATGAATTGATTTTGGAGGGAAATGATGAATCCCTTTTGAATACAAAAAAAGAGTTGAAGATACATGTTGTAGACACAATATACAACTTCTTTGTTGTGACAACACTTTAGAGGAACAAATTAATGGACAAGATGCAACAGATGGAAGAAGAAGGAAAAATAGTTGAGATTGAGATTGTGACACATCAGAGTATGAAAGAGAAAATTCAAGAAGGCAGGACAAAGAGGAGAAAACTTGGTATAGACCAACTCAAGCCAAAGGTGAAGATGCAGATTTTAGGGTAGGAGAAGTTGCAAACCAGTTTCCAAGAGACTTGGAAAGATTTTAAAGCCGGGTGTATGGTGTAGGAGAACCATTTATTTTCAATAAGTTGGCCTAGTTTGAAGCCTAAGGGATTAATTGAGTCTTTTTATTCCTATAATGAGGTCAGAAAGATCATTTTATGATGTATTAGAGGTCACTAGGAGATTAGGAGGATAAACATGCAAAGTATTGCAAACAATGTAAAAAGTGTCAATGTGAAAAATGCAAAAAGAGAAAAATTGGGAGGTGAAGAGGCAAGATAGTTTTCTCTCATTTGGAATCAGTTAGAAACTAAATAAAAAATTTGATGATTCCTTTAAAATGCCTTATGTACGTTTGAAGAGGTGTGGGTTGTTGCAGTTTTGAATTTGAATAATGAAAAGACATTGTTTCTTGCATTCTTTTATATAAATTCACTATTCACAGGCTCTGTATGGCCATGTACGGGCATGAATTCATCTATAATTGGTTTTAAGACATATTGTATTCAATAAACTTTCCTGCAAAGTTGGTCTCATGCAATTTGATAAAGTTTAGTGAAAGATACAAGCAATTCATCTCTAGCAGGTCAAAACCCCGATCTAGGGTAAATAGAGGTAAAGAAAATTGTGTTTCTTAAATCCTCACCATTGAAAAAACCTATAAATTTCTGTATAGTGAGTTTTATTATGTTCTAAGGGATTTCCAAGTTTTAGAGGTTAAGGGTAAGGTTTTGGGAAGTTTCAATGATGCCCTAGGTCTATAAATGGTGGATAAGACTGGTAAAACCAGTGTACAGTGAGGTTTTTAAGAGTTTGTTGGTGGTGTATGAGTCCTTCTTGAGTATTATTGTTTTGAAAGGATGTTTGGGTGTATTGGAGTCCATTTTCTAATAGGGTTTGGTGTATTGATAATTTTGAAGCCTTGGTTTATTGACTGTCCTGTTATGGCAGAGTTGGCACAGTTCTAAGTTGGATAGTATTTGCAGAGTTTGGGTTCTTCCACTTTGTAAGACCATAAGATATGTGAAGAGTTGATCATATGAATTTTTTTGTAATCCATGAATAGAGTTGAGGGTTGAAAAGAGTCCTTTATGGTTGCATGAAAAAATGAAGGTTCAACAAGAGTTTTTGTGTCTTTTTCTTAGTTTGGGTGTTTTGAACCAAGAGTTTTGTGAAGGAAGGATGAGTCCTAGTTGTAAGAATAAGCAAGAATTGGTTGAGGTCAATCAAGTTGAGGTTGTTTGAAAGTTTTGAGACCCCTGCATTGCATCATATTATGACAAGCTTGGACACTTGTCATAGATCATATTTGAATTGTTGAATGAGGAAAAATTGGATGTCCAAGTTTGGGTGGTTAAATATCATATTTTATGGTAATAACATGTATGGAATATTGCTAAAATAACTGAGAGGATATTTTACCAAGGAGGGCATTGGAATTTGGTAACTTTGTTTGAGCTCCATACCTCCTATTGTATTATTGATTACTTTTCCAAACCATTCATGGTTTCCAATTCATGTTTATCTATTAAATAGTGCTTACAATTGTATTTCATATGATTAATTTTGTATGTGGCTTTATCCTACCATAATCACTCTATAATTTTATTTTGTTGAAACTATTCAGGAAGGCTTCGCTTTGCAAGTGTGTTATTACTATTATTGTTATTGAATAAAACACTAGACTTTGAATTTTAGGGTTTTTCTCTTGAAAATGGTTATTCCTATATACACCTATGATATTCTATATTGCTTATTTTATTTTATATTTATATTCACTTTCTATAATTGCTAAATATTTATAATTTACACAACACTCTCATTTCAAGATTACTATAGGAAGTGTTTCCACATAACTGCCAATATTCATTTCATTAGACTCCACCCTTTAGAATGCTAAAAATTTAAAAGTTTGGTTCTCTTGGACCAACAAAAAGAAAGGGAAAGATATAATCCTTGATTTGTTGATGATTGTCATTGATGTCAAAGGTTGATGGAGTTTGGTTTGTTCATTTTTTTCATTGATTTCAAAGGTTGATGCAAAGGAACTTGACATGGTTTTTGTTTGTGTTGATGCAAAGGAACTTTCTCATTCGTTAATTCATGGTGTTGATGTAAACCTTCCTTTTCCAATGGTGATGAAAAATAGTGTCAAAGGAAAGTGGTGATGCAAAAGGTGTATTTTTCCTTTGTTGTCATCTTTATGAAGGAGTTGCTTCATTCCAAAGTGATTTCATTGTCAATCATTCAAAGCTTTATAATATGGTGAGTTGATAGGGTTATTGTTCATTCATCTCTTGGTATTGATCATCTTAATATGTTGATGCATTTCTTGGTGTTATTTCCTGATGGTTTTCAAAGGTTTTTGTTCATTCATTTCATCTTGATGCCAAAGTGGTTGTTGATCTTCATGACAAAGAAAAATTTGTGGTTGTTCTTCATGGAAAAGTGTTTGTTGTTCATTCATAGATTGTTATTTGAGATGAGACTGATGGAGGGTGAATATATGGAGGAAATCCATTTCTAGGGTTTTAGTTGTTAAGGTCTCTACTTCTTATAACCTAAAACACTAAGTTCTATACCCTAAAAACCTTGAAAACCTAGGGTTTATATCATATGAAGGTCATCAATACATAATTCACTTAATGTTATATTTGTGTGTTCACTTGTTATTAATAGTGCATAGGAACTTAAATGATAACTTGAGGGGTTAAGTCTGTTGTGAATAGGCCCCTACTCTTAACTATAAATGGCTAGACAAGTTAAGAATTTATGCTTTATCACCCAATATAAGATTGATGGTTATGATTCAATTGATAGTTTGGTGGGTTACGAAGATCAATGGTTTTGTTTTAAAATTGGTGAACAATCATTTCACAAGGTATTCATATTTACATGTTTTTGGATGTCATTGCTTGTTTTTAGCTATACACAATTTTGTAACTATTTTAAAGCAACGATGGAATGAGGAATTTTTCTAGTGCTTCAAGGGTATTATTAGTGAAGTGTGAGAAGTTTCTGAACATTGTGACACCATGTTTTTGCTAAGAATATAAAAAAAGGAGTTTTGATTAACAATATATAAAAGGGCCAAAAGGTGATGTATGACTAAATTTATGAAATGTATGTTCCCTACACAATTTATTATGATCTGAATGAGATCATTAATACTGCTTTGAATGTGAAAATTCCCATGTGAATGAAGTCTATCAGTGTCTAGGGTTGATCATCATGATAGGGGATTTGATTGTGTAAGAGTCATTTTGTGTTATTTATTTGATCAGTAAAGATGTATGTAGAGGTTTAGTAAGTTCATTTTTCATACATGTATCAGCTTAAACCTTGTTTCTATGTGTTGAAATAAGAGGAGTCTTGTAAAGAAATTTTCATTCATGTATGAAAAAAGTGTTATGAGTTGAATGCTTATATGAAGCAAGGGAAGTTGTTAATATGGAGTATATTGTAAATAGAGTAGTACTCTATACTTTTTTCCCCCATTCTTCATTGGATTTGGTGCTCCTATTTTCATTGGAGTTGGTACTTCTATTTTCATTAGAGTTGGTGAGCTCCTAATTTCATAAGGATTTGGTGTTCCTAGATATATTGTATTCAGTAAGAATTTGGTCAATGAGACCTAATGGTGAATACATTGTGAGGATTGTATTGGTTCTTCAAACAAAACCAACTCACATAGTGGTTTTTCCATTTCTATGGTTTCCAACTTGTAATTATTATGTCATGATAATTCTTATGTGTGTCCATTGACATTTATGCTTATTAAAAGTTGTTTAAATGCTTTGATTTTGTGCATCACTGATTCACCTCCCAACTCTCAGTGATCTTGAGTATTCCTACAATTGGTATCAGAGCAGGAAGTTCCTTGTAGAATTTTAAACAACTTGGGTTGATCCTAATAGTGGAATACTATGACTAATCAAGAAAGAGATTCTACCTCAAAAAACACTTCTATTTAATGGCACTGGTATTTATTTTTGGATGTTTAGAATGGACAATTACTTATCCTCTCTAAGATATGGTGTATGGGCAGCAATAGAGAATGCATATAGTGAGACTAGACCTTCCACTGTTGATAAAAAAAAATCCTACGAATGTAATACCAAGGCAAAAATTCTTTTTTTCGTGGTTTGGCAAATAAAATACTAGTTAAGGTTATGCATTGTAAATATATAAAGGAAGTTTGGGACAAGTTGGCTAGTATTTATCAAGGTGATGATAAAGTTAAAGAGGTCAAGCTGAAAAACTTTAGAGAAAAAATTAAAGGATTGAAAATGAACGAAGAAGAGAAGATTTTCAATTATATTCTAAGGGTGAGACAATTAATGCTATTTGTGATCTTGGTGAAACTTTTGTAGAAAAAATAGTAGTAAAAAAGGTGTTAAGGTCTATAACATCTAAATAGGATTCTAAGGTGTCTATTGTTGAAGAAAAAGATTTTAAAAAGCTTACCTTGGATGAGTTACATGGCACATTCACTACCTATGAAATGAGGATTTGTAATGATGAGTCAAAAAAGAAAAAGCAACATTTGAAACTATACAAAAAGACAAAGAAATAGACTTTGAATCTAAAGACTTAGATGGGAAAAAAGTGAAATTTTGTTAGAAGATTCAATAAGGAGTCAAGAAATTACAAAGGAAAACTTCCTTTCAAATGATTTAAATGTGGAAAAATAGGAAATTTTGTTGCCAATTGTCCTTATGCAAAGTATAAAAGTGATGTTTAAGATGATAGGAAACAAGGAAAAAAGAATTATAGAAGAAAGAATACTTTCAAAAATAATTTAAAGAGTCTCTTTATCAAGGACTTTGATTTAACTAATAATAGTTTTGAAAGTACTAGCAATGAAGAAGAAACTCTATTCATGGTTGATGTTGTATGTTCAAATGATTTAAACAAAAGGATAATATGAAAATAATTTTGATTAGGACCAACAAGTTGAAGAAGGTGAATACAATTTGAAGGAGAAGTACTTTGTGCTCTAAAGGAGATAAAAATATTAAAGAAGGAAGCCTTGAAAGATGTCAAAATAATCGAATATTCAAACCAACTTATAATCAACCTTAAATCTCAACTTGAAGAGAGTAAAATAATTGAAGATATGATTAAAATGGATTTAGAAGCAAAAGAGAAGATTTCATAAGGTTTAGAGGTAGAAATGGTGAGTTTAAGGAAGATATTAGAAAGGTATGACAATAGAAAATTGACAGACCTTTTGGGAAAGCAAAAGAGATTCAAAGACATGACTGGTTTAGGTTATGAAGTTGGACAAAACTCAAAAAATAATAATCTTTAAATGGAAGAAATTGGTAAAAGTAACCAAGTTGATACAAATGTTGATTATGATTATTCTAACAACAAATTTAATGCAGATAGTTCATAAAAAATTGCAAATAAAATATTTACAAGTTTAACGCTTGCAAGGAGGGGATCATTTAGGTTTAAATCTTACTTTTTGTTTATTATTTCTATTGTAACCAGTATGGTGACAAAGCTAATTATCATAAGGTTATCCTTAGAAGAAGATTTGACTTTATTGGTAGAACTCTTTTCATGTTGTTCAACAATCTAAGGTGTCACCATTGCAAAAAATTGGGTAACATAGCAAAGTATTGTAGTCCTAGTCTTGATGAACATTAGAAAAAGGATAATGATCATTCCATGAAGAAGATGAATCTTGAAAACCTTGATAAAAAGGAGGATAAACAAAAATTCGTTTTGGGGGAAAAAAGAAAAGGTCACTAAAACTAAAAAATCAGCATTTGTGCAAGCTTCCTTGCATGCTAATAAGAAATAATTGTCGATCTTAGATAATGGTTGTTCAAGGAACATGATAGGTGGTAAGAGAAAATTCACCAAGTTTAAAGACCATGATGGAGGGTTTGTCAAGTTTGGAGACAATAGTACCATTCAAATAAGAGGTAAAGGTACATTTCTTTTCGATGGAAAAAAAATTTCATGATGTCTACTTTGTTGAAGGACTTAAGGACAATTTATTGAGTGTAATTCATATTTTTGATAGTGGATAAAAAAAATTGATGATCAAGGTTGTGGAATGAGGAAGAAATCAAGAAATTTGGTGGTTATAGGTTTAAGGAAAAGAGGCAATGTGTATAGTCTCACAAGAATTAAAACCAAAGATGGATATGCAAGAATTTGTCCTATGGGACAAGTGGAAGAACATTAGTTGTGGCATAGAAGGGTTGGACATCTAAACTTTCAAAATATAATCAAAGTTAATAAAAATCAGAATGTAAGAGATATGCCTAAAATCAACAAGCCTGTGAGTAGCATATGCAATGAATGTCAACATGGGAAGCAAACCAAAATCAGCTTCAAGACAAAAGAACACTCATCTGCAAAACCTTTATAGTTACTGCATATAGATTTGTGTGGCCCTACAAGGACAAGAGAATTAAACGTAGAGAGATACTTCATGCTTTTTATTGATGAGTATTCAAGGATGTCTTAGGTGACATTTCTTTGATAGATATAAGAGGAATTTGAAAGGTTCCAGATATTTAGGAAGATGGTCAAGAAGGAATCAGACTATAAAATCAAATTATTGAGGTATGATAAGGGTGGATAATGCACCTCAAGATATTTAGATTATTGTGATCAACATGGTATTAAAAGACAATTTGCAGCCTCAAGGACACCTCAACAAAATGGTGTTGCTAAAATGAAGAATAAGATAGTCAAGGAGATGGCTAGGACAATGATTCATGATGCCAATCTATCAAAAACCTATTGGAAAAGGCTCTTCATAAATCTATGTATACTCTAAATAGAGTGCAATTAAGTGTAAATACCAAAAGCACTCCATATGAACTTTTTTATGGTAAGTCTACAAAAGTTGGTTATTTTAATATTTTTGGTGGAAAATTCTTTATTAAAAGAGATGAAGAAGGTTTGGGTAGTTTTGATTCAAGATGTGATGAAGGCATTTTTTAGGTTATTCTATACACAGAAAAGAATATAAGTGCTTCAATGAGAGACTCACAAGAATATTTTAAAGTACTAATGTTAAAGTTGATGAAAAGTTGCAATCTAGTGAACAGTTAGAAGATGTTGAAGAAGAATCTAAATCAAAACAAGAACAAGAGGTTCCAAAGAAAGAAGAAAAATCTAAAAAACCAATTGAGACAATGACAAAGACTCCTTCAAAATTTTCACAAAGAAATCACCCTAAAGAGTAGATTATTGGGGACAAAAGTTGGAGTGCAAACAAGAAGAAAACATGCACAATCTACTGAACAAGCCAATCTTTTTGTGTTATTAGAAAAAGATCCAAAGAATTACAATGAGGCCAACAAGGAATAATGTTGGATTAAGGCCATGGAGGAAGAACTAAGGAGAGAAGAAAAAGACATGGGAGTTAAGGCCTAAAGATAAGAACTACAAAGGCACAAGATCAATACTTGTTTGGGTACTCTCAAGTTGAGGGTATTGACATTGATGATACTAGGAGGGCGTGTCAAATTATGATATTGCTATCAGGATTCAACCATGTAGTTTCGATTCAAACTATTGACCCATGGATGGAAATGATATATGGTCCACTTAGTGGGTGATTATTAGGATGAAAATGAAAAGAAAATTTGCATGAAATAAAGCAATCACTGTGAGTTTTTCTCAGTTACTACTCAAGTTGAGGGATTATGATGATCATTGATGATACTTTTGAACCTATGGCAAGGTTAGAATCCATAAGGATGTTTTTAGCATTCTCTATTTACCAAAACTTTAAGGTATACCAAATGGATGTGAAATCAAATTTTCTCAATGGAAATATTGAAGAAGAGGTCTATATGGAGCAGCCTGAATAGTTTCAATGTGACGGAGATTATGTTTATAGACTAAAAAATGGCTTTTATTATTTGAAGCAAGCACCTAGAGCATGGTACTATAGGGTGGAAATGTACTTGCATGATCAATCGTTCACTAAAGGTAGACTAGATAACAACTTATATTGTAAGAAAAAAGGTGAGGATATTCTTCTTGTTGTTATCTACGTGGATGATATTATATTTGGTAGAAATGATGATGGTATGTGTCAATTTTTCCTAACATGATGAAATTTGAGTTTCAAATGTCCATGCTTGGAGATTTATCTTTCTTCCTTGGATTGCAAGTCTCACAACTTGAAAAAATTATTTTCATTTCTCAAATAATTAAGTATGCAAAGGAGATTCTTAAGAGGTTTCAAATGGATGAAATAAGACCAATCAATACTCATATGGTAAATAGTTGCAAGTTGAGTAAGGTTGATGAATCACATAATGTAGATCAGACCATATTCAGATTAATGATAGGTAGCCTATTGTATTTAACAACCCCTAGGCTTGATCATGTAGGCAGCATGTTTGGTGGAAAGATTTCAATTCTCTTCTAAATTATCACATTTGAATGTAGTAAAAAGGATCTTTAGATATCTCAAAGGCACACTAAACTAATGATTTCACTTTACTTGCATACACTAATGTTGATTGAGTAGGGTTCATTGATGATAAGAAGAGTATTGGTGGTGGATCATTCTTCATGGGTAGAAGGTTGGTGTCTTGGCATAGCAAGAAACATGAGTCAATTTCCTTGTCAACAGTAGAGGAAAAATATATCATTGTTGTTTCTTGTTGTACAAAAATTCTTTAGATGGTTCAAACTATTCAAGACATCAAGGTAGATGTGACAACACCTATGTCCATTTTGTGTGATAACACTAGTGCAATAAACATCTCCAAGAACCCTATTATGCACTCAATAACTAAGAAAATTGCAATCAAATACCATTTCTTGAGACAAAAAGTGTTGGAAAATGAGGTTGTTTTATATTATATGTTGCTTCAAATAATTAGGTAGTAGATATCCTTACCAATCCTTTAGCAAAAGATGTCTTTAAACAGTTGAGGGATAGATTGGGTGTTCTTTCTCTTGCCTCTCTTCACTAAATCAATTCTTTTCAGCATGGTTTCAGGTGGAGCCTATATATTTGTTCTATGTCCTTGAACCTTGTATGTTTTCTTAAGTTTTTGGTTGTAATTTTTTATTGATTTAGGATTCTATTGTATTTGGTCTTATTTTTACTGTGTTATCAATCATTGTAAAGTGTGGAAATAATGGTAATCCTTTGGACAATTCCATGATGATAGTGTCATATTGGTGACCTTGAAAATGTTAATACTCCCATGTTTGGATATTGTTATGGATCTTGAAACTATTATGATGCTTAAATGATCTGGTATTCCTTCTTAATGAACTACTTTTTGTTCAAAATCTTCCATGTTTTGGTTTCCTGACTTGGAGAAAGAATAGTGATCTCCATCTTAGTTTTCAAATGACATAGAGGATAGATCTTACTTATAGTTTGAGAGTGTTATTCATTACTTTTGGATTTTTTATTCTTGCATAGTGGTGTATTGATTTGAGGGGTATGGTGAGAGTGTCTTGACCATATTCATAGTGATACGATGATATTTTTAGTGACAATGTCCTAGTAATATGATACTTGAATAGTGATATTTTTAGTGCCAATTCTTCATGTTATGCAATTGTGGCCTTGACAACGTATAGTGATCTGTATTCACAGTTTGCATCACATAGGATTTTCCAATCTCAGTCGCAGTCATGTTCTTTCCCTGAGAATCTTGTTGTTGATGTATAGTGAAAGTGCAAGTTTTGTACATTGATGATTTTATTTGTAAGAATCTTTCTACACATATATAGTGGCAGTACTAGTTTCCTATTAGTCTTCACCAACTTGATAGTGAATACCAACATTCATCCCAATGTGTAGACTAGATGAAAATTATTGCCTTTCCATGGGTGTATATCTATTTTCTAAAGAGAGTAAGTAATCCTTTGTACTTGATGTAAAAGGGGGAGTAATAGATTTGCAAGCAAGGGTTTTCCATCAATGAAAAAAGGGGAGTTTGTTGATGGAGCTTGTCATTGATGTCAAAGGTTGATGGAATTTGGTTTGTTAATTTTTATCATTGATGTCAAAGGTTGATGCAAATAAACTTTCTCATTCATTTCATGGTGTTGATACAAAACTTCCTTTCCTAGTGGTGATGAAAAAGAGTGTCAAAGGACAATGGTGATGCAGATGGTGTATTTGTCCTTTGTTATCATCTTTATGATAGAGTTACTTCATTTCAAATTGATTTCATTGTTGATCATTCAAAGGTATATAATATGGTTAGTTGATAGGGTTCCTTTTCATTCATCTCTTGGTATTGATCGTCTTGTTGTGTTGATATATTTTGTGGTGTTGTTTCCTGATGATTTTCAAAGGTATTGTTCATTCATTTCATCTTTGTGCCAAAGTGGTTGTTGATATTTATGACAAAGTCAAAGTGGTGGTTGTTCTTCATGAAAAAGTGTTTGTTAGTCATTCAAAGAATGCTATTTGAGATTAGACTTATGGATGGTGAATCTATGGTGGCAATCCCTTTTTAGGTTTTTAGTTGTTAAGATCTCTACTTCTTATACACTAAGTTTTATACCCTAAGAACCTTGAAAACCCGAGGCTTATATATTATGAAGGTTGTCAATAAAAAATTTACTTTATGTTATATTAGTGTGTTGACCTACTATAAATGGTGGATAGGAACTTAAAATGATAACTCAATGGGTTAAGAATTTCACTGTCAACCTACCCCTTCTCTTAAGTATAACTGGCTAGACAAGTTAAAAAATTATGTTTTATCACTCAATATAAGATCAATGATTCTGATTTAACTGATAGTTTGGTGGGTTACGAAGATCAATGGTCCTATTTTAAAACTAATGAACAATCATTTACTGAGGCCTTCATACGGATAAGTATTTGGATGTTATCGATTGTTTTCAATTATACAAAGTTTTGTAACTATTTTGAAGTGACGATATAATGAAGAACTTTTCTAGTGCTTCAATTGTATTATTAGTGAAGTATGTGCTCTATGAAAAGTTTACAAAGATAATGCCACCATGTTTTTGCAAAGAATATACATAGAGAAGGAGATTTGATTAAAAATTTATAAAAGGGCTACAAGATGTTGTATGACTAAATTTATGAAATGTATCTTCCCTACATAGTTTAGTATCATCTAAATGAGATCATTAATAGTTCTTTGAATGTGCCAATGCCCATGTGACTAAAGTCTATCAATGTCTTGGGTTGGTCATAATAATAGAGGATATGATTGTGCAAGAGTCATTTTGTGTTATTTATTTGATCAATCAAGAAGGTTACAGTTAAAATGTATGGAGAGTTTTAGTGAGTTTATTGTTCATATATTATCAGTAAAACCTTATTTTTGTGTGTTGAAAAATGAGGAGTCTTGTAAAGAGATTGTCATTCATGAATGAAAGAAGTTTTATGAGTTGAATGCTTATATGTAAACAAGGGAAGTTGATAATCTAGAGTATATTGTAAACATAGTAGTATTTTGTACTTTTTTTCTTCATTCTTCATTAGAGTTGGTGCTCCTATTTTTTTTGGAGTTGGTGCTTCTATTTTCATTAGAATTGGTTCTCCTGATTTTATAGGGAGTTGGTACTCCTAAAAAAATTGTATTAAGTGATAATTTGGTCAGTGAGATGTAATGGTGAACAAATTGTGAGGATTGGATTGGTTTTTCATACCCAACCAACTCACACAATGCTTTTCCATTTCTATATTTTTCTACTCATAAATCTTGTTTCATGATGATTCTTATGTGTGTCGATTGAAGTTTATGTTTATTAAAAGTTATTTTAATGATTTTTATGTGCATCATTGATTGACACCCCCCTCTCATGATCTTGAGTATTCCTACATGATTGACTTGACACATTGTTGGCATTGACATCATGGCCCAAAAATAATTTATATTATTTCCCCAAAATTTTGATAGGAGGCTCTAATCATTCTTATATCTCCCTTTCTATTGAATTAGATAAATTTACCTAAAAATCTCCCTTTAAATGGGAAAAAGTATGGTTAACTGATCTTGATTTAGACTAAATGATTAACTCCTTTTCAAGGAATAAAAATAGTTTCTTCAATACTAGAATATTTTTTTTATCAAAATAATAAAAGCTATTAATTTCATAGTGTAGGCATCTAAAATTTGTCCATACCTAACCACACTTGACTTTAACTTATCCTATCCATTAACTAAATAAATATTTATTATTTATTTAAATAATCTACCCATCGCCACTATCACACCTTGTTCTAAGCCATTAATTAAATTAATATTTATTTTATATTTAATGAATTTACCCTTCACTTTTGTACCCCACTTTAATTAAATAAATTTATATTTATTTAGCTAATTTTATCCTTATCCCCAAAATCCTCCAACTAAATCAATTAATTAATTCCTAATTTATTAATTGATTTAGGTTAATTAATCCCAACCACCTTCTAGACTCCAATGCCTAACTTATCCCTCAATCCTTGTCTGTTTAATCATAGTCAGAAAATTCATTCACATGGATCACAATTTAAACTTATCATCATGTGAAAAGTATCCATCCCACCTTTATCATCTAACCTATGAGAAGATGTAAAATTTTAATTAACTTTGCATGTCATCCATCCATGATTCCATACTACATCTCCAAAATTCCTAATATCAACCATTTACATAAGGATATTCCCTAGTACATTACCCTAATCAAATCCAAAAGATAACCAATATCCCTCATGTGACACTTGTCACCTAACTACAAATTTGAGAAAAACCTCAATCTTTAATTAACCTAGCTATCCATCAAAAAACCCATCTTGGCCCTTGATTTTCCTTTTGAATTTTTGATAAATGAGAGACCTCTCAACCCATTTGAACAGATAGTCTCATCATAGACTCATGCTACTAAATTTTTTATCTATTCCATCCTCATCGTATCTTTGTGCTATCCATTTGATCTCCTATCATCTCAATCCTACTCTAATGCTGCTAATTTTATAAGAAACCACATTTCATATATCATAGGAGAACATGAAGAGAGTATTTTGTTCAACTCTTCTTCTAGTTTGAAATTGGAGGAGAAAGGAGTGAACAAGGAAAAGGTTCCATTATTGCTTTGAACATTAATATCATTTTTCTTGTCCATTTTCTTATTTTCATTTTGGCACACCTAGTGGGACCCCTATCCATGAATTTTTTTTTCATGTTTTTTTCTAATTTTTCATCATGTATTCTAAATTCACACTTCTAACTATTTTTTAGAAATTTCATTCTAGAATGACACTTCTACTTTGTAAATCATTTTTTGCATCTTTTGGTTCAATACTTCCATCTTTTATTGTCATACTTGTTTTGTGAATTTTAATACTTATACTTCATACACTAGCGTGTACATATTACATAGTTGCACTTCATATATGTGCATTTTTTTCTAACCTTTTGTTGCTTTCTATGCATGTTTCTACTTTCTAATATTATATTTATGCATATTTTCTAATATGTTTCTTGTAGGTATTGGAAATTTTCTCAAGGTCTTTGGGTTTTGTAAACTCTAGTATTTCTTTAAGTCTTTTCTTCTAATATGTTGTTTATAGGTTCTCTATGGTATTATGTTATTCTCTACTAATATGTGGTTGTAGGTTTTATATGTTTTTCTTTAATATTTTCACTCCTATTTTACATACTTTCATAGGTATTTGACAAAATGGTACCTACATTTCTAAAAACTACTCTCGCATAACAACTCAATGCCTTTGTTGCATGTAACTAAAATACTATTTTTATCATATTTAATGATGTTTTCTATGTTTGTGTGCATGTGTTTTCTATTTTAACACCTTTGTCTAGAAGTATAGCACCCCTATCTATAAAGTTGCACTTTTTTTATATTATAGTAGTACTTAGTGCTTCATATTGTAACAATTAAGTTCTGTAACATTGTGCCTATGTTTTTCATTAGGGGTAAAACAAGTTTTGATGGGACCCTAAACCTAGTACATAACATTTTTGAAGGGAACCATCAACCTATCAAAGAAAATAAATCTACAAATAAAATAAACCAGAAACCAACAACAACCCCACAATAGCCTCTAAAAGATTAACATGACTACACACATTGCATCTTACAAACATGCAATGGCTTGAAACCCTTTTAGAACATAATTTTAAGTGAGACCAAAAACCCTTAGATACACAAAGACTCCACTTACATTTGTTGGGCATCAAAAAATTAGCCACTCATGGATGACACCATAGAGCCAAGAAAGATAACCAGCTTAATGGTATAGGAAACCATCAACCCCTTAATCAAAAACACCAATAGTTCCAAAAACCCCACCTCAATAGGGAAGTTAGAGAGCACATCAGACAACTCAAGACAAAGCCACCACTCAAACCAGGAAGTGAAATCAAAATCCACCTCAAAAGGAGGGAGATCCCCTCTATTGGAGAGAGTTTCATGACCAACAAGACCACTACCATCTAAAGAATCGAACACCCTCAACCTCCAACTCCATATGAGAAGCATCCATCTCAACATGAACATCAACTGAGGAAGTAGGAGACAAACACCACCCAGCTCCACCTCCATAGGATCCAAGAATAAGGCCAACATAATTGCATAACACACAACCATAACACCCTTTGACCACACTTGGAAAGAGGCCAACACCCACAAGTAATAGGCCTCAAATATAAACCATTGATCCATAATATTAAACCACCTAGCCTACAACAAGAAAGAAGAATCCAAAGATACTAAAGCATCCAACGACATCTCCACACTAGCAACGAAAAATCCCAAAAAAAGAAAAAGCTTCAAGGAACACCTTGGGTTTAGAAACACACCATCCTTGAAGTAAAATAGAGAACCCAAAAAAATCCCACAAGAGCTAGAAAAAAAAATCTATTAGAAGAAAAAATAGAAAATAAATAATGTCGAGGCACAAAACACAAAGGACCCATCAAAAAGTATCTACCAACTAGCTTCCAAAACCCAAAAAAGGAAACCCCTCCAAGAGACTAGAAATCTGTACCTCCCCTGCTCCAAACACAAGGAGGAAGATCCAACGAAAGAAAAACATGTAAGCCCAAAAGACAAAGGAGGGAGAAAGGAAGGAAACGACAACCACCGCCCACCATGAAGCCAACGAGAAACATCGTTGCAGGAGAAGCAACCCACAAGCCAACAAGTAGACCAAATAACCAACAAATCTGAGAAGGAATCATCCATCCACGAAACATATCCAAGCAATACCCATTTGAAGGGACACATTCCAACCCAGTCAAAGCAAAAGAAAGCCACAAGCCAAAGAGAACAGGTTCTAGAAAAAAATTCCCAAAAAGAAAACTAGGAAAAGAGAAGAAGATAAGGTCCACATAAAGAAAGCACTGCAGTGAACCAGGCACACCATCTTCACCAATTGAATCATCCTCACACCAAGGATTCAAGAATAGAGGGCCAAGAATCATAGAGAGCTCCAAAAAGAACAATCCCCCATAACCTCTAGCCCCAAAACCTTCATAAAGGAAAGAAAGGCACATAACATCCACCATCCTAGGTAAAATCCACACTCGCACCTCTAGCAACACCTTCCCAAATATCCCCATAGAGATGTATGGGAGAGCAAGAATCCACATCCTCCAAAAGCAATGCCATATGCCAAATCAGAGAAATCCCACTCAACATTCTCACCTCAAATTTCAACCAAGTCCTCTTCCTTAGCAATGCCTCCAATGCCAACAGATGCAAACAAACAATTGACAACAACCTCCTCAAGCCACTTAGCTTCTAGGAAATGACCATCCATATTGTCATTATCATATCCTTCGCCTTCACCAATTTCAAAACTCCTTCTTGCCCTTGCCCTCGTCCTCTCAGTCATCTTCATACTGATCTTTTAGAAATTTGATGTTGTTAGTTAAACTTCACAAAAAAATTCTATGGTATTAAGGGTATGAGCCTTTGGTTGTTGGCTCTATAGGCAAGAAGCCCCAACATTGGGCCTATCTTGCTCAAAACTATGATTTTTTATATTTTATTGTCTTTCACAATTTTTTGGTTTTATTTTGGCTAACTTTCTTTTTATTTTAACTAACTTAATATTACATCTTTTCATTTTTCTAGAAAAATATCAAAACATCAAAAGCATAATAATTATTATCTTTATATATAATTATTTGTTTAGAGCTTTTGATTTTCCAATAAATTAGGAAATATAGTTAGTTTAAAAGATGAATGAAATTTTTTGTGTCCATGGGATTGTGTAGGTGTATGCTTTCTTTCACTTAGTGTGATATTAAAATAAAAATCCTTATAATTCATTTTTTGTTTTAGATTAGATCATGTGGATTTTTAGTTTTGTGTATATGTCCTCCCCTTGCATCTAGTATGATCTTGGGGATCAAAAACATGTAGCAAATTCTTTCCATTTAAGAGGTTTGCTTGGGGATTTAATCACCCCAAGTGATGACCTCAAAAATGTGAACCAATAGGGTATAGAAATGGTGAGAACAAAATTTGTAGCCCAATCTAGTCATATCATACATAGTGAAGCCTCGATGTTTAGGTGATTCCATGACAAGAGATGTAAGGTTGGTTTGAAATTTCTAGAGAAAGTTTTGGACCCACACTTTTGATGGGCTATTGTTCACATATGTTCCTTATGTACCCTTATGACATATAAATAAATCACCTAGTTAGATTTATAAAACCTAGAATAAGACCTTTCAAGTGTTGCTTAGTGTGGTGCACGAGCTAGTATAAACTGTGAATTTTCTCACCATGTATGCCTTTGAGTAGAGATAAACTCCTTTGGGAAGGAATAAAAGCCCCAAAGGAAAGGGGTCCCATGTAGCATGACACTCCCTATTTATCTACTTGTAGGATGGTATTAGTAGTTTGAATTCTATTGGTGGGCCTAGACTAAATAAACATTCCTACTTAACTAATTTTATTATATGTGGTTGTGCTAAAATAGTATAATTCATTCAACCTTGTCATCTTGAAATTATAGTTAAAGCTAATGTGTCTTCTTTTGCTACAATCTCTTTTCAAAATCAATCAACACAATTAGACTATAGTTTAACACCTCCAAAATATCTTATCATGCCTATGTTACTTATTTTGGTGCATGTGATTTATCTTGTAGCACTTATGTAGTTTATTTCAGCACTTTTTTTTAGCCTTTTAACACTAACACTAAGACTCTTGGCTCATTTTCTCTATTTATCCTTTTAATACTTTTTATAAGAATATTTACACCTATGTTATATCTTCCAGTTCCTATGTAGTCTCTAATAGTGTTGGCATTCATCTTTTCACTACTCATGCTCAAAATCTTGGTACCTACACTTTATCTTATAATAAATATGTTATTTTATAAAAAATTAACCAACTACATATCTTGATTAGAAAATTTGAGCCTTTTAGACCTAAAATAAATCTAGAAAAACCATTTAAGATATCACCCAAGCAACCTTTGAACCTTAGATACATCATCAACCATCTCTCACCCATCCAATGAAACTTCCATCATTTCAAAAAATTGACCCTTCGCCTTTTTTATTTCTAGTCATCACTTAAACCTTGCCACTTGGATCATCCTAGTCCTCCATCAATTATAATCCAACTTAAATATCCAAAATTTTCCTAAGATCATATCACCCATATTACCATTTTTTTTGGGACTTTAGACTAGATAGAAACCGTCCATTTCTATCATCCATAATTTTTTCCTAACTCATTTTCCATTTACATCCATAAATTATATTAAAAGAAAAATCAAATTTGTTGAAATTCAAGTCTAGATCATCAATCCTTTTTACTCTAGTTCATATATTGCTTAAGAAATTTCCTATATTAAGTAGTGTAGTTAGCTATCCCTTATTTTTCTTGCATAAATTATCTTGATACTTAAACAATCTTAAGTTAGTCTCCAAAAATTCCTATAATGTTTACAAATTTGCTTATTCTAAGTAAGAAAGGATATAAATCCTCAAACCATCCCCATATATCACAGATCTAGAGTTAATTGATTCAACTTTGGTCTTGTACCCATAATCAATCCTTATTAATCTACAATATCATTAACTTAAAGCCTTGCACTAGTATAAAGTACAAAATATTCCAAATCCAAAATCAAATCATCCTTATCCACATAATCAATCCCCCTTTTCTATACACCTAAGGTCCAAATTGCATCACATCATCTCCAAATCATAAGTACCAAGAAATCATATTAACCAACCATATAATTCATTTATCTTAAACATCCCCTTGTCACAAATTCAAATATCCCAATAGCAAGTGCAAGAAGTTGGGCCCACAAAATGTTCAAAAAGTGGAAGTGTTTTTCTTGATTTACAAAATTTGTAAAAAATAGACTAAAATTTGGAAGTGCTTATACTTTAAATCTTTAAAAAGTTAAGTAATATGAAATTTAGTATTTTGAATGTAGTTTTCAAACATCTAATTTATTCTAATACCTAGATGGTATAAAATAATTTTAATATGCATATAAAAAAACCACTTTTTAAAAGTCACCCAAGTTTTAGGACCATAACACACATGTGCATGAACACCATAATGTGACCCAAAAAAATAATAATTTATAGTTCCTTTTGGGGGAATATTTGTTTTATACTGAAGATTGATGAGGATTTTTTTATAACTTTTTTTTCTAAACATTATGTTTTTAAATATTTTTTTATTGGCCCTAATTTTCATTTTAAAAAACCCTCATGTACAAAAAAATATAATTTGACCTGAACTAATCATTTTTTGAATTTTACTTTTTTCATTATGTAAACAATTGTTTGTAGATTGATGTCATATAACTTTTTTTATAAAAAAATTAAAAAAAAAAATTATTAAAAAATAAGAAAGCCCTAATATTTCAAGTTTATGGACTAGTTTCATTTCATAAATAAATTAAAAATAGAAAAATAATCTAAGCATAAAAAAAATCTATATTTTAAAACTAGATATCGTCATGTTTAATGGGTTTTAATTTCACAAAATAATTCTAAAAAAACACATCATTCATATTGCCAATGTCATATTTTTTCTTTGGCATTGTCATGACCTTGTACTTGAAATTCCAAGGCTAAGGGTTGGGTTACTATAC
Source organism: Sequoia sempervirens (assembly GCA_007258455.2). Classification (NCBI taxonomy): domain Eukaryota; kingdom Viridiplantae; phylum Streptophyta; class Pinopsida; order Cupressales; family Cupressaceae; genus Sequoia; species Sequoia sempervirens. Next base: position 98,451,512 of record VDFB02358134.1, on the reverse strand, counting down.
CTTTTAAGAGCCTAAATCCAAATGAAAAACATACATTGTGAGTTTCAAACATTTTGGAACAAGTACCCACTTTAAAATGTGTACCCACTTTAAAATGTGTACCAATTTCAAAAATGAATTGGTACCTATTTTAAAGCTGAAAAATGATACTTCCCCTAAATGTGCACTCAACTTTGTGCACTTACCATAAAAAATCAAACCCAAATTTACTATATCTACACTTTTGTATGCCAATAACTAGGTCTCAAGGTAACAAAATTATGGATCCAAATGATCAAGTCACCATAGAAGACATCACTAACTAATCCCCGTCACCTAATGAGGATGAAAAATTTGTGGAAAAACTTGAACACTCCCTCTTACAACTCTATTATGCATCATAAATTCACTTTCATTTCCAATGTGGGAGGGCTTGATTATAAATACCATGAATTTTTATCTATGAAAATGACTTAACCCTTTTATTAAAAAAAGTATACATATCAAAGTGGTTCATTTCATCATAACCAACTTCCTCTAGTTAAGAGAGATTTTCAAAATTTAAGGTCCAAAATAAGCATCCAAAGACCTAAAAAGTGTATATTATTTGTCCTTAACATTATAGTGCAAGGTTGAGATACATTTACTAAAAAAGTAATGATATTTAATAATGAATCTGGTACAACTTGGACCCTTGTGCTCCTCTTAAATAATACATGTGCACACCTAAAAATATAATGTGACTCCCTATGAGGGATCTCAACCTCTACAAGAAAGGGAGTAAGACTATCAACCCGTCTTAGAGTATGAAATTTAAAATACTATAAATATTGGACCAATCAAGGTTTTCCATCCTTGGAAATTGATACATATAGTAATATTTTAAAATAGCTACACAATCCTTAGAAAATAGCTACATATATGTTTATATTGATTAATCTAAAATAACTATCACTTGCTTCCTTGAGGGGACAACCTTGTTAAGAGAAAATATTTATAACAAAATATGATTCTAATGTTATTATATTTATTACAAAACACATGTAAAGGAGTCACAAGGAATGATATACTAATTAGATCTAATGTAGGATAAATTTACCCACTTAATATAAAATAATTATATTCTTGAAACTTCATGTAATGCACGAGGGATAAATTCACCCAATTTGATATCTACTAAATAATAAAGGTATGATTATATTAATATGTTAAAAGTAATACATGTATATAATTTATGGATACAAAAATGTTATTCAAAAACATTTTCTTCAAGGATTTAACTATGAAAGATACATTAGTGAAGTTAGTTAAAAATTTCCAAGTGGCATCTATTGGCTACAATCATCATCACCAAACCAAAAATCTCTATGATGGTGTGATTATATATTTTTTCTCAGAAATATATTTTGGCTCAAAACCTTCATTATCTAATTTGTGAAGTGATAAATAAATGAAAAAAATGTTATCCAAAGATATTATTAAATTAGAGACATGAAAAAGGGATATATTTTATAGGACAAAGGAGGAAGCAACTTGTAGGCCACTTTGGTTGCCTAATATAGTATTTGGAAAGGTCCATTGAATTTAAATACTACTATTTTTTATCATCTTGAGGGATGTTTTATTTTATGGATAAAGATGCAAAAGGAAAAAATCCCCCTTTTAGTGAGTGTACACTCATAATAGTGCTGATATACCTACTATTTCATATAGTTACGAGAAAAAGTAATGTTATCCTTGAGAGTTTATCAAAGATACTATCAATTTCTAAGAGTTGAATTGAAAATCTATAATTTGGAAGTACATAGAAAGTAGGAAATTAGAGAGGGTATACTAATCATACATGAATTCATATAACATCATAATAGTGGAATAAATATACAAGGTGTTGTATCACCATTTCAAAAGGGTTATCTTTTTAAACCATTAACTGTATTTCTTCAAAAAAAAATGTACATAATTATTTGAACATTTATTTACTATCCTTATATTGGACCATCAATTTGTAGGTGATATGAAAAGATGATTTTTAGTTTTTAATGGATGAATTTATTAGCACTTATGGTTTTTACTTCATAGTACTTGACTACCTCCTTCATGCTTGACTACCTCCTTCATGTTGATGTTGTCATACTAGACATATGTTGTTAGGGTAAACACTCTCTCTTACATCAAAACTGATGTCCAATATATCTTTTTTCTATATTTTCAAATGCCTTTACTTTTTCCTAGTTGTATCCTCTTGTATAAGAGAGGACCAATTCACGAGACTAAAGGGATACTAGAAAATCTATAACCTACACTAGCCTAGATCTTGCCATAAATTTCATATCTTCTTCTAAATTTACCCTTTATAGGAAATCCTATACATCCATATGTTCAAGTTCAGTGTCTCCATTATCCTCTCAAGGGGAGAAAATATTTGAAGTAGAGTCGTATATTTTGTAATTATACTTGAACTATTTCTATGTTCCTTACTCATGGATACTTAAAAGAACATGTGAATACATTACATGATTCAATAATAGCCATTTTTATCTTGTTAGAAGGTATAACCAATACATATACACCATTAATAAACCATGTACCATGTTACACAATGAAACAACTTTGATTAAAGAGCCTAGAAAATAGACAAGTTTTAACAGTCACACTAATTTTTGCCTAAATAATAATATATTTTAAGAAAATACAGAATTTATGCTTTGAAAAGTTCCATATAAAGGGGTTTGATTGGATGAGGTTAGATGAAACCCCCTGGGCTTAAATCAATCCTTTGATGGAATCTCCTCTACACCTATCAAAATGCTAATAAAAAATTCTTCACCTTTTCAAGCATCAAATGAAGTCATTTGAAATTTTCATTTTATAAGTCTATGGCCCTTAGTATTAGATTTACAAAAAATATAACATATAAGTTATATTTTATTTAATATTATATTTTTCAAAATGTAGGTCATTTATGAAAAAAATGACCACTATTCAAGACACTAAGAAAAATAATTAATATTGTTAGAAAAATATAAAATTACACTACACTATACATAAATTATCCTTCTTTAAAAATTTTTTATAAATATTTTGCAAAATAATATGTCTCAATTTTTTGCTAGTACTAATTTAAGAATTAATAAAATATTTTATAAAAGTTACCAAAAAATCCATGCACTAAGTATTAGGAGCTAATGATCTAATTCCAATAAATCATGAAAAAAATATTTGTAGTGAAAATTATGCATTAAAAATAATATTGCTTAGCAAAAAATAATTTAAAAATTAAAATTAATTAAAAATAAATAAATTGTGAAATAGTTATTTAAAATAAATTAAAATTATGATTTGAATCTCCATAATTTTTACAAATCGTTAGTTTACATCATCCCTAAATTCTTGTCCATTTGTTCTATATAATGGATACAACTTGGAAAATGATAAAAAAAAAATACTAGATTTGAGCATCCTAGTTAGGCCAAAAAGTGGAACACACTATTTTGGGGTAAATTACCTACATGAATCATGCTTAATGTATCAAAGATTTAAAATCCTGATGCCTAAAAGAATAACTAAACACATATCAAGAAAAAAATCTAAAATGCATTCATTTTCCTAAAGACATCACATTGACACAAAACCACTACAAAATTAAGGAAAATCAATCAATGTAAATTATTAGGGATTGGGGTTCAAGAATACCTCTTAAAATAAACCCAAAATAAAACCAAAATAAACAATTCCACATCTCTGACTATGAAAAAATAATGAGGCTAAATAATGGGAGTTGGGAATTAAGGACACCCCATAACATGTACAAAAATAATAGTATGCTCAACTCACAATATTGATTGATAATATAGTATATAAAGATCAAATATTATACTTCAAAGATACCATTATAGTAGTAATAAAATAAGATTAATTAAAATTATTATCCTATTAAATAACATAGTGCAAAGTAGTTAGGGATCAAACTTCAAACAAAGGTCACTAAATGAGTATTCAAACATAAGGATTGTTGAAACCCTAAATTCAAAAGGAGTTGAAATAAAATATAAGTATAGAAGTCAAGTTTTGGGGATTTGATGAAACTCATCCTAAAATAGGATGGTTATAGAAAACATCACTATTGAATGAACAAGACAACTAAGAGAGGGGTGAATCAATTGTATGAAATTAAAACATTAAAAGCCTCAAAAATAATCAATTCCACTTGCATTCAATAAAAGATTAATCTATTATAATGTTTAGACATGAAAAGTAGATAACAATTTTTTTTGAAATAACCAACACCATACACAAGAACACTAGATTTATGTGGAAAACCTTATAAGGGAAAAAAAACAGTGACGATTAGCTAAAAATATAAGTGATTGAAAAATTGGTACAAAGAGGCTCACTGCCAGAATATGATGCACTATCCAGAAAGGCTCACAACCTAGGCTCACTGTTGAAATAGAAAAAAGAAAGAAGATATAATTTTACAAAGAGAACATGATCTCAATGCAACAAAAACTCTAAAGTCTTCAAGAGATCAAGATACCTCATCTCATTGCATTCAACAATCTTGCATTATAGCTCGCACTGCATTTCACACTTCAACACTTAATTTTGCATCACAACACTCAACTTTATTCTACACTAAATCTCGCATCAAATTGCCTTTCATTTATACCATCCACAACTTGAAAAAAATCTTCGAGTTAGCTACACTCACCTTACACTTTACAAATTCAAAATAGGTCGGCACTAAGAATTCTCGTGGTTAATAGGAACCAAAGTGGACTAGTGGGTGTTGCCACAATAATCGGTTAGACTTTCTGGGACACCTTGATTTTTTGCTTAAATCATATATTTGGAAAATATAATGATTTAATCATTTAAATGTTCCATTTAAAGGATTTTAATTAAAGAGGGTTTCATCAAACCCCCTTAGATTAAACCCCTTTGGATACAACCCCATTAGTTTTAAACCATACCTATAATGGAGTCTCCTCTATACCTATCAAAATAACAAACCACTTTTGATTTACCTTTTGAGGTATCAAATGAATTCATTTAAAATTTAATTTTTGTAAGTATGTAGCCCTTATTTTAAGCTTCCCAAAAATTATAATTTTAAATATATCTAATTTTATTATTATATTTATTTTTTATTTCTTATGAATGTAGGTTTTTAAATGAACATAAAGGTCTTTGTTTCACACATATGAAAAAATAGACAAATAGAGAAAAAAATATAGAAAATACATGTGGACTAGGTATTGATGTCCTTTTCCAATGAAAAAATAATAAGTTAATTCAAATGCATATTAAAAAATTTATGTGGTACACAATACACCTCTTTCAAAATTATAATTACTCTAACTAGGAAAATTAATTAATAAAATGCAACCAAAAATTATGAGAAAATATCCATGCACTAGATATTGACGTGAGAAATCTATATTTTAAAAATTAGAATTGTATATAATTTCCATAAAAAATTTATGTGGTAAGAAGTAAACATCTCTTTAAAAAATGTTGTTTAGTCGGAAAAAAAAGTTATTAAAATTACATAAAAAGGTTTCACAATTTATTTTTAAATTTTTTTAAAAAATATAATTAGAAACTGCACAAAAAATCTCACAAATCACTAGTTTCCTTCATCTTCAAAATATTAATTCTTCAATTGTTATAGGTGTAAGAAACTAGAGATCTAGTGAAAAATAGTGATTTCGATGTCAAGTTTGGTCAAAAAGTGTAACCAACTATTGTGGGATCACCCCAATACAAAACTTAACTAGGACTCAAATTAAGTTTCACATGCCAAGATACAATTTCATTAATTCTTAAACATCTTCGAATGTAGTGTAAACACTGGGTCAACCATTACCCATGCAAACACCTTTAAATTTTGAATTACATGCTTCCTCAAATCCAAGGATGATTTTTGAACCACACCCCATGCTTCAATACTATCTACAATATTCCTCTACCATCCTAAAATCAATCAAACACCTTTGCAACAATTTGCACCTCTAAAATGTGCATAGCTTGTACATTCAGACTACACTACCAAACACGGTAATTCTAAAATCCATCTTCCAAAGCACCAAATCTCGAATACTTTTGAAGAAGGAAAGAGATCAACACCATCAACGTACCTTATTGTAATGTAGAATTCCTTTACATTTTCACACTTGTTTGGGCCCTCCTTGTTAAAATTTTATTTATGTATGCCTTAATTGGTCCTATTTTGCATCCTCAAGCCTAATTAAATGCTTTTTTCTAAGGATAATCTCGAATTTTATCAAAATGAAAAATCATAATTTAATGTTTTTGGATATGTGTTCTAGATCTAGGGATCTAGGACTCATACGCCCCTCTACGCGTATGGGTCCCACCTAGGTCTCGGGGCCTAACTTCAAATGTTACATTAAAATTAACACTTCTCGAAATAAGTGTGCCAAATATAAGCCTCTGGGACTCATATGCCCAACCTCGTTTATGAGTCCCACTTTAACCTAGGACCTATTTTAAATCAATTTCTTGGTGGGATTTTATTAAGCTTAGAATCAATTCCCAAATGGTAGCTTGTATTGTTGTAATTTTCCAAAATTAAGCATAAACAAGTATAAATTTATACAAGGTCATTTTATTAAGTTTCTCCTAACTAGCATATGTTGCAAGCAATTTAAGAGCCTTCAAGTATTCATGCAATAGTTTACAAGAGCACTCAATATAAAATCATCAAGCATCATGTCAAGGTCTTCATCCATCATGTGTGTTTTTGAGCTAACATTTGTGATGTAGGTTTCATGATTCAAGTCAGCCTTCAAGTCAAGCATTCAACCATTCAATCAAGATTCAAGATCCACATCCATTGAAGCCATTTCACACAAGTTTATAGCCTTCATTTCAAGGGTTTGGTGAGTTGCAACATTGAATTTGTTCATTCATCATTCCTTCATGGTATTTCATTTCATTTCATCATTTAATTACCAAAATGGGGTTTTCACCAAGGAAAACCCTGTTCCCTACAAAAACAACATTTTTCTCACTTGATATGTGCTTACAAATATAGGTGAATTAGAGCTTGATAATCCTTTGAAGAAAAAGTTGCAAAAAGTTGTCAAAGTTATCAAGAACTTGTCATCTCCACAAAAAAATCACATACAGACCACAATTCATACTTTTAGGCCTTAAGATTAGACAGGAAAGAAGCTACAAAAGATCACTAGAGGCTACATAAATATCCGTGAAACCCTAGTAATGAGACTAAATCTTCCAACTGGGAATATGAGTCCCAGTATAGCCCTTTTTCCATCTTTTTGTAGATCCTGATTAGTTACCCAAAGATTGCATACTTTTCCCAAAATCTTGTAGGAGGACTAAATCACTTCATCTAACATATCAATCCTAATGTACCTCAAGCAACAAATTTCACAAGGTTTACAGACCTTGTTTTAGCCTCTCCACTCTGCTAGGTACTTTTCTATTTCATTTTGTTTATCAATCTGATTTAATGATTTTAAGTTTCTATGGTTTTGTGCAGGAGTGTTTGCATTTCTCCATTGAAACTTCATTTAAATGGTGAACCCATGTCCAATTACACTAGGAAACCCTAATCCACCCCTCAATTGGGTCACTTGGTTGAGGGATCTTGGTTTCCTAATGAGCTACGATGTGAAATAAGTCCAAGTTCCATCTCCTAAAAGGTGGGAACCTTATTTCCTTTGGTTAATTTTAGTGAAGCTAGTGTGATGAAACAATTTTACAAAACTAAAGAGAAAGTGGTTGAAAAACATCCCATGGTTCCTTTCATTCTCTCTCTAAGGTAAGAAAAGAAACCTATGGTTGATAAACCTACTCCTACACAAGCACAACTTGAAAATCATAACAAAACAAACAAAAATTCTAGAGAGCATAGGAATAGTCATTGTACTATTTCTTGAAGGTTAAACGAAGAGAACAACAAACAAAATCAACATCCAAAATCAAGTGATGTAATACACAATGAGTCTCCATCTTTGCCACAATAGGGACTAGAGCCTCCTTTACATATTATCATTCAACCTCCCATTGTGATTAACTTGGACAATAATGATGAGATTACTAAAATTGATGAGGAAGTGCATAATGAACTCAATTTTTTATTTTCCTTTTCCGGGTATGTGTAGGATCATGATGGGCCAAAAAGTGGCAATATGATGGGTATTTGGCTGGCAACTATTTTTTACCCAAAATTGATAAAACAAAAATGGTTTTTAAAGGAGATTATAAACTTTCCACCGATATAAATTATGCTTTACTTTGAATTTAATAAGTAATTGTTATTCATTTTCAATTCAAATTATGACTAAAGTTTTGATTGATAGGCTGATTGAAAAACATCTATAGCTTTCAAACGGCATCACATTCTATGCTTTGCATACTATAGGATTAAAAAAAGAAAAATTGAATTTCATGAATTTTTGACCAAGTTAACATGGTCACACATACGGTTTTTATATTTTTAAAATTTGTAATAAAAAATTCATAATTAATTATTTACTTGGAAAAAAAATTACAAAAAAATATGCATCACATCGGGGCATGAGTCCTCTACTTATATTTAAAATTTTAGTAAAAAATATTATCAATTTATTGTGGTTAGGTGTAAGGGAAAAGAAGAGCATCTAAGAGAAACCTCCAAGAACAGTAGTGCCTTTGGTAGCTTTAATTCCAATTAGATTGCCTCAAAGACACATACAACTATGTCCAAAAGTGGAAACAAACACAGTTTATTTCCCACATTAATCCTTCTAAGAGAAACACATGTTATTTCAACAACAAGTAATAAAAAATTCTAGAAACATAACCAATACAGATGAAAGATAAGACAAAAAACTAGAACACATAGATTTACATGGGGCAAACCCTTTCAGGTAAAAAAACCCTACCCTCCAAAGTTCAAGCCATTGTATTATTCAACAACAAAAGATTACAATACAATTTTAGGCTCATAGCCTTTTCAGAGATTACATCTTGTGCATTCTGGATATGACCTGGTAGCAAACACTCCCCTTTACATTTCCTGATCAATCCATCAGAACACAATATACAGTGCAAATCAACATGAGAGATCAACCGTTATCCATGATTAGGAGAGATTCTAGCAGCATAGCTCTACCTCTCACTTCTCTTTCTCTGTCAGCTTTGGCCTCATGGCCTTGGCCTTTTAGCTAACCTCATGACCCTCTCTCTTTCACTCTCTTTTTATAAAACGTCTATATTCACCCTGTAGATTTTTTTCATTTCCTCGTATAGAAGTTTCCGCACAAATAGTTGATCTTCCATGCAAAAATGGTTGCAACAGTTTCACAAAAAAAATAGTTCATATTCCACCTTCTATGATTGGTCCAAGACATACCATGTAGGACAATCTTCCAATTGGTGAAAAGGCATTCACATAGTATTCACATGTTGGTGAGACACTAGCCGTGTCTCCCTGATGCCACAAGACCCAACTGTCGATATCGGCCAGAGTCATCACCTTCGGAAAGAGGTTACAACAAGTTCAAAAGTTGTCACTCACACTCACCCTTGTTGCTAAGATATCATACCATTATCCATTGTAGAAGCATTGGCTACACCATCGCTCTCGGTGAGAGGTCATACCAAACACAAATAAATCTTGTGAAGCTCTACCGGCAAGAGTTCTCCTATCGCCAAGAGTCTCATAGATCTTTATGTCATACCAATATTCATCGAGCAAAGCTGTCAATGAGACAAACCATATCACTAAGACTTCATACCGACAATAAACACATCTAGTGCTATCGGCAAGACTACTGCTATCAGTAAGACATCACACCGAACACAGAACAATCAGAGAGACTTTCGCATTCGCCAAAAGGTCACACCAAAACAATATACCCATTGGCGAGAGTTACATCCATCACCAAGAGGTCATACCAATGTTCATACCCATCGGCGAGACTTACATCCATCACCAAGAGTTCTTATCGAGCCTCCATGCCTCTCCCTGATGACTCTGCTTGTAATGCTACGGTCGAGACATCTCCCATTGCTAGTACACATTCTAATAGGAGCAAGTCATATTGATTATTGCATCGGCCAAATAGACCAAAGGTCACGCCGATATCAGCTAGACTTTCTACCATTGCCGAAACATCATTTCAATTGTCCAAGTTACATTGAAGGTTTCAGGTTACGTTGATCACCAAGAAAATCAAGAGGTTATAGCGACAATTTAGGATCAACTATAAAATCAACCAGACATCTCAACAGTCACACCAAAATTTCTCACAAGAGGTTTTAGCCTATGATATTGAGGCACACAATTCCAACAATCTCCCACTTGATGAAGATCACACAGGCACCTCCAAAGCAACCAGAAACTATGATCACACTAGCTCCACTAGTCTAGACCCCACAATACTCAAGAAACCCAATCAACAAGTTTCCACAAATAACAATCCACCTGATAATCTATAACAAAAACCAGGCATCCAACTACAAATCACTATCCAACAATGCAACCAAAATACAACCGATCACAACCTTCCAGGGAACCACATAGATCTAAAAACATGCTCTCATTCTCCATCAAGACTTATGCACCAACATCCAAGATGTCCACCATTCAAGCAACAATCCCTGTCATCTTCCAATATGCCACTTATGGAAGAAAGAACACGCCAAGGTGAATAAGCACCAGACCAACGAACACAAGCAAAATATCCTAGTGATATCATCAACAAGATACTGCTACCACTTCACTATGCTCAAATGTTATACATAAGTAATATCAACTTCAAAGTCTCAAACATAACACAACAGTGAAGTCATTCTCTAAAAACAAGATAGAAGACACCAGCTAGAGTAACAATCAGACTGACTACTTCAATCCAACTAATAAACCCATGCAGCTGAAAATAGCACACACAACTCGTTCTATGCCATCCAATCCCACATACCTAAAAGCTATCAATATTATTAAAATCATTCCAAACCATAAACAACTCATTAACAACAAATACAAGCTCCAAGTTCCAACTAGTCGAAGAAGAAAAAACACAACATGAACTCTCACTACCCAAGTAATTCCAAATCTAAAAGATCAAAGAGATGCCAAGTCTACCAATAACAATGCATAGAAAGTGTAACCATGTAGTACCAAAAATATCCACAATGATAGGCACAACTTGCAACAAACTGTTACTAGAAACATTTCTCTCACCACAAGTCTTCACAGTTCTCCCAAGTTCTCCAAACACAATCAAAGGAAAAAGGATTAGGAACCTCCATGTCATCACCCATGGACATGAGTGAAAACACATGACCACAATAAAGTGATCACTATAGCTCCAACCAAACCTCAAACCAATGAAATGTGAAACCAAACATCCAGGAAGTAAACCAAGACCAAATAGAGAAACTCTACACATCATATTCATGTAGAACATCCTCCTATATACACTTTTAATAGCTAGTTGTGTCAAGAATGATCTCCTTCTCACCCAAAAAGAAAAGCCTTAACAACATCCAACCGTTCAATCATGAAGATCAAACCAACTTTAAAATCATGTAATCAACATGGATGTAAGCCTCTAAAAAGAGAGATCAAGCTACTTCATTCCCCATTTTAGGAAATCAGCCCATACATCATCTCCTACCAATTCTCATTAGTAAATAACATAACACAAAAGCTCAAGGAGATAAAACAAGCTGTACATCTTCCACCATGAATCCTCCATAACCATTAAACAACAATTCAAGATCCATATCATGAAAGTGAACATAAAACACATCTAAAAAATATAATGGGCCAAATACCTCTCAGATTAACTGTTGAGTAGATCAAGAGTGTGAATGAGAATACTCCTTCAAGATTTAAAATTTATCAAGACTAATCAAGAGCAATCTCCTCATAGGTTTCTATTGAACTCATGTTAAACCAAGGTGTAGGCTTGTCAAAATTTCTGCTGAAAACTTCATCAAGAATACCACAAACAACATTTCTCATTTCAGAAATACATCTCCTTATTCTTCCATATCCATGAGTACTAGCAACAATCATTTCATGCTAAATTTCAACTGGGTATGTGTAGGATCATGATGGGCCAAAAAGTAGCAATATGATGGGTATGTGTAGGGGTGGCTAACAACTTTTTTAACCAAAAATTGATGAAACAAAAGGTTTTAAAGATTATCAACTTTTCCACCAATATAAATTATGCTTTACTTTGAATTTAATAAGTAATTATTATTCATTTTCTATTTGAATTATGACTAAAGTCTTGATTGATAGGATGATTGAAAACATCTATAACTTTCAAACGATCTCACATTTTTTGAATCCAAAACATATGTCACATTCTATCTTCACATACTATAAGATTAAAAAATAAAAATAAATTTCATGAAGTTTTGACCAAGTTAAGGTGGTCGATAGTCAGGATTTTATATTTTTAAAAGTTGTGTTAAAATTCATAATTAATTATTTACTTGGAAAAAATTTAAAAATATGCATTACATGAACATGGTCCTCTACTTACATAAAATATTATAAAATATTATCACTTTATTGTGGTTAGGGTGGTGGAGGTAACCTACTATTATTTTTCCCTAAAATTTAAATTACTACTACATTGAAATTTCAAATTTTTACCAAATAGGTTTTATGTTTTTAAAAATAAACTTAGTAGTTTAGAAACTACATTCAATTTTCTACAGATTCTATTCTTACATATTTTTGAAATAATATAGATAACTTATTCAAATTTTTACGTCAAGTTTCCTAACTCTAATTTTTCTAATTTTTTTGTCAGTTAAGGGCCTTTTTTTCCCATGATGATCTTGCACATACCCAACTGCATTACTACACTATCATGAAGTACCAATCAAATAACCAAAGCACCCAATACACAAAAAATTAGCAGACCAATGTCAAAGCTCCAGTCATCTGAATCAAGAACATATCATGACACCATGATCCAAGTGACTTCATCATGGTCTCAAGTAAAATGCACACTGTCAAAGCTCCAGTGAAATAGCAAGACTATACCATTACATAAAGAAAATAAATTCAAAAATAACATCACCTGTCAAGCACCATTCACCACCATGTGATGAACCCACAGTCATTGCATATGATCCCACTACAATGTGACATCCAAACTCTCCAAGCATCATGACCACCTGCTACAGGTTCCCATAACTGACTATTTAGGTACTCAAAAATATTGATCCTCTCATCTCAAAGAAATCACACCAATTCACAAGTGACCATAAACAAGGCCAACTAACAAGTTTGCACTAGCAATGAATCAACATCATGGATAAAGATAGTCCACATCCAAGTTATCTCATTACAGCCAATGGGTAGCTAATCCACAAACTGCATAACTCATAGATCACAAACATTGAACATGAAAACCCATCATCACATTGGAAACTGCAACACTAAGATCTCAAAGAGAATAACCATGTAGACAACATGACTCAAAGACTAGAACATGCCAAATCTGAGTTTCCAATCATGTCCACAACGAGCACCATAACCAAGGAACCCATAAGCACCACCACAAGACTATTGAGTGAAAAATCATGTACCAACACTCCCATGCAGAGAAGAAATCACACCTCCTCAAACCATGCACAGAGTATGTATATAGAACTACAACTATCTCATCCAGCAACACCCCATAAGCTAGGGTCTAGAAAATAGTTTAATAGCAACTCCACATAACCAAATGTTTTTCTTAACTGTGTAGAACATGTATATGCATCCAAGAAAGAGATGGGCTATTTCAAAAGCTTGTAAATCATCTAATGATTAACTCCAGAGCCTTCATGTATTCGAGTTTAATAGGAAACCATGCCTTTCAATATCAGGAAACACCACCTAGCATAAGCACTTTCTTCCATGGCTAAGAAACAACCTAGGCTTCTCCATATCATCAACGAGCCTCTCACACAACCACGTAGGACAATCTTCCAATCAGTCAAACAACATTCAAACAATATTCACATGTTAGTGAGACACTAACTGTGTCTCCCTAATGCCATAGGACCCAACTGTTGATATCAGTCAAAGTCATCATCTTCGGCAAGAGGTTACAACGAGTTCAAAAGCTATCACTCACACTCACCCTTGTCACTAAGCTATCATACCGATATCCATTATAGAAGCATCAGCTAGACCATCACTATCAGCGAGAGGACATACTAAACACAAATACATCTTGCAAAGCTCTACTGGCAAGAGTTCTCCTATCCCCAAGAGCCTCATACATCTTTATGTCATACTAATATTCATCAAGCAAAGTTTTTGGTGAGACAAGCCATATCGCTAAGACTTCATACTGGAAATAAACACATGTAGCACTATTGGCAAGACTAATGCTATTGGTAAGACATCACACCAAACATAGAATAGTTAGAGAGACTACCGCTTTCACCAAGAGGTCACACCAAAACAATATACCCATCGGCGAGAGTTACATCCATCACCAAGAGGTCATACCGATGTTCATACCCATCGGCGAGACCTACATCCATTGCCAAGAGTTCTTACCGAGCCTCCATCCCTCTCCTCAATGACTCTGAGTGTAATGCTACCAATGAGACATCTTCCATCGCTAGGATACATTCTGATGGGAGCAATTCATATCGATTACTGCATCAGCCAAACAGACCAAAGGTGACGCTGATATTGGCTAGACTTTCTACTGTCACCAAAACATCATTTCGACTGTCCAAGTTACACTGAATGTTTTAAGTTACATCTATGGCCAAGATAATTAGGACGTCATAGCGACAGTTCAGGATCAACTAGCCGATTGGCTAGACATCTCAATAGTCACACCAAAATTTCTCATAAGAGGTTTTAGCCTATGAGATTGAGGCACACAATTCCAACATTACGATGGTCAGATAGACACCTACTTCTTATTTTTTCCTTGAAATTTAAGTACCACTGCATTGAAATTTGAAATTTTCACCAAATAGATTTTTTTTTTAAAACCTAGTAGTTTAGAAACTACATTCAATTTGCTACAGATTCTATTCTTACATATTTTTGAAATAATATAGATAACTTATTCAAATTTTTACGTCAAGTTGCCTAACTCTTATTTTTCTAAATTTTTTGCCACTTAAGGCCCTATTTTTTCCATCATGATCCTGCACATACCCTTCCATGAGATTAGACGATAACAACCATGATGATCCTCCTAAAAGGGGTGACTTTTTTTTTGCCTTCTACATTCAGGAACAATATTGGTATGTAGATGACTTGCTCTAGGTTGACTTACATGTTCCTTACTAGTCTTGTCTTTGTTTTATGTTTTCATGTTTTCTGTGCGACTAGAAGTGCATAATGTGATCTCCCATACCATTTTGTTTGATGTATATCTATCTCTTTGTGACATTCCTCTATTTGTAGCTACATTCTTCTATATGACATAAACCTTTATCTTTTATTTTTCTACATTTTCCTTTTTAGGATGATGGAAGGCATTAAAACATTCTCGTCTCTAGTGTCAAAAAAAGTAATCCTTTTTCACACTTAATTTCAATAATTTACATAAATTAGAATTAATTGTATTTTGGAATAGTGTTGCAATGAGTTGTACATATTTTCATCATTCTACGGTCCTTATTTAATAAAATGTACCTTAAATTGTCCTTTGCAAGAGTTTTGTAAAGTGTTGTAAAACACTTTCACACTTTTATAAGGTTTATTTAATGAATTAAGCCTAATGGGCCCCTTTTAATGAAATTTATCTAATGTGTAGCCTATTTAGGTGTTGTAAAGTGTTGTAACACACTTTCACATTTATCTAGGGTCCTCTTAATTAATTTTGGTTAATTAGAGTTAATTAACCCATTTAATTCAAATTCAAACCTTATTTATGACACCTCCCTAAGGTCTATCCTGACGCTCAAAAATTAAATTATATAAGAATTAATTGGGAAAATTTAGGGTCCTAGAAAATGGTGATAGGACCCACTCATCCTACGTGGTGAATCTTTCCTCCCTCTATAGGACTACCCTTTATCAGTTGAATCTAAATGGGGTTTCAGTGTTCTTTCCATTCCTTGGGGTTAGGTCTTGGAAAACTGAGCCAAGACCCATTTTCCCTAGGTGCCAAATGGATCCTCCCTTAATGAGGACACCCTTTTGAATTTCATTGTGGTAGGAATTTAATGATGTTTATTTACATATCTGGTGTCAGCTTGAATTGTTTGAATTTTTGGATTAATCTCCTAATTTTGTATAAATAAGGGGTTAATTCACATTGTTTATCATAGAAATTTTATGATACATCCTAATACTTTACAAGAGCATTATAGAGAAATTAAAGAGCACTTTCTAAGGCATTTCAAGGAAGATTATCAAGGCTTATTGCAACAATTCAAGGTCATTCCATCATGCCAAGGGTTTGATGCATTCCTACATGTTATTGAGTTAAGAAAGTGACTGTAGCATTGAAGATCTACTTGAAAGCATTGTTCACATCATATTCAAGGATCAAGATCTACATTCTTCATGGCCACTACATGTTATATTGCAAATTTGTATTACAAGACAACATCCAAGGTATCTACATTGCATAATTTCATGTTTCATGCTTTAATTACATCATTTCATCATTTGGTTTCATTACCTATAAGGGGTTTGACTTAGGAAAACCCCTATTCATTAATAATCAATAAGTTTTTCTCTCCTTGAATGTTTTTTTGTAGATTTACAGGTTGAAGATCAACTAGAGAAGAAGTATAGAGAAAAGTTACAGAATTTTTCAAGTTGCAAATTTGACCTTTAAAGTAAAATAACGAAGAATTGAAGCTACAAAATTAAGTATAGGTTTTCATGAGCTGACAACTGATAATCTGAGAGTACAAAAATCAAGGAAAATAACCTAGATCTTAGTTTCAGAAACCCTAACAGGGACCCATTCACCACTAAAGGCGAATCAGTCCTTTGTGCCATAAAAACATGCTTCTTGTAGCAAGGTACACATCTCCTTGAGCCCTAAAAACTTCCTTCATAGTTGCTATAATAGTTAGGTATCATTTTTTATTATTATTTACATATTTTGGCTCTCATATTTACATCAAATTATAGTGATTCTTGGGTGAAAAATTCTAGTGGTTTATCTTGATCTTGGTAAACCCTATTTTTCACCTAATCATTAATGGTGAACTTGACATATTGAAAATTGCAATTTTTTTATTTTGAAGTCTTTCATTGCATCATAGGTTTAGATCTTGCATTCATTTCTATCTTATTTTTCTTGAATTAAGATCTCAGTTAGGGTTTCTTAAATTTGCATTTACAGTTGTATTTCATTTAGGGTTTAGATTTACATTGTTTCACATCTTTTTAAATCTAAAAATAAAAATAAAATCATTCATTGTGCATCTCATTTAGACCTCATTTATTTGCATTTGAAAATCTAAACAAAATTGCATTTCAACATAGGCCCTTGCATTATTTGAAAAAATGAAACTCAAAACTTACTACCTCAGACCTAGAACTGAAAGACATTACTGAAAGCTTGAAAATCATTGAAAGTTAGTTTTAAAATACCTTACTAGGACCCATTCACCCTTACTGGTGAATGATTCCTCGATTAGGTCAAGCCTACATCTCCTAGCATTTGAAAAAGTATTAAAAAATCATCTTGAAGTCCACTGAAACATCTCAAAAAAACTTAACCAGGAACCATTCATCCTTACTGGTGAATGAGTCCCTGTTAGCTACATATCTGCATTTTTTGCATATTAAAATCTCAGTTTTAGGTTTATGTTTAGTGTTGTTACTTTCTTGTTTCAATTTCCTGATTTGTTGTTTCATCAATTTTGTTGCATTTAGCTTAAATTGCTTGATTTTAGTGCATTGGTAAAAATTCAAAATTGCATTCAAACATTTCAATTTTATTTTATTGAATTTTGGAATTAGACAAATGGCATTGTTTAGAATCTAAAACTTACATTTCATTCTAGGTTGTTGCATTGCCTCTTTGCTATTTTAGGGTTTGAACACTAGGTTTATAAAATTTGCATGAGCTTTACAACTTGGTGTCCTATTCGCCATACTATTATAAGACATCATTTGAGGCTCATGTCATCTCATGATATCTCACTTGCCATGGATATTGGATTTTTTGAATCTCCTTCTGATAGTGTTAAGAATCTACCCTCCATGGCTCATAGTTTTCCTACCTCATTACCCATAACTTAACCCCCTACAATCAATGTACATGATGTTATTGACTTGACCTAGATGAAAAAATAGAAAACTTACAAGCCCATATCCTTAGTAAATGCATAGACATTAGCATGGTTTCCATCATATAAAATCTAAGAAAAGTGTTTAAAACTTGGAATGAAACACAAATCATCTATAGCCTTAGTTTCTTATTTCATGAGTACTTGAAAAAATAAGACAATAACAACATACATGCCATAGTAAATCCTCCTATTGAAACTAAGAACAATGTTAACATGGATAATGATCATATGCAACTACATCCCGTAGTGAAATTGGTAGCATTTATTGAAGGTAGACCTTGTAAGGGATCAACTAAAAAAACCTGTTGAAATTTCTTTCTCAAAAAATGGCATACTTAAGCATGCACCTAATTGTCCTCTTTGCATAGCTATTTGAATCAATGATAAACCCACTAATGGGATATTGATTGATCTCATTTGTGGAGAGAATGTGATCACTGAATAATTCATATATGTGCATAAATTATATTAAGATACATATAACAAACCGAAAGAATGGATCAAGAAACACAATGGGTTTTCTTTCCCTATGGTAGGCTTGATAAATCTCCATTTAAAAGTGGGACCAAAGACATTACTATCTCATTTTCTACCATTCTGCAATTGGACCAATTTCATTTGAAGCTAGGTTGTCCATGGCTTCACTCCATGAATGCCATCCCTTCAGTTGTGCATAAATGTCTAAAGTTTCCATTTGGAAATGGTGTATTTACTATGCATCATAGTGGATTTAATCTTGCATTGGCCCAAGGGAATTTTTCATTCGATTTCTTTTGGCTCGAGCCTATGGAACCTATCAAACCTAGTGAGGATTTATTTTTCAAATCATATCAAAAGTTCAAGGAAAAGAAAATAATAATATTTTCCCTTAAAAATGTGCCTCAACCTATAAATGAAACACCTATCCTTAATGAAGCAATGACCAAACCAAAAGCACTTCCGAACATACAAGAACAACCTACAGAAAAACCTCTTGCAATTTCCTACAAGAGACCATGAGATAACACAAATAATCTTGTTGTCCCTCCCAGATTCAAAAAAAATTATAAAGCTAAACAGAAATTGGTTGAACAACCTATTGTTGTTTCTATTCGTCCCATGGAAGAGAAGGAACCTATGATTGACAAACCCTCTCTAACACAAACAAAAATTGATAATAAATTGAAAAGGAATCAAAGTTCTAGACAGCATAGGCATAGGTGATACACTATTTCTCATAGATTACAAACTCAAGAAGAAAAGAACAACATAGAAAATCAGAATCCAAAATTACCTATAAAGCAAAGCATGATGATCCTATACCTTTGCCACAACATAAAAAATAACATTAGATAGAAATTTTTATTTGAACTCTTGTTGTGATAAATCTAGATGATGATATTGATATTGAAAAGATCGATGAACAAGTGCACGATGAGTTGAATACATTTTTTTCTTCTTCTTTGAGCTTACATGAGAAATCTTCTAAATAGATTATTGAACTTGGTGCTTCTCCTAGTTTGACACTTTCTCTTGTCCCTTTTTCTAGTTCTCCATATTCCATTTATACTGACCGAGATTGGGATGTGGATGACCCGAATCGCTTGTTCCTTACTAGTCTTTTGCATTTTTATTTTTCCTTTTTGTTATTTAATGTGTGTACTCTAATCCCCCATGTTGTTTCATTTGATGTATCTATCTCTCGTTTTGTGCATTCCTCTATATGTACCTTTTATTCAATTATATGTCATAATCATTTCATTTATCTTGTGCTTTCCTTTTGGGGATGACACAAGGCATCGAGACATTTAGGTCTCTTCCATGTTGACCCAAAAGCTTTATCTTTATCTTTTTCATTTGTCTTGTGTTTTCCTTTTGGAGATGACACAAGGCGTCAAGACATTTAGGTCTTTTCCATGATGACCCAAAATAATTTTTCTTTGTTTTCATTATCTTTGTGTCATTCTTCCAATTCTATGATTATTTGGGGAAAGATGATAGTTCTATGCTTTATGAAAACATCATAGCACAAAAATAATGACCCCAAATCCATAGATCCCTTATGTATTTATGGGGGAAACCCTTCCTATTTCATGGTGTAGCTTATCTCAGAAACATATGACTTTCCATAGTGTTTTCCAAGGAAAGTTCTCATGCCTTAGGAAAAAAAATTTTCTACTTTAAAGAAATTACTCATAGTGATGGTGTAGTAACCACTTTAAAGTGGGGACATACATCGATGACATCTTTTGAAAAAATTTTGTGGCGTGATTTTTCTTTCTTCTTGTGATGTGTCCTCTTCTTGGTTGTGTCATTGGGTTTGATTCCTTCCAAGAGTGTACGATCTACCATCATGACATGATGTGCATGAGGCATCCCATGAGTGACGATCTGACACCTTGATATGTCCTCTCCTGGAGACACTAGGTACAATGATCCCTAAGAAGAAGACCTGTACATGTACAAAGAAAAATCCCCTTTAACAAAATTTTACATTACAAAAGCATCTACATTGTGGTGCCTTATTGAAGTTGCTAGGAGAAAAAATCTAGTATGGTATGAGAGGCTAATATGATTCTCTCATGTGCCACCTCACTGGGATAACTCACCCAGTGGATATACTGAGGTTCCACTACCCCAAAGTTAGCATATAGATATTTTGGGACAACTCACCTAGTGGATAGACTAAGATTCCACTATCCGAAAGTGAGCAGTGTATGTTATGGACAAACAACCCCATTCCACATCACGTTTAGATGGTTGTGCTTGATCCTTTTTTTTTTTCTTTTTTTTATTGGCCTTTGACAGAGTATGGTTATGTATCTTTGTTATTGTAGCATACTCAAGTGTCTTCAATGTATACTTTAGTGTGATTCTAACATTGGGTCATCCTCTCACTAAAGTGGGCCCAAATTGTAGTGTCGAAAAAAGTAATCCCTTTTCACACTTAATTTAGATAATTGACATAAATTAGAATTAATTGTATCTTGGAATAGTGTTGTAATGTTTTGTATGCATTCACATCATTCTCGGGTCCTTATTTAATTAAAATGTACCTTAAATTGTGCTTTGAAAGAGTGTTGTAAAGTTTTGTTGTAACACACTTTCACACTTTTATAAGGTTTATTTAATGAATTAAGCCTAATGGGCCCCTTTTAATGAAATGTACCTAATATGTACCCTATTTGGGTGTTCTAAAGTGTTGTAACATTCTTTCACATTTATGTAGAGTCATCTTAATTAATTGTGGTTAATTGGAGTTAATTAACCCTTTAATTCAAATTCAAACCTTATTTATGACACCTCCTGAAGATCTATCCCAACACCCATTAATTAAATTACATAACAACTAATTGGGAAAATTCAAGGTCCTAGAAAGTGGTTCCAGGAGACATTCGACCTAGGTGGCGAATGGGTCCTACCTCTATAGAACCCCCTTTATTAGTTGATTATAAATGGGTTTTTAGTGTTCTTTCCATCAACCGGGGTTAGATCCTAGAAAACTGAGCCAGGAACCATTCACCCTAGGTAGCAAATGGTTCCTCCCTTCATGAGGACCCCATTTCTGAATTTCATTGTGGCAAGAATTTAATGATGTTTATTTCTAGATCTCGTGTCAACTTGAATTGTTTGAATTTCAGAATTAATCTCCTAATGTAGTATAAATAAGGGGTTAATTCACATTGTTTCTCCTAACAATTTTATGAGACATCCTAATACTTTACAAGGGAATTGTAGATAAATTCAAGAGAAGTTTCAAGGGAATTTCAAGGTAGATTATCAATTTTTTATTGCAGTAATTCAAGGTCATTCCATCATGTCAAGGGTTTGATGCATTCATACATGTTGTTGAGCTAAGAAAGGGAGTGTAGCATTGAAGATGTACTTTCAAGCATTGTTCACATCATATTCAAGGATAAATATATAAATTCTTAATGGCCACTACATTTTAGATTGCAGATTTGTACTACAAGACAACATCCAAGGTATCTACATTCCATAATTTCATGTTTCATGCTTCAATTAAATCATTTCATCATTTGGTTTAATTACCTGCAAGGGGTTTGACTTAGGAAAACCCCTATTCACTAACAATAAACAAGTTTTTCTCTCCTTGAATGCATGTTTATATATTTATAGGCTGAAGATCAAGTGGAGAAGAAGTATACGACAAAGTTACAAAAGTTGTCATTTTGCAAAGTTGACCAATAAAGTGCAAGAATGAAGAATTGGAGTTGTAGAATTAAGTACAAGCTTTCATGACCTAACAACCGAGAATGAAAGTGTGGAAATCAAGTAAAATAATAAAGATCTTAGTTTCAAAAACCCTAACAGGGACCCATTTGTCACTAAAGGCGAGTGAGTCCTTTGTGCCCTAAAAACAAGCTTCTTGTAGCAGGGTACGTACCTCTTTGAGCTCTTAAAACTTCCCTCATAGTTGGTATAATAGTTAGGTATCATTTCTAATTATTATTTGTATATTTTGGCTCTCATATTTACATCAAATCATAGTGATTCTTTGATGAAAAATTCTAGTTGTTTATCTTGATCTTGGTAAATCTTATTTTTCACCTAATCAAGGTCTCTTCTATGTTGACCCAAAATATTATCCTTTATCATTTCTTTGTCTTGTGTTTTTTTTGGGGATGAAACAAGGCATTGAGACATTTAGGTCTCTACCATGTTGACCCAAAATATTATCCTTTATCTTTTATGTCTTGTTTTTTCCTTTTGGGGATGATGCAAGGCATTGAGACATTTAGGTCTCTTCTACGTTGACCCAAAATATTATTCTTTGTCTTTTCTTTGTCTTATGTTTTCCTTTTGGGAATGATGCAATACATTAAGGTATTTAGATCTCTTCCATGTTGACCAAAAAATTTTCTTTGTATTTCACTCTTTTTGTGTCATTCTTTCCATTCCATGAGTATTTGGGGAGTGATGACATTTTTGAGCTCTCTACCAACAATGTAACAAAGAAAAACTAACCCCAAATCTATGGATCCCTTATGTTATTTTGGGATTTCATTTTGGGGGCAATCCCTTCTCATGTCGTAGCTTTATTTGGAAAAATACAACTTGGCATAGGGATTTCCAAATAAGTCCTCTTTATTGTTAGCATTTATCATTTACTACTTTAAAGTAATTACTCACAACATGGTATTTAGCAATTTCTTTAAAGTGGGGGAATACATTGACATTATTCTTTTGTAATTTTACAACTCATGTTTCATTGTGTGGTATGCTTACTTCATGCAATTTGTTTTTCTCTTGGTGATAATATTGGGTGTGATGTCCTTCAAGAGCATGATCTATCTTAGCATATTATATTCCTCTTAGTGGAAATGCAAAGTGGTTTGCATTACTTAAGTTGTGAATATTCTATTCCTCGATTGGTCTTCTCTTGGAGACATTAGGAACAATGTTCCCTCGGTTAATACCCTACATTAAGTAAGAAAAATTCCTTTGAACATACCTTACACTATCTCACATTTATAGTAACTACTATATGGCCACCTTCCATAACACACTTTTCTTGCCTATAGAGCCATCCATTTTTCTCATGGGTGTTAGCATATGAAGTTTTACTTGCCTCATGAATCCTATTGTTCATTTTGTGTAGTGCCTTATTAAATTTATCAAGAGGTATAGATTTGGTATGGTTAGTTCATAAGGGAGAGGACCATAGGCATGACTTTCCCATACTTGTTGTCTATTTATGAGCATATATCAAACATTTGCATATGTGTCTCATCTCTCTAGGGGCTCACCTAGTGGATACCAAATTTCACTAGCCCATGTGAGTGTTTAATTTAATTTCATAGAGGACATCATGTTCCACTTTTAATCATTTTTTGGAAAAAAGGCTAAGGCTTGATCTACATCATGTTGGAAAAATAGTCGAGGCTTGATCTACCCCGTTTTTCCTTTTCTTTCTTCTTTATGTCTTTGAGAGTGTACTTGTATCTTTTCATTGCTTCATAAATCATTCACATTTGTGTTCTTTTGTGCATATGTTGGTTTTCCATAGGATATTGATCTTGGGGCCTTGATCATTTGTCTTGATCATTGTCATCCTATCTCACTAGCATTGCTACACTTAGACCCCTCTTGATGTGAATTTTTCTACTTTAGTTTGAGTTTGATGCAAGATCATCCTCTCACTAAAGTGGGGGCTAATGTAGTGTAGAAAGATGTATCCCTTTTTATTTTCATACTTGTTTGGGCTCTCCTTGTTAAAATTTGTTTCTTTTATTCCTTAAGGGTATGTGCAGGATCATAATGGAAAAAATAGGCCCTTAAGTGGCAATGAAATTCAAAAAAAATAGAGTTAGGCAACTTGACGTAATTTTTTGAATAAGTAGTCTATATTTTTTCAAAAATATGTAAGAATAAAATTTGTAGCAAATTGAATTTTATTTCTAAACTACTAGGATTATTTAAATAAAAAATCTATTTGGTGAAAATTTGAAATATCAATGTAATAGTACTTAGATTTTAGGGAAAAAATAAGTAGGTGTTTATCTGACCACCCTAACCACAATAAAATGATAATATTTTTTTATAATATTTTAGATATAAGTATAGGGCTCATGTCCTAATGTGATGCATATTTTCTTGTATTTTTTTCCAAGTAAAGGGTATGTGGAGGATCATCATGGAAAAAATAGGCCCCTAAGTGGCGATGAAATTCAAAAAAATCAGAGTTAGGAAACTTGATGTAAAAATTTGAATAAGTTATTTATATTATTTCAAAAATATGTAACAATAGAATCTCTAGAAAATTAAATGTAGTTTCTAAACTACTAGGTTTTTTTTTTAAAAAAAGATTTATTTGGTGAAAATTTAAAATTTCAATGTAGTAGTACTTAAATTTTAGGGAAGAAATAAAAAGTAGGTGTTTGTTTGACCACCCCAACCACAATAAAATGATAATAATTTTTTATAATATTTTACATATACGTAGAGGACTCCTGTCCTAATGTTATGCATATTTTTTTGTATTTTTTTTCTAAGTAAATAATTAAATGTGATTTTTTTTACAACTTTTAAAAATATAAAAACTCATATGTCTGACGACCTTAACTTGGTCAAAACTTCATGAAATTGATTTTTTTTTAATCCTATAGTATGCAAATCATTGAATGTAATGCATATTTTAGATTCAAAAATATGATACCATTTGAAAGTTATAGATGTTTTTCAATTAGCCTATCAATCAAGACTTTAGTCATAATTCAAATAGAAAATAAATAATAATTATTTATTAATTTCAAAGTAAAGCATAATTTATATGGGTGGAAATTTGAGAATATCCTTTATAAACCCTTTTCATTTCATCAATTTTGGGTAAAAAAAAAGTCATCAGCCACATACCCTACACATACCCATCATATCGCCACTTTTTGGCTCATCATGATCTTGCACATACCCTAAATAATTAATTATGAATTTTTTATTACAAATTTTAAAAAATATAAAAAAATCATATGTATGATAACCTTAACTTCATCAAAACTTCATGAAATTCAATTTTCTTTTTAATCTTATAATATGCGAAGCATAAAATGTGACACATATTTCAGATTCAAAAAATGTGATACTGTTTGAAGCTTATAGATGTTTTCCAATGAGTCTATCAATCAGGACTTTAACCGTAATTAAAATATAAAATGAATAATAATTATTTATTAAATTCAAAGAAAAGCATAATTTATATTGGTGGAAAGCTGAGAATCTCCTTTAAAAACCCTTTTCATTTCATCAATTTTGGGTAAAAGAAAAGTCTTCAGCCACATACTCTACACATACCCATCATATTGCCACTTTTTGACCCATCATGATCCTACACATACCCTTAATTGGTCCTATTTTGCATCCAAAAACCTAATTAAATGCCTTTTTCTAAGGATAGTCTCGACATTTGACAAATGAAAAATCATAATTTAATGTTTTTGGCTATGTGTTCCAGATCTAGGGATCTGGGACTCATATGCCCCTTTGGGCGTACGGGTCCAACCTAGGTCATGAAGCGTAATTTGAAATGTTACATTGAACTTAACACTTCTTGAAATATGTATTCCAAGTTTAAGCCTCTAGGACACATACACCCAACCTATCGTATAAGTCCTGCTTTAACCTAGGACCTATTTTAAATAAAATTCTTGGTGGGATTTTATTATCATTAGATTCAAATTTTGAATGTAAGCTTGTAGTGTTGTAATTTTGGGAAATTACGCATAAAAAAGTATAAATAAAAGGTCATTCCATTAAGTTTCTCCTACCTAGCATAAGCAAGCAATCTAAGAGCCTTCAAGTATTCATGCAAGAGTTTACTAGAGAATTTAAGAGAAAATCATCAAGCATTTGGAGCTACATTTAAGTTTTAAGCATCATGTCAAGGTCTTCATCCATCATGTGTGTTTGTGAGCTAAAATTTTTGATGTAGGTTTCATTATTCAAGAAAGCATTCAAGTCAAGCATGCTCAACCATTCAATCAAGAGTCAAGATCCACATCCATTGAAGCCATTTCAAAAACGTTTTTAGCCCTCATTTCAAGGGTTTGGTGAGTTACGACATTTCATTTGTTCATTCATCATTCCTTCATACTATTTCATTTCATTTCAAGGTTTAATAACCAAAATGGGATTTGATCATGGAAAACCCCTATTTCCTAACAAAACAACACTTTTCTCTCTTGATGTGTGTTTGGAGATCTGCGTGAATTAGAGCTTGAAGATCCTTTGAAGACAAAGTTGCAAAAAGTTGTCAAAGTTGTCAAGAAGTTATCATCTCCATGGAAACTCATCTAAAGACTAGAATTTGTACTTTCAAACTTGAAGATCGGATAAGAAAGAAGCTATAAAAGATCACTTGAGGCTACAAAAATATCAATCAAACCATAGTAATCAGACTAAATCACCCAACTAGGCATATAAGTCCCAATATAGCCCTTATTCTGTATTTCTATAGATCCTAATTAGTCACCAAAAGATTCCATATTTTGTCTAGAATCTTGTAGCAAGACTAAATTGCCCCACCTAGTGTATTAGTTCCAGTGTACCTCAAGTAGTAGATTGTGTAGGGTTTATAGATTTTTTGGCCTCTCCACTCCTCTAGGTACTTTTTTCTTTCATTTTTTGTATCAATCTAATTTAATGCTTTTAAGTTTCTAGGGTTTTATGCATGAGTGCTTGCATTTCTCCTTTGAAACATCATTTAAATGGTCAACCCACATCCAATTACACTATGAAACCTCTATCCATCCCTTAATTGGGTCACCTAGTTAAGGAATATTAGTTTCCTAATGAACTAAAGCATGAAATATGTCCAACTTCCATCTTCCAAATGGTGGGAACCCTATTTCCTTTGGTTCACTTATGAATTGGAAGACCTGAAGAGCAATTGTGAAGAAATGTGGAGCAAAAAAATTTCTCCCAAAAACCTCTGTAAGCAACACTACAAAACCATATCACACACTTGTGAACATAACTTACTCTGACCATCGATCCAGAAGCAAAAATTCTAGATATAAAACTCTACACACCTCTTATATGATCCATACCACACAAGAAAATATTCAACCAGGAAAAAATGTTCAAAGAAAAACCAAAACGCTTCTACAAACTAGAATACCTTTACAACATCATTTTTCCTTATTTTATTAATTTTCTCAATATCCTCGACATCTTTATCACTACCACAATTATGAGAAAAATTCTATCAAAGTAACACCAGAGGTTAACACCAATAACCTAACTAATGACAACATAATTGAACTAATCAAATCAATAATATATCTCAATCACTACAGAACACCTTCATACTTGCAACAATCTCCCCCTTTGTCATTCATGGAAACATACAATGTGAAAGTTCATCAAAGACAACATATATAACATCCTTGTAAAAGTCTCTCTATCTCTTCCCCAATTAACTTTTTCCCTTTCATATGACATCTCTTTCTCCCTTTGTATTAAATTTTTTTGTGCACGACTCTCTTTCTCCCCATTTTGCAACAATGGTAAAGGAAAAAATATTTTGCAGTCTTCTCCCCCTTTGACATAAAATAAAGATACTTACAACTACTCTAAATACTCCCCCTTAGAAGTATACACCATTCAAATCAATAACCTTTGGAAAATGACAACATATATTCCATACTACAAGAATATCACTACCTACTCCCCTTAAGAGGTAGCCACCAACATCAGTTTAGATAAATAATGATTCCATTGATATACTGGACTGATGCATCTACATATGAGTCTAGTTCAAAGGAGGGGAATAACCCTCAATTTCTATTGAAGATAATCAAAATTATCCTTAAGAAGAGCCTTAGTAAATATGTAAGCATTATGATCCTTTGTAGGTACATATTCAAGCTTCACTTCATTCTCAAAACCTTTTCTCTCAAAAATTGATACCTAATTGATATATGCTTTGTTTTTTAATGCATCATAGGATTTTATGAAATGTTGATTTCACTTGTATTATTAAAAAAGATATAAATAGGATCATCATATACCACTCTAATATCCTTCAATGCTTTTCTCATCCATAATACTTGTTTGCAACTAGATGTTGTTGTAATATACTCAAATTTTGTAGTAGATAAAGAAATATAATATTTTTTCTTACTTATCGAGTATACCAATCTACATCCAACAAAGAATGTACCACCACTTGTACTTTTATTGTCATCTACACAACCAACCCAATTTTCATCTATGAAAGCACTCAATATGAAATCAGTATCCTTGGGATACAACAAGCCATAATCTGGAGTGCCCTTTAAATATTTGAATATCCTCTTCACTACTTAAACATGTGCTTCTTTAGGATCTTCTTGAAATCTAGCCAAGATACAAACTATATGCATGATATCTAGTCTAGTAGCAGTTATATATAGAAATCCACCAATCATAGATGTATACTTTCTCTGATCATCCTTAGGGGATTCATCATTCTTGCTCAATTTGCAACCACTAACCATATGAGTACATACCGGTTTGGAGTCTTCCATCCCAAACTTCTTCAACATTTTTTTAATATACTTTGATTGTGAAATGAATATGCCTTTATTTGTTTGATTGATTTGTATCCCAAGGAAGAAATTCATCCCCCCAAACATAGACATCTCAAATTCTTTCTACATCTCTTCTACAAACTTCCTACACATAGATACATTTCCTCCAAAAATTATGTCATCAACATACACAACCACTATCAAGAATTGATCTTTTTCAAATTTGAAGTAAAGATTACTATATGCGGTTCCCTTATTGAATCCTTTTTGTATCAAATATCTATCCAACCTTGCATATTGTACCATAGAAAAAAGGAAACTTAGTTGACATGGGAATAATTGATGATAAATTAGACTTAATGAGGCCTTAATTTAAGTTTTGTGAGGAATTTTATGCATCCATACTAGGTCTTGGAACCTTGAAAATTGAATAACATGCTTTTATTGATGTCTTATAAAAGGTGTTGTAATGTTTTCTAAAGGACTTTCATGCTTTTCTAAACTTAATAAACCCATTTCTCCCTAATTCAAAATTATAAAATGTGTTTAATAAAATTATCACACTAATCTAGAAGGTTTTCAAATTAAACTTAATGTTAAACTAGTTTTGTAATGTTTCTTGCACATTCACATTGGTTCTTGTGCCTTCCTAGGCTATGGAAACCTCATTTTAGTGTTGTAAAGTGCATTTAATGGTATGTGCTGGATCATGATGGGCCAAAGAGTGGTGATATGATGGGTATGTGTAGGGTATGTGGCTTACAACTTTTTTTTACCCAAAATTGATGAAATGAAAAAGGTGTTTAAAGGAGATTCTCAACTTTCCACCAATATAAATTATTCTTTAATTTTAATTTAGTAAATAATTATTACCCATTTTCTATTTGAATTATGAATAAAGTCCTAATTGATATGCTGATTGAAAAACATCTATAGCTTTCAAACAGTATCACATTTTTTGAATTTGAAACATGTCACATTCTATGCTTTGCATACTATATGATTAAAAAAAAAACAATTTCATGAAGTTTTGACCAAGTTAAGATGGTCAGACATACAATTTTTTAATATTTTTTAAAAGTTGTAACAATAAAAATAATTATCATTTTATTGTGGTTAGGGTGGTCAGACAAAGACCTACTTCTTATTTTTTCCCTGAAATTTAAGTATTAATAAATTGAAATTTCAAATTTTCACAAAATAGATTTAAAAAAAACCTAATAGTTTAGAAACTACATTCAATTTTCTATAGATTTTATTCTTACATATTTTTAAAATAATATAGATAACTTATTCAAAATTTTACATCAAATTTCCTAACTCTGATTTTTCTGAATTTTTTGCCACTTAAGGGCCTATTTTTTCCATGATGATCCTGCACATACCCTAATCACACTTTCACATTTAATTCTATGTCCTAATCCCTAATTGACCTTTACATCATCACAAATAGGCCCCTATTACCCCATATTGTGTATCTCGAGGCTTAAATTAATCAAATAACCTACAAAGTCACCATATAAACCTTATTTATTAACTTCCTATAATCTTAGATGGAAAAATGGCCCCATTAGGAGTAATTTACCACCTATCACAAATGAGTCCCTTTCGGGAGGGACTAATTTTCCCAAGGTGGACAATGAGTCCCATTTGGGCCAATTTTGACCTTTGAGCAAGAAAAAATAAAATTTAAGTTTATTATATTTACATGTCGGCCTTAGGGATCCAATTTAAAATAAAAGGTGTATTTCCTATAAAATCAAGCCTCTAAAACCTAATTCACATTTATTAATCATTCTTCATGATTCGTCCATCGTTCTTCAATCTCAAGTCAAGCAAGTTTGGGTTTCACCATTGTCACTAAATTAGCTTCCAAAGACATGCAAGGATAGATTCTTCATGTTTTGTTGTAGAAATTCAAGTTCAATCATCATGGCAAGGTAATCAACTCCATTATTTCATGTTTCATTACATTATTTCTCTATTTTGGTTTAATTACCTAAACGGGGTTTGACCAAGGCAAAACCCCATGCCCTAACATCCAACATTTCTTCTTCTCTTCTTGTGTGTTTGTAGATTTAGGCATCTTGGAAGCTTGGAAATCATTAGGAATCAATTTAAAATGATTTTTTAGTATTCTCTTTATTGAACAAGTCAAAATATCAACAAAAACTCACTTTCAGGTTTGGAAATTGAAGTTTCAGAAGTGGACACCTATAGAGAGCCAAAGTGTAGACTAAGAGCTCTTGTTTCCTCTTTTGGATCTTCAAAAATTAAAAAGTGGACTCATTTTTCATCAGTGCTGAATGAGTCCCATTTCTAGGTTTGAATAGTATTTTTGCATTTTTGGATACTCTTTTGTCTGAATTGGGTTTTAACTCAGTTTCATAGAACTGGGACTAATTCACCTAGAATGGTGAATGAGTCCCAGTAGCCAAAATTTTCAAGATCAACATTTAAAGTGTAATTTATAGCCTCCTTCCATAACTCAAGTGCACACTTTTAGTTTCATTCATTTTTAGGTGTTTTTGCATTACACAATGTGTTTTCAAAAAAGTTGCATTTCAATAATTTTCATACATAATCAATCAATTTTATCAATTATTTGCATATATATCATTATATTTAGATATAATTTCATCATACATTCCTTGGTTTGAGTGAACCACCTAGATTTTGGGTGTGGGATCTATCTCTTTCCTTTAGGTGAAAGACACTAATTAAGGAAAAGAGAATTATAGCATTCCATCTACTTAAAATCTATGATTCACATACTAAGCTCTGGGAGGTTGCTTAAACCCATACAATTCCTTCTTCAATCTACAGACCATATTAGGTTTATCTGACAACTGAAATCCTTCTAGTTTTTCCATGTAAACTTCTTCCAATTCTCCATTCAAGAAGGTAGACTTCACATCCATCTAATAACATTTAAAGTTCTTGTGTGTTACAAATATCAAAAACATCCTAATTAATTCCATTCTAGTCACTAGGACAAATGTATCCTCAAAATTTATTCTTTCAACTTGTCCATAGCCCTTACACACAGGTGTTTCCTTATTTCTTACCACTTCTCCATTCTCGTTCAACTTGTTTCTAAATACCCACTTAGTTTCAATAATATTTTTTTATTTTAGATCTAGGAAAATGTTCCCAAGTCTAACATTTCTCAATCTGCATAATTTCTTCTTCCATTTCTTTCATCCAATGTTCATATTTACATGCCTCATTTACTATTTTAGGGTTCGAATTTAGAATGTAAATATAGGTTTACATCTACTTCAGCAACTCTTCTTCTTGTCAACATTCCTTTGCTTTTGTCCCCAAAGATCCATTCTTTAGAATGATTTCTCTATACATACTTAGATCCATCTTAGGGTTCTTTTTTGAGACTTCTTCCTCTTTGTTTTGTACTTCTTTTTCTTCAACTTTTTCTTCTCTGCAAACAGGTTCATCTAACTTATATCCATCTATTACAATAAATTCCTCAAATCCTCATCAACCTTGATACTTGCACTTTCAACAATCCTTCTAAGCCATTTTTTTGTAAGATTCGTAAGGTTTACTTTTAGTAGAATATCCATGGAAGATACCTTCATCATACCTTGGCTCAAACTTTCTTAATTTTTCATCATCTCTTATAATATATAATTTTCTTCCAAACACTCTAAAATACTTGACAGTAGGAATTCTTCCATACCACAACTCATAAGGAGTCTTTTTTCTATTATCTCTTACTTGAAATCTATTAAGTATGTAAGCAATAGTATGAATTGCTTCTCTCAAATAGACTTCCAATAGGTTAGCTTCTTTCACAATCTTCCTTTTCCTTTTAACCACTCCATTTTTTTGAGGATTCCTTGAGGTAGACAAGTGCCTTTTTATGCCATGATTCTAAAAAACATGCTAAATTTATTGGAGGTGAACTCTCCACCTCTGTTAGACCTCAAAAAATTGATCTTCAAATCCATCTTATTCTCAACCATAACTTCAAATTCTTTGAATCTATCTAGAGCTTTAGATTTATCTCTAAGAAAAGTAACCCATGTCATTCTAGAATAATCATCAATCAAAAGAATTAAATAAATGTCACCTTGAAGAATTCTCATTCTTGTAGGACCACAAAGGTCTGTGTGTATTAATTCCAACAATCTAGTAGAAGATTGTTCTTTTCCCTTGAAACTTCTTCTATTTTGTTTTCCAGATTGACAATCTTTGTAAACAACATTAATGGGCTTTGTAATCACTAACGAATTTCTCACTACTTGAATTGACCTAATTCTAACAAAGTTATCAAAATTGATGTGACACATTCTCATGTTTTATAATCAACTATCATTAATCTAAGTCATAAAACTATGACTATCATCGCATGTGAGCTGATAGATATTTCCATCTGTTTCTTTTCCAATAGCTATAATATTTTTGGACCTTTTTTGATCTCACGTCCATCATCCTAAAACATAATATTGTACCCTTTACTACACATTTTTCCTACACTCAAGGGGTTATTCCTTAAACCCTTAACATAGGAAAATTTCTTAAATATTATGCTTGTTGGAAAAACAAAGAAGATTGACTATCCCTATAGGTTTTTTTTTGTCATTGATGTCACGATGACTATGACTACAAGTCTAAGATTGTGACTAATCTAGTATCTTGGTCCGGTGTCTAAACCAGTATTTGTGTTGCTCTCTCTAGTATTCCTATATACACTCCTTCGTAGTTAACTATTATGGTCATAAAGCAACAAAGTGTAGAAACAAAATGAATCAGTTTCCTGGCTCTTTCTCTGGACAATAGTTCTCTTGCAAGAAGTTTGGGCATAAGGCTACTGAATGTAGATCTCAGGTCAGAATGGTCAATAGGGTGATGATGAAAATATTTCATGGAGACAAAATGAATCAACCCTTTAATGGCTACTTCTATACATGCAAAAAATTTGGACACATGGAAAATCAATGTAGGTCGAGAGGTAATGGATGTTATACTAATTAGAAAGGTGTTTTCTACAATAACTGTAATAAACATGGACATATCTCAAATTTTTGCAGAAGTAATAATGGAAAATAGTTTACTCTGGTAGAGAAGAATGATCTAGTAAAGAATATTAACAAAGAAGAAATGAAACAAGAGATGAACAAGATATGGAAGAAGAAAGAGGAAAAAGAGGTAAGTCCTGAAAGTATTGATGGGTCTATGCCCTCATTTGGTATAGATGACTTATTTGGGAATTAGGTCTAGCATGGCCTTAGGGGGAGTATTATGAAAAAAAATCATAAAACCCCCTATTGTATAGCGTATCAGATTCTGGCACAAGGATGGAATGTGAAAAATGGGTATTCAGAGGTTTTGGAAAAAGAACTAGAAGAAAACATGTTGGCATAGAAGTTTATAGACTGATTTAGGGTTTCCTATGCTGAGAAGGATGTTTTTAGCATATTTTTGTTGTTTGCTACATTTAATGTGTGGTTAAGGAAAATTCATGGTGTATAAGTTGAAAACTTATGATTCTTCTTGGTTATTCAAGCATTTGAAGAACCTAAGGAATCTTGGAGTGATCTTGAAGAGAGCTTGAAGTAATTCTAGAAGGAATTCAAAGAAATTAACTTAGGTAATCAAGAATTCATTTCTCTGTTTGTGATAAGATTAGAAGAAGAAATGTGAAGAAGTCTCAAATAACGAATTGAAGAAAGCATAGAAATGGACAATGAATTAAGTGATGACATCCATCTGAAGTTGAAAGGAGTTGAGCTAGAAGAATTTGATTATAATAAGATGAAATAATTGGAACTAGGGTTGAACCAAGTTGAATTGCAAAACATCAAAACATTATGTATGGATTTGTGGAGTTAATTTTCATGGATTGTTGATAAAGAATTCATCTTGTTCTTATTCAATTATTTTAAAAATGGAAGGATTGTATTGGACAAACCCTACTATGTTACAAAGGAAGTGATTGAGGTAGTCACTACTTTATATAGTATCGGTGACTTTCTTGGAAAGAGAAATGTTAAATACAAGGATGTGGAGGAATTAACAAGTATTAGCAAAGACCCACAAGCTTTATTGATAGACACTCTTCAAGATCTGGCTGTGAGGTATGTGGCATATGACATTTCTTACAAGATTCATTTTAAAAGTCGTGAAGGTTCCACATTGGCTATTGTTTTTCATATTGTGCACATGATGGTTAAGGAGAATAAGATGTTTGATCTATGTAGCTTGTTACTTGAAAATATTTTTGAGAATATTTGAATGTCTGTATTTGAGGGTTATCCCTTTTGTTTCAGATCACTACTAGTATGTTTGGTGTTTTACTTTATAAATTCCCTATTGGGAAGAGATAATGTGGTATGGGAATCCAGGATTTTGATTGGAAAGCATATTTATAGGTATCTAAAGACATTGTCAGATAGTGGAAGTATGTGTAAACCCTATTTCACATAATTGAAATCAAATCCGTCCTTTGGTATATCTACATTGAGTTAGTTTGAGGTGGGCTCTTCCTATGGTAAAAGAGAATTGGAGATTGTCATTACTGAATCCCCTCCAGAATCGAAGAAGAAGAAAGCTATAACTGAAGATATCATTGACATTCCAGATGAAAAGTAGAATGTATCCTCTGATGATATACAGTCTATGTTTATTAAGGGGAAGATGAAGAAGCCTAGTGAATTATGGAGTGCAACCTCTCTTATTAACAGATTGAAAACTGATGATGTGTTGGTAGAATACCTACTTCAAAAAGGTATTGATGTATCAACTATTTCTAATATCTTACTTAAAAATCTTGTTGAGATTGTTGAAGAAATAATGTTGCTTGAAGGTCCAAAAGGACACAAATTTGAAGCTTTAGTTGAGAAAAGGTGTAATAAAAATCAAGGGAGATTAGATGAACAGATTGTAGAAACAAAGAAGTGTATTAAAGAGATATTTGATATTTACTAGTATTATCTCTACTGGCCTATTTTGGTAGACAATTTCAGGAGAAAAATTAAAGCAATTGAGTCTAAATTAAACAACATTGGATAGAATTCTGACGAGGGAGCAAACCCGAGTCACAAAACAACACTCACAAAATAGATAATAATATTTTATTCAAAAATATGGAACTCTTACATGCAGAGGACCTCAAATCCCCAAGCTCTGTATTACATGCAAATTATAGACTTACAGAAAATTACCCAGATTCCCCTTTCGCAGCATGCAAACTCTTTTCCCCAAAAAGTTACTCAAAAATCAGAAACTAGCCCATAAATGGACCCCTTTCAGTTTGGAACCATAAAAAACATTCGAGATAATATTTTTGGCAATTTGGTGCCAAAAGTTACAATTTGAAATTCAACAACTAAGCCCTAATTTGAAAATTGGCAATTTTCCAAAAATCGGCCAACTTCCGGAAGCCATAACTTTTGATTTGGGACTCCGTTTTTGAACCGTTTGCACCGCTAGAAAGGTCTAAGAGTGAAGAATGCGTTAAGAACCAGCTCCACTAGTTTCATTGATCTTGACCTGATTCTTTTTCCAAAGTGCTTATTTTTCCATCAAGAATCTTCCCATAAATTTTTGTCTTCTCACGCCTTAAAATTGACACCTGCTAAAAATAGCAGTTGAGTAGAAAAAGTAGAAAAGCAATTTTGAAAGTTGGAAACTCTTATTCGACAAAAAGGGTATCTAGAAATACAAAAACATCTACAAAAAAGAAAACAACAGGAACATAAATGGAAAGCATCTTTTTGGGTGATGCAAGATTGCCCTCACACTATTGGATGCTCCTACATCAAATTTTGGCATCTTTGAGCATATATAAGGAAAGCAGAGGTTGAGAGTTGGTGAACTACAAGCTGAGCTGGTTGTTGTGCAAAGGTGGAGAGTTGATGTAGTGAAGAACTTTTGGCTTCTTAAGGAAATTGTTGAGGTCTGGTCAGAACATCTATCTAGGATTCTTGTTGATGCTAAAGATATTGAAAGACAAATTTTTCATTTTTCACTATCTTTTACTTTATTGGGTGTACTAGAAAGCATTTGTACTCGAATGGAGTTTGCTACTTTCAATAGGAATAAACTATGTCAAGTTCTTGAGAAGAGATATAAGAAATTTTTTCATGTGAATATTGTTATCTTTACTTGAATCATGAATGTTTTATTTTTGTTGTGTTTTTATGGTATAGAAGAAGATAAGGGGAAGTGAATTGAACTTTTTGGAATATTAGTGATGTCACTATTTTTGCATACATCTTTTTGGTCACCCTTTGCCATTGATATGAAAGGGGGAAGATTGGAGTTAGGGGGAGAAATTGGAATTGGAGAGTATTTTTGACATGCTGAGAGTGTTTGATGAAAAAGGATTTTGTTACATGTTGCCATCCATGAAAAAGGGGGAGATTGTTTGAAAAATGAAGAAGATTGACTATCTCTATAGTTTTTGTGTTTTCATTTATGTCACCATGACTGTGACTACAAGTCTAAGATTGTGATTGATCCAGTATCTTGGTCTGGTGTCGGAACTAGTATTCATGTTGCTCTCTCTTGTATTCCTATCCAAACTCCTCCACGGTTAACTATTATAGCTTGTGAATTTGGGAGATGGTTCGTAGGTGTTGGGAGAATGTAATTATAATATCTTACGTATCTAGATGCTCGTACGATGTAGATCAACATTTATGTGGTGTTTGCAAAAGTTTTATTAGGTCTATCCTTGGCCGACCTAATGAATAGTGAAATATTTTTTGGTTATACGAATATATGTGTGACCTATCCTAGGTTGATGCTAACTTGATAATGCATGTTGGGAAGATTTTGAAATTGCTTGAAGTTGACTACTAGCATTCTTGGTAAATATGATGTGCATATAATTAAGCCAAACTAATTGATGCTTGTGAAGAAGATAAAGTATATATATGTGATATAGTGGAAGATAATAGCAATGAAAGATGAGGAAGTATGGGCGAGTAAGAAGTATGAAGCAGTAGAAAGTGAGAATTGGTGTTGATGTGCAACATGTGTTATTAATAAAGCAATAATGAATGTGAAGAAGAGTGAATATTATGAAATGTGTTAAGTTTGTCTATTAAGCATCACTAAAACTATATCAACACTTGTTAGGTGCACTTTTGTTAGTTCATTTTGGCTATAAAGCCTTCTTTTGTTTTTTAAATCTTTCTATAGGTAGTGAGCCTCCCTATAAGCTATGAGATTTTGTATTTGGGTAGTGAGCCCTTGGAAGCGAGCCTTATCTTTTATGTTCTAGAACAAACTTTATATTGTGAGGTAATCCTCACCGTGGTTTTTTCCCTCATTGGGTTTTCCACGTAAATATAGTGTTCAACATGTTATGTTACATTTTGTTTTGTATCTCCTACTTATTCTTAATAATAGAACTATGGATTTGTGGAATTGATATGGGTTGAAAGTTTAAAGTTGAATTTTTGTGACAACTGATTCACCCCCCCTCTCAGTTGTCCTACATCCTTTAACAATGCTTTCCATAAAAACTTATTGAATCTATTCCACAAATGTTAGCACCTAAATCATCTCTAAATTTAACAAGTCCTCCATCATATTTTACAAGTTTAACAAACTTACTAGATTGTCTTTGGTCATGTGATTTGATCAAATACTATCAACAACCCAATAGTTTGTGTCCTATCTAACATGGAAAGAAGATACCAAAGTACCTCCAATTTTATCCTTTTTCTCTGAAACACTTTACTTCACATAACTTTCAAAGTTAGAAAAATCATATTCATCCTTTAAATCCAAGAACAAGCATTCATTATCATCAGCATCTCCATAATTAGATTCATCACCAAAATACCATCTTCTCTAACATAGTATCTTTTCTTGATCATGTTTCCTTTGTTTTATAAGTTCTTATTATTCACAACTTTCTTTGGACATCTCAAAGCATAGTGACCTATATTTCAACAACTAAAACATTTGAAAGGCAATTTACCTTTGTACTTACCAATTCCATTTTTCATTCTTCTTAAAAAGTTAGCTTTCACATCATCAAGATCATCTCCATCTAAATCTTCAACTTTTTCTAATTTTGTAGTCTTGAAAGCAGTATCCACTTTTACACCATTCTTTGAACCAATTTTTCTCATTTCAAATGAAGTTAGTGTGCCAAACAACTGATCTCTAGTGTGGGTATTAAAATTTGCAACTTCTTCAATAGCATAAACCTTTTCACTATAAGAAATAGGAAGACTTCTAATAATTTTCTTTACCACTTTAGGTTCCTTGAATTGTGGACCAAGACCTCTCATAGCACTTAGTAGTTCATCAAACCTCTCCAAGTAACTTGTAATTATTTCATCCTCAGACATTCACAAAGTCTCAAATTGTGTGTTTAAATTCTCCAACTTATCTTGTTTAACCTTATCATCTCCTTCATAAATACTTTCTAGCTTATCCCAAACTTCTTTAGTAGTTTTTATATCCATAACTTTTACTAATTTAGTATGTGCAAGATTACTCAAAAGAATAAATGTTGTCTTACTATCTATAGGCAAGAGTTGTGCTTGGTCCATTTGGAGGTATGTTATATAAGGTTTGCATTGCTTTAATGACATCAATTTCAAGGTAAATCAAATAGCCTTCCATCTTCACTTTCTAGAATGTATACTTTATGCCATCGAACATAGGTATCTCCTCCTTGCTTGCCATCTTCAAATTGTGTGTTTAAATTCTCCAACTTATCTTGTTTAACCTTATCATCTCCTTCATAAATACTTTCTAGCTTATCCCAAACTTCTTCAGTAGTTTTTATATCCATAACTTTTACTAATTTAGTATGTGCAAGACTACTCAAAAGAATAAATGTTGTCTTACTATCTATAGGCAAGAGTTGTGCTTGGTCCATTTGGAGGTATGTTATATAAGGTTTGCATTGCTTTAATGACCTCAATTTCAAGGTAAATCAAATAGCCTTCCATCTTCACTTTCTAGAATGTATACTTTATGCCATCGAACATAGGTATCTCCTCCTTGCTTGCCATCCCAGATCTACCTCAAGCGATTAATATTTTCTCCAAGGAACCTTTCTTTAATACCAATTGTTGAATGAATAAGAAAAAAAATATGGGGGTGAATTATTTGTATCAAATTAAAACATTAAAACCATCAATAGTAATCAGATCTAGATGGATTCATTAAACCATTAATTTATTATAAGGTTTAGATATGAAAAGTAGATAATAGAAATTGAAATAACCAACACTATGTACACAAAAGAACACTAGATTTATGTGGAAAACCTTAGAAGGGAAAAACCATGGTGACTATTAGTTCACAATATAAGTAATTGCAAAACTAGTACAAGGAGATGCACTGCTAGAATAGGACACGTTATCCAAAACGGATCACAACCAAGGCTCACTGTTGAAATAGAAAGAAGAAAGAAAATATAATGTTACATAGAGAACATGATCCCAATTTAAGAAAAACTCCACCACAACATCTTCGACACTTGCAGTCTTCAAGAGATCAAGATACCTCACCTCATTTCCTTTAGGAATCTTACATTATAGCTTGCACTACAATTAACACTTCAACAATTACTTTTACATCACAACAATCAACTCTATTCCACACTCCATCTCACATCAACTCACCTTGCATTTATACCATCAACAACTTCAAAAACATCTTCAAGTTAGCTACACTCACCTTACACTTTATAAATTCAAAATAGGTCAGCACTAAGAATTCCTATGTTGGATAGGAATGAAATTGGACCAATAAAAAAACTCAATTAGGACCCAAATTAACTTTCACACACCATGCTAAACTTTCAATAATGCTTAAACATCTTGAATGTAGTGTAAAAGCTAGGTCAGTTGTTACCAATGCAAACACTTTTAAAATTTGAATTACAAACTTCCTCAAATCCAATGATGACTTGTGAACCACACAACACACTTCAACACTAT
Organism: Sequoia sempervirens; assembly: GCA_007258455.2. Taxonomy (NCBI): domain Eukaryota; kingdom Viridiplantae; phylum Streptophyta; class Pinopsida; order Cupressales; family Cupressaceae; genus Sequoia; species Sequoia sempervirens. The sequence continues at coordinate 98,410,300 of VDFB02358134.1, read as the reverse complement.
CTAGAATATTCCTTTACCATCCTTTAATCCTTCAAACTCCTTCACAACAATTCATAGCTCTAGAATGTACACAACTTACACATTTAGACTACACTGCCAAACACTACAATTCTAAATTCATCTTCAAAAGCACAAAATCTCAAATACTCTTGACACAAGTGAGAGGTGAAAACCATCAACATACCTTTAGAATCATAAGACATAAAGAGAAACTATAGAGAAACATGGAGAAATTCTTTTTCTCCCAAACATCTCTATAAGCAACACTACAAAACCAATTCACACACTAGTGAACATAACTTCTTTTGACCATTAATCAATAAGCCAAAATTATGGATATAGAAACTTTCAACACCTCTTATCAAACATATCCAAACCATACAAGCAAATCTTCAACCCGAAATAAATGAGAAGCAAAACAAGAAAACTTCTACAAACCAGAATAACTCTAGAACACCTTGTTTCCCTATTTTATCAATTTTATCAATATCCTTGACATCTTTATCACTACCAAAATTATGAAAAAAACCTTTTCAAACTAACACCAGTGGTCAACACTAGTAGCTTAACTAATGACAATATAATGCAACTAATTAAAGCAACAAGCTCTCTCAATCACTGGACAACTATCACTAATGACAATAGAAAGCTTGTTGACATCAATGTCCACACCTTCATACTTTCAATAACCACAATTTTAATGTTAGTCTATAGGGCTTGTGGAAACATGACACTAGCATGACATCATTACATAAAAAATAATCTTGAAAATTACCCAAAAAATGGATCTATAAAAGTGGGAACATAAAGAGTAAAACTAGGGCACATGAAAACCAAAAACTGGAAGGAAATAATAAGAAACAAATAAAATAATACAAATAATAAAAATAAAACATAAATTCCCTAATGATATGACAAAAAAAATGGACTTAAATGAAAAAAAGCACACAAATAACTAGATAAAAAATGAAGAAAACATAATGAGATTAAAGGCATATGATAAAACCCTACCTAGTTAACATTGTATATCAATAATGTCAATGCCAAAGACGAATAGTACAAGCTCACATAGTAAGGACACAAACCAATGACCCTCCTAAGAAATGGAAACTTTTCACCACATTACAAGGTTGTAATGGGGAAAGAGAGGATGATTGCTAGAGATCAAGAATACAAAATATAAAAAGGAAAAATGAAAAAGTAAAAAGTTAAATGAGAAAAAAACCAGAAAGGTCGCACACAAAATAATTTTTAAACATACAGAGATGAGGGATAGGTCAAGGTGACATCATAAATCATACCAAGAGGTAGAGTCTTGAAGATACCTTTATGGTTATATAGGGATTACCAATTCCAATAGATTGATAAGGTTGATGTATCAAACCTCTAAGAACTCCTTTCTAGAAAAGAAATTTAAAGTTATGAAGATTCCTTTATATTCATGTAATAATGACTAATTTTGAGGTCTAATAATAGGAAAAATATACAAACTAGACAAAAGGAAAAAATCATTAAACAAAAAATAAACATAAATACATAGAAACATGAAAAAGAAAGGTAGCGAAAATGGGGTCTGTATCTTTCTAGGAAAAAATGTGTGTGTGTGTGTGTGTTTGCACACAAAGCATAAGTCCTTCTCTTCAAAAAATTAAAATTGCTAGAAGATAGGGTATTAAAAGATATATCTTGAATATAGATACCAATAAGATTCAAATATGAAAAAATATAGTTTGGAAATGATCTTAGAAAGGATGGATGAAATTAAATGTTGACAGCTCTTCAAAATAAAATCTAAAAATTTCAAGTGTAGGGATAATTTTGATAAATGATAGAGGTGGGTTGATTGAAGCCTATACTTATAGTGTAGGTGTTAATACCAATAACAAGGATAAAGTTATTGTATCTTCGTGTGGTTTGAAATTATAAATTTCAAAAGGAATCTATAAAATTCAAATTGAAGGAGAATCCAAACTTATTATTGACCTGATGATGGGTAAATCAACCCCACCTTGGAAGATAAGTAATTCTATATTAACAATTCACTCTTTATTAAGGATTTTTTATAGTGCTCTATAAATTATGTATACCATGAAGAAAATATGGTTGCAAATGGGTTGGGTAATGTCAAGTTAAATTAAGGGATTTGGAATTAATAGAGTGTTGTTCATGACTTGCAAACCTCTATTCTCCCATTAGTTTAAATTACTTGGGAAGAGATTTATTCTTCCTAATCTGATTTTTGAAATTATAGGGAAGTTTTATAAGTTATTATCATAATATCATAGTAAATTTTATGGATTTAAATGCCTTTCCTTGAATCTAATAAATTTTACACAAAGTGGAACATGAAGATTGTAATGATTATAACATCTTTATTAGTGACAACTTATGTACTTGAAAAAATGATTATACAATTTTGGTTGTTTGAACCATTATGGCTCTAATGAGGATATGAGTCAATGAATAATATTTTCTAACTTCAAAAAGTCGTATTATGTCATGTCATTTTAATCAAGTGAGAGAATTAAGCATGAGATTACTAATAATGCTAAAAATTGATCCTATTATCATCCCATCTCCTAAGATTGAGAAGCCTAGTAATAAAATGGTATAAAAGAAAAATAGTGCATAAGCTCCTTTGTTTGCTAAAGATGATAATTCTAGAAAAATAGAAGTGCAGATTAATTCTAAAAAGAAATTTCATGTTTTTTTAAAGAAATGTAAAGAAGAGTTGTATATCCCTTAAGATTGTAGTAAAAGGAAATAATATTTCTAAATGGTCAAAAAGCCCAAAAAGTTATTGGTAAAACTTCTTTTGACAAGGAATCTCCCCGTATTTCTTCAAAGAATGATAAATACTATTCATTTCATTCACCAAATGATAAAAAATAGTTATAAATCTTTATTATTTTTATTAAGTACATATATTCAAAGCAATAATATAAAATCAAAAAATAACTACAAAATATAATGATATCATCTTCTCATGTTATTAAATATCTTAGTTATTCTATTGATAGATTGTCAAGTAAATTGACCCGTAAATTTATTACTTACCTAACAATGAGAAATAATAATACACTTCATGTATGATCTCCTATTAAAAAACCTTATTTTTAAAACTCATAACATTGTAAATTGCATTGAAATTATAGTAAATATACTAGCATCTTCCTATAGTTCTTTACGTAATTACTATATTCTAATAAACAAATTCTACCACTAAGAAGCAATCGATATTGTTATTTTTTCTTTGATTGAACAGTGTAGGTGCGCACTTTCAAGACATTATGTGTTTTTTTTTGAGTTACCCATAATTATCTTCACTTCTAATAATTAGGACTCCACGAAAATTAGATAATCTTCTCTAGATTTCAGTATTTTGATTACCAAGGAAAATTAAATTTATTAACATATCTTAAATATATTGCCTGTCAAATGATAAGATGGATTTAGCAATCTTTGTTGTCTTTGTATTTTAAGCATTGTTTCAATATTAAAAAATATATATATATATAAAATAAAATGATAAAATGGACCATTATTAAGAACATGTGAGATACTTGAGTGCCCATTCAACATTGAATATTTCTTGTATTAGGAACACGAGGAAAGTAAACTTAACAGAATCAATGCCATCAACCACCATTTGTGAATACAGAGACCAAGCACCCCATAGATGAATACATTAAATATTGTTTCCCTGCACTTCTAAATTATTCTTTGAGGCAACTTATGTAAGAACGTTGTCGTTTGACAGGTTATTATTATTATTACTATTATGTTATGAGTAGAATTATGTTCAATTTTGCTGGTGCAGGGTATGAGCTTAACGAATTGTATGAGCTGAAATGGATGGTTGAGGAATCTATTCTGCAGTCACGCACATATTGTGAGTGGGCATACTATGCAAGGTGGTTGTCTTTACTATTCTATGACAGTAAGTTGGGGAATTTTGTAGGTCACGCACACATTGTGAGTAGGTATCCTATATAAGGAAGGCTTACAGCGGCACAATATCCAACGACAGCAGAAATAATATTGATTGCATAACAAAACAAATGTTGATCGTTGCTTTATTCTTTCTAGTGACTGGTATATTGGTGTAGATAGCTTAGTATTTTGGTGGAATTTATAGTATGTTGTCTGAAATAATGTATCGTATGGTTTAGATGTACTATTTGGTTATAGGTGGTATTGGAAAAGCGCGTTATCTCTCACGATGAACAGAGGAATAGTTTAGAGCTACATTTGGGTCAGATGCAAGTTCTAGTCTCGTTGGCTCTTACCCATCTTTCCATTTGCACTTCATCTGTAACCGATGGCTCTTAGCCATCTGTCCATTTGCAGGTCAAATTCTTCTATAGCTGAGCCATCTTTCCACGTTAAATTCCTCTATAGCTTATTTTCATGTATTTATGAGTGTGCATTACCTCCAACTATTGTTTGTAGCCTAATGTAAATGAAGCAAAAATTCGATGAATCTTGTTTTCTATAAATCTCATTCCACAGCTCCCATGAAGAAGCATTCTACCAGTACCTTGCAAATTATTCGTTTAATTGCTGCTCTTCTCCAGCTTAATTCCGTAATGAAATGAAATATTGCATAAAGATACAATACTTCAGGTTCTATAATGATCCAAAGTTCGCCTTATGCATTTAGAAAAGTCTAATATGTCTAGGATTCAAGCATCCTATCACTACATATAGAAGATACTAATCAATAGTACACAAAAGAATAACAAACGTGATCCCATGAATGTTAAAATAGTCAATTCTGAAATATTCAATTATAATTGCAGAGAATTTGTCCTTATAGAATAGAATGCCACAGATAAACCTTCATAATAAATTACAGACATGAATCAACAAAAATTCCTATCTTAAACAACAACTATTTAAACTAGAGCATTACATGGAAAAAGTTGAAATAAATGGCTTGTAAGTTAAAGACACTTTTGTATGTTTTAAAATATTTTCTAAGATGTGGTGTTAAAAGTTTGATAATTTTTGTTGGCATTGAGATTTTTAAGATTCAAATTGGAACATTGTATCTATTATAAGATGGATAGTGATTGCATAATTATTATTGCATTATATGTTCATGATATGTTGTTTTGGAGTAATAAGATGGATATGATTTACAAATTGAAGTCTCATCTTTTAGTATAATTTCAGATGAAAGATCTAGGGGCGGCTAGATTCATCTTAAAGATAGTGATTAAAGAAGATAGAGCTAACAAAAAGGTTTGGTTGGGATAGGCTAAGTATGTGAATTCAATTTTAGAGAGATTTAGCATGTTGGCTTCCAAATGTTATGCAATCTTATTTCAATGGAAACTAAGTTATCAATTGAGATGGATGATGTGGTTAAATTTTTTTATGTTAATTTGGATCTTAATGTATGTTATGGTTTGCACAAGCCTTTGAAAATCACTCACATAGTGGGAGTCATTAGCTATTTCATTGCTAATCCTAGATAAATACCTTGGGATATACTAAAGATAGTCTTCACATATTTGTGGAGTACATAAGGGTACTTCATTTATTATTATGGTAATTATACTAGCAAGCAACAATTAGTGACTATTCATGGATTTGGGGATTTTTATTAAGATTGGGACGTTGATAGTAGAATATCCACTAGTAGATATTTTTCACTATATTTGGTTGTTTTATTAGGTAGATGTGCAATTGATAGTCTATGGTCATTTTATCCATTATAGAAGTGGAGTACAGGGTGTCTACTCATGTTTGTAACAAAACCATATAAACTCAAGAATTATGTTCAAATATGGGGCTATGTCTAAGAGCTATTATAGTTCTATGTAATAGTCAAAGTGTCATATGTCTATCAAAAAACCTAACCTTTCATACTAGGACAAATCATATTGATGTCTAGTACTGATATGGTAGAGGATGAGAGTGATATTGGAGAAGGTCAACTGATCCTTTGAAGAATGGTGTAGATTCATTAACAAAAATTGTGAAAATACAAAAGAGAATAAGTCTAGAAGCTAGATTTTAGTATTGGTAAGTTTTTCTTCTTCTCTTGCAATGTGTTGGATGAGTAGAATAATATTGGGAAAAGGTGTCTCATACTTACATTCCTAGATTTTAGTATTGGTAAGTTTTTCTTCCTCTCTTGCAATGTGTTCGACAAGTAGAATATAATATTGGGAAAATGTGTCTCATAATTGCATTCCTAATTTTTGTTCACTTCTATTAAATTTGTATGCACTCACTATTTCCTCTTTTATATATTTTATCTTTATATGGGAATTGACATTCTAATTGAAGGTGACATGGAATCCATGTTTAGTGGCCTTTTTCTTCATGTAACAAGGTAAGTGTCCCACATTGAGGTGGCCTAGTTTAGCCATATGTTGTTGTCTTTTAGTGTGTGTAAGGTCAGCATGACGGGGTTTGCATATGATAGATTCTTATGATGTATAAGAGAATGTAAGAGGGGCCTTACATAAGAACTTTGACTAGTATTATGCCAATCTTGGACACTTTTCATAGAGAATATTTGAATGGTTCAATGAGGAAAAACTTGGATTCCTAAGTTTGGTTTTTCAAATGTGATATTTTTGAACTGTAGATTTTTGGCACCCTAGGTCTTTCTACCTCTTCTAGGGTTTTTCACCTCTAAGGAGAAAGAAAGGGCCAAAGAATCTAGCTAGTTCACTCAAATTATGTAATGTATGATGTTATTAAGTCTAAATGGAATGATATGAATGCAACTAAGCTATGAAATTGGGATATTATGAATGCAAAACCTAAGATTAATGCAATTTTTTAAAACATAATGTGATATGCAAACAATGAACTATGAATGAATAAATGCAAAACAAAAAAGAAAAGGGTTGAAACAGAGTGCATCTAGAAGTTTGATGAAGAATCTAGAATGTTCTGAATGTTGTATGGAATCATAGAAAATCACCAATGGGAATCATTTGCCACTAATGGTAAATCGGTCCTACTTCTGATTAAAACTACCAGGAATAGGTTTCTGAGTGTCAGGATCTAGAATTTGAAAAAACTTAGATTTCCACCATTAAGGAGGGACTCATTCACCACTAATGGCAAATAAGTCCTCTCCCACAATTCTCAGAAATCAAGGGACAATTCTATAGCACCAGATATGAGGTTGATTGCTTGTCGGGTTAACGAAGTTAATCCTGTAGAGAACGGATAGAAAGTCTTCTCCAAGCTTGAAATATGAAGTGGTTGACTTGAAACACTTTGTTGACTTCGTCTCCACTTTCCAACACCTAAGGCTTGATAAATCTGCATACACAACACATACACAAACGAGGAAAATGGTTAAGGGTTAGGAGAAAGGGATTTTCCTTGGTCAAATCCCACTTTGATAATAAAAACCTTAATAAAATGATGAAATGAAAGAGAAAGATAAACTAGTAACCTACAAATGCTATCAACTTACCAAAACCTTGTTGATGAAAATCTGAATATATGTCAATGGTTTCCTTTGAATACTTGATTAATGCTTGATTTGATCATGCAAAGTGCTGCAATTCTAGTTGAATGCTTGAGATTGTAGGAGATTGCTTGAATGAATTAGGAGATGCAAGATGAGGAGAAAAAACATATTTATACACAATTGTGCCTTAGTAACTCGATGATACCTCATCACGGGCCAACATCAAGTAATTTTGAATAAAAACCTGAAAGAAAATTTGAAATATTTTGAAATTGGAACCAAGAGGGACTCATTCGCCACCAATGGCGTATGGGTCCAACCTTGGACTTGAAAGTGGGTGTCAGGAATTAAGTTGCATTTAATGTTGTTTATCAGATTTACATTCAAAAATATACTTAATTAAACCTTATAAGGGCATAAAGGGGTCAAATAAAGCATAAGAAAGGTGTAAATAGTGAAATTATGCCTAGAAAAGTGTGAAATCTTGTTACAAGACTTTGCAACAATTCACAACACCTTCACAAGACGTCATTATTTGCATTTTAAGGACTTAATGTGCATGTTCAGGCCACATTACATCAATAAATCAAAGCAAAAGAGACCAAACATCAAGAGGAAAGGTCTAAAATACCATGAAAATGACAAGGGGGCATTTTTCTATGGTGCAATTTTATGGAAATAGCTTGTTTTAAGGAACATTTCTAAAAATATTTGAGTATCTTTTACCAAGGAAGTCATTTGAATTTGGTAAATTTTTTTGGGTGCCATACCTTCTATCGTATTGTTGATGATTTTTTGAATCCATTCATGGTTTCCAACTCATACTTCATCTATTTACTAGTACTTAGAGTTGTATTTCATATGGTTAATTTTGTATGGGGTGTTATCCTACCATAAATATTCTAAGATCATATTTTGGTGAAAATATTATGAAAGCTTAGATTTGCAAGTGTATTACTACTACTATTATTATTTAATAATACACCAAAATCTATGAATTTTGTGTTTTTTCTCTTGAAAATGGTTATTCCCATATATACCTATGTTATGCTATATTATTTATTTATCTTTTATATGTGTATCCACTTTCTATAATTTATAAAGGTTTAACATTTACACAATAGTTTCATTTGAATATTAGTGTAGGAAGTGTTTCTACATCACACAATATTCATTTCATCAAAGACTCCACCCTTTGCAATGCTCAAAAATTAAAAGGTTGGTTCTCTTGGATAGGAAAAAGGAAAAGGAAAGATATATTCCTTCCTTAAATTGATAGATTCTTTGTCTCCACATCATGGCCCAAAAATAATTTATATTATTTTCCAAAAAGTTTTGATGGAAGGAGGCTCTAATCATTCTCCTATCTCTCTTTCTATTGAATTAGATAATTTTCCCAAACAATCTCCCTTTAAATGGGAAAATGTATGGCTAACGTATCTTGATTTAGACCAAATGATTAACTCCTTTTGGAGGAATGAAAATGGTTTCTTTGGAACTAGAATATTTTTTTTTATCAAAATAGTAAAAGCTATTAAATTCATAGTGTAGACACCTAAAATTTGTCCATACCTAACCACACTTGACTTTTTCCTATTCTAGCCATTAATTAATTAAATATTTATTATTTAATTAATTAATCTATTCATCACCTTTATCCTACCTTGTTCTAAGCCATTAATTAAATAAATATTTATTATTCTGGACACGAAAAAATATCCCTTTTTGCTTGATTTATATGGGGATAATTGATGAAAAATTGGACTTAATGATACCTTGATCTTGTGTTTGAGGTGTTTTATACATCCACACTAGGTCTTGGACCCTTGCAAACTGAATAAAATGCATCAAACAATGTCGTGTAAATGTGTTGTAAAGTGTTGTAAATGACTTTCACACCTCTCTAGACTTAATGGACCTATTTTCCACAATTCAATATTATAAAATGTATTTAATGGCATCATCACATCAATCTAGAAGGCATGTAAACTAAACCTAATTCCAATCTAGGGTTGTAATGTGTATTACTCATTCACATTGGATGTTGTGCCTTTCTAGGCTATGTGGACCTCATTTTAATGATGTAAAGTGTATTTTAATCACACTTTCACATTCAAGTCAAGCAAGCCAGGGTTTTAGCATTCTCAATCATTAAAATAACTTTTTTAGACATTCAAGGGTAGATTCTTCATCTTGCTGCATAAAATCAAGATCTATCATCATGGAAAGTCTCTAACTCCATTGCTTCATGCTTCATTTTACTGTTTCTTCATTTTGGATTAATTACCTAAAAAAGGGTTTGACCAAGGCAACCCCCATGCCGTAACATCCAACATTTATTTCTTTGTCATTGTGTGTTTATAGATTTAGGTATCTTGAAAACTCATTGAATACATCTCCTTGTTTACAAATCCAAAATATCCACTAAAAGTCACTTTCAAGCCCAAAAATTAGACTTTTAGAAGTAGTCACCTGTTAGGAACCAAAGTACAGACCGATGGCTTTCATTTCCACTTTCAGATTTGCAAAAAATTAGAAGCAGACTAAGTCACCAACAGTGGTGAATTAGTCCCCCTGAAGCTATTTTTTGGAGGTTTCTATGGATTTGGATACCCATTTTATTGAAATGGGCTCTGGAGCAGTTTTTCCAGATTTGGGACTAAGTCAGCTAGATTGGCACAAGTGTCCTAGTTAGCTTCTGCATCAGGTTTTTTAGGATTCCAAACCTTCATTCCATCCTTTTTCAGCCTCCAAGTGCACACCTTTAGTTTCATCAATTTCTATTACAATCTACCTTAATTTCTAGGTATTTTTGCATATGGATATGTGTAGGATTATCATGGAAAAAATAGGCCCTTAAGTGGCAAAAAAATCAAAAAAATCAGAGTTAGGAAACTTGACATAAAAAATTGAATAAGTTATCTATATTATTTAAAAAATATGTAACAATAGAATCTATATCAAATTGAATGTAGATTCTTTCTTTTTTTTTTTAAAAAGGGGTAAAAATTTTATTGAATTAACCAGCAAAGTACAAAAAGCAAGGGCCACAAGCCCCAAAGAGAAAACAACAAGAACAAAAAGGACTCCCCAAAAGGGGCACAACTAATCATCCATATCTTTCTTGACCAGGATCTCAAGATCCTGAGCATAATCCAGAGGCAAGTGAGCCTAGTCTCCTACACTCCATCCCTCTCCATGATTTGAAGCCCACTTAGCCAGGCAATCCACAGTCGCATTCCACTCGCGAGGGACATAGCAAAAAGAGACTGCAGCCAAAGAAGTACTCAGCCTAAGAATTTGTCTACCCACCACAGCTAGATGCCAATCCACCTCCTCCATCTGTTGCATATTCAACATATCCACCACCACCTGAGAGTCGGACTCACAAATAATCTTGCTCCACCCCAGAGCACATCCTCTTTCAAGAGCCAAGAGGACAGCAAGTGCCTCCATGTAATTATTGGTCTGAAGCCCCTTATATTCAGAGAAGAAGAAGATAACCTTACCAAAGCTATCCCTGCCAATTCCTCCAACCCCAGCATGCCCAGGATTTCCCCTGGAGGACCCATCCGTATTAATCATGAGAGTCCCCAGAGGGGGGGAAGACCACTTTCCATCCCTACAAACCTTCCTTTTACCTCGTTGACTTCTAAGATGTTGTTTTTCCCCAAGAGCATCACTTGAACCAACACATGAAATGTTCAAATTTTTAACCACCCGCACATCTCTAGGATCAATATCCACAGAGAGGTCACACTTCGCAGCCAGAGTCTCCTGAAGCATACTTATTACTTTCAACCATACCTGGTGCACCCTCTTCCACTTATCCTGGAAAATCTACGGTTCCTTTCCAACCACACCTGCCAGATAATAAATCCTGGACCAATATCCCAAGCAACCTCAAGAAAGGAAGTCTTAGAAGGGGGTCTACCAAGACTATTCCAAAATTCAACCAAAGAATTAGCATGAATGCAAGCACACTCCCAAGCTTCCCACCAACAGTGCCAAATAACCCTAGTGAAAGAACAATGGAAAAAGAGGTGCGAACTATTTTCTTCACCTTGCTTGCATAAAGCACAGATAGAAGGCCCATGAAAGCCCCTCTTCTGGAGATTCTCCCAGGTAAGACATCTATTCTGCACCACAAGCCATAAGAAAAAATTACACTTGGGCCAAGCAAATTTATTCCAAACCTGCTTCCACCAAAAGATGTCCATCCTATCAAAATTTTGTCTTTCCATCTCTTGATACCCAGAAGCAACTGAAAACTTTCCTTTCGGATTGGGTCCCCAGGCAAGGATATCAGCTTCTCTTAAAGAGTTTCACGCTCTACCTGCAATAATCCCAGCAAGAAGCTCCCTATCGCCCTCAGAGCCCCCTGGAGGCCAGTCCCGAGGATCTTTCCATCTAGCTACCTCACCATGACCCGCCCTTAAAATCACCTTAAAATCCTCAACTTTACTCTAGCCTGCTGCAAGAAAGCTATCACCAAGAGGCTTCAAATGGGGGAATTGAGACAAGATAGGAGGGAACCCATCCCATGAATCCTCCCAAAAAAGGGCATTCGAACCACTGTTACAAATCCAAAAGAGACCCATTTTAACTAAATGTGCCCCTTTCTTCAATGTCTCCCGAATCATGGACCCCTTTCCTGTCAAATTGTACCTCGGCACATCTTTCCTGTTCACCCCGCCAATATACTTACCATTAAGAATTTTAGCCCATCCTTGATCCTGACTTATACACCATCTCCAAAATAGCTTAGCTGCAAGAACCCTACCATTCCAGCTTATTTTCCGCAAACCAAGGCCTCCATCCTGCTTAGATCTACAAACACAGTCCCATTTGACCAGACTCCACTTGGAGGATAGCAAATTACCAGTCCATAAAAATTGCCTAGAAAGTGCATCAAAATCCTTAATGAAGCTAGCAGGGGCAGACTGCACAAGACACCTGTAGATAGGAAGCACTTGAACCACAGACTTTAGAAGAGTCATTCTACCAGTAGTTGAAAGCCACCTGTGGGTCCAGTGACTTACCTTGCTCCAAAGTTTGTCCAAGATCTCCTGCCACACAGCCCTAGGCAACCTTTGATCAGAAATAGGGATTCCAAGATACATAAAGGGAAGAGTTCCAACTTGAAACCTTAGGATCTGAGCAATCTGAGCTTGGATAAGAACAGGGGTATTGAAGAAAAAAATATGAGACTTTTCTTCATTAATCTTTTGGCCAGAGGCTTTCACATAAATATCCAGAGCTCTTCGGAAACTAGTCACCTCCTGAAGTCTTGCAGCCCCCATCAAAGTTGTATCATCCACAAATTGGAGGTGTGAAGAAGGAGGGATACCGTGCCCCCACTTCCAACCTTGAATCAATCCCTGCCTAACTTGAGACTTGAGAAATCTTCCTAGACCTTCCGCCATTAGGATGAAAAGGTAGGGGGAAAGAGGATCCCCTTGCCTAAGTCCTCTAGTTGCAGCAAATAAGTCAGTAGGCTCTCCATTGATCAGGACCGCAAAAGAGGGTGAAGTAATGCAACTCATTACCCAACTAACCCACTCCTTTCCAAAACCAAAGGCTTGAAGAACTTTTTGAAGAAAGCTCCATCTGACCCTATCATAAGCTTTGGCCATGTCCAACTTTATGAACATGGCTTTCTCCTTAGAGGTAGCCATCGAGTGCACAGCTTCTGCCGCTATGATAACCCCATCCATAATCTGTCTTCCTGTAACAAAACCCCCTTGCTCCTCAGAGATCAGGTTACTGAGCCATGGCTTTAACCGTTCAGCTATCACTTTTGTAATTATTTTATACATCACATTGCACAAAGCAATAGGTATAAAGGAGTTAAGGGAGTTAGCCCCTTCCTTTTTTGGGATGAGAGAAAGGAACGTTGCATTCAAAGCCTTAAGCATCTGCTTATTGCTAAAAGATTCCTGTACCTCTTCAAAGAGGTCCATCTTGACTATATCCCAAAAAGCTTGAAAGAACTCTATAGGAAAACCATCCGGTCCCGGGGCTTTGCCCTTTTTCATTTGAAACACCACTGCTTCTATCTCAGCTAGAGAAATAGGCTTAATGAGGGCCTCAATCATTTCAGGAGTGACAATGGGGGGAATGCAGTCAAGAACCAAATCCTCCTCAACCCTAGCAGGATCCGAGTCTTCTGAGAATAAATTCCCAAAAAAACTAGTAACCTCCCTAGCAATCTCCCTATGAGAGTAAACCAGCGACCCTTCCGCCATCATGAGAGAATTGAGAACACTCCGATGTCTTCTATCCTTAACAGTGGAGTGGAAAAAATTCGTATTTTTGTCCCCTTCCTGGAGCCAATCAATCCTAGCTTTTTGTTTCCAAAAAATCTCCTCCCGTAGCTCCCATTCCTCCATGTCTTTTAGCGCCATAGCTTCTTCTCTATATAGCCCATCAGACAATACATGCTCTCGGATTTGACGAGTAATATTATCCACCCTTAACGGAGCTTCACGCTTTGCGACAAAGAGGTTGCCAAAGCACTCCCTGTTCCACCTTTTCAACTTGAACTTAACACACTGCAATTGCTTGACAAAGGAAAACATAGCTGTGCCATAAGCAGGTTTCCCTTCCCTCCACCAGGAAAACATATGATCCTGTAGAGATGCATCCCTCAGCCACATAAGCTGAAACTTAAAAGAAGGATTCTTTGTCATTTGGAACTTAGAAGCAGTCAAAAGAATTGGCCAGTGATCTAATCCTCTCCAGTCCAGAACCTCCGATCTGGTATTCCAACTATCCGCCATCCAGAAGCAGGATACCAAAAATATATCTAACCTTTCTGCTATCGCCTCCACCCCACATCTCCTATTATTCCAGGTGAACAACCCATTGGAGGGTGTAATATCCACCACCCTCAACCTTTCCATATTACTCCTCAAAAGACCTGCAGAATGGTCGAGCCTGGGATTACCTCCCCGTTTCTCCTCTAAGCTTAAAACTGCATTAAAGTCTCCTGCCAAAATCCAGGGGAACAAAGGAGCAAGAGAGCGAACATATCCTATATGTGACCAAAGCAAAGTTTTTCCCACAAAATCAATTGGGGCATAAACATTAGTGAAAAGAAGAATCTCACCAGTTTCACAACATGTGGCCACCAAGGAAATAGAAGATCTACTAGAAACCCACCAAAGTGGGACCAACTTGCGAGGATCCCATAAGAGAGCCAGGCCCCCGGAACATCCTTGCGCACCAATGCATTGACAAAGACATCTAGGCCAAATCTTAGTAGTCGTATACAACATCCTCTCAATAGATAACTTAGTTTCCTGAATAAAAACCACCACAGGCGAATGAGACTTAATCAACTCCCGAATAGCCTTTTGTCTAGGGATGCTATTCAACCCCCTTACATTCCATGAGAGAACAATCATTTCTGAGATAGAGGGAAATGAGAATCAATGGTCTTCACTGAGCCAAACTCCACCAAAGTCTCACCCACTAACTTCACTTTCTCCTGGTCTTTCTTCCGCCCCACCTTAAGAGGCTTCTCTGAAGCCTCTTTTCTAATGGTCTTTTGATGAATGCCTAAAATAGAAGGGGAACCCCTTCCTTTATTCTCTTCCTGTCGATCTTTCCCAGTGCTAGACTTGAGACGGGGAGGAGAAGAGGCCTCCTACAAATCCTTGTCCTCACTGGCTCCCAAATCCTCCATAGGCCCCACTGAAGTATTTGTGTCCATCTGAACCCCAAGCACTCCCTCCTGTGGACCAACCTGAGTGATGTTCGCATCCCCATCAATTTCCCCTGCCTCCAACAGATCTTGGCCCGTAGGCATATTAGCGATGGTTCCATCAAACTGTTCCAGGTCATCTAGCGCATCAAACCTATTGAAAACCTCATCTGTTTGTCTATCCTTAAAGGTCCTCTTTTGACCCCGACCCTTATTACGGCCTTTGACAGGAATGAAGCCCTCCTTGTCCTCCCTCATGGGGGCTTTCCCTTTATCTTGGTTAGGAGGTGCACTAGCCGACCCCCCTTTGGAATCCTCTGCAGGCTTTGATTTGGGACACATCCTCTGCAAATGTCCATATTCATGACAAAATCGACACCGAAACGGTAGCGTTTCATAATCAAGTTGTTGAATCCATGAACTTGACCCCAACCGAATTTCTACAGAATCAGGCAAGGGCTTATTCAAGTCAATTTCTACACATACTCGAGCATAGGTGATTACCTTCTTCTCCATAGTTTGTCTTGAAGGACCAACTGGTTTACCAAGGTGGCTTGTAACTAAGCTGAAAATGTCCTCTCTCTAGAATTCCAACGGAAGCCATGGTAACCGAACCCAAACCGGAACTCGTGAAGGAAGTTCATCAGTAGGATTGAACCCCACATGCCAAGGCTTAATAAAAAGACCCACTTGATTGTAGAAATAAGGTCCTCCTTCAAATACTTTATTCCTATCCGACATGCAAGAAAAAACTACTTGAAAATACCCATTAGCTGCCAACATTACATCCATATCACCCTCTGGAGACCAAGTGCGTCGAGCCCATGATTGCAAAAAAGGCAGAGACACCCGAATCCCTAGAAACTTACAAATCAAAGCGTGATTTGATAGATAGTTGATATCATCGACAACTGCTTCTAGTTGAATCTCAACAATCGGCCAAATGTCGCTCTTAGCAAGACACCCATTCACTTTTGTAGGTCGAAAACCTCCAGACAGATATGAGGCTTCACCCATTCCTGCTCCTGCCACACCATAAATTGGGTTCTCATGAAAAAGAATAGATGGACTGCATCCCGCCACTGAATCCTTAAAGGACAAACCAGTCCCGCCCGAAGAAACCCCTCCTGGAGCCATTCAAGATCCCACACCAAGAAACCCTGAAGGGAAGCCACACCCAAAACGCAGTAGAGAAGAAACACAACAAAGAAGAGAAAAAATTCCCACGCCCCAGCCAGAAACATAGAACCCTGAACAAGCCACTCCCAAACACCCCCAGGCAGCCATACCCCAGTCCCTGCAACAAGTTGCACGCCCAAAACCTCAGAAGAAGAATACACCCCCCGACAACTCAAAGAACGACCCCCCAGGCAAAAGAAAAAGCAGAGAAAGCGGATCTGTAGAAACCACAAACATGCACGCCTCCACCTTAACATGCAACTTGAGCTGGGAAGGCCTCAAGCACCTATGCCAGAGCCCGTGCGTTCGCCAAATTGAATGTAGATTCTAAACTACTAGGTTTATTTTTTATTTTTTTTAAATCTATTTAGTGAAATTTTGAAATTTCAATGCAGTGGTACTTAAATTTTAGGGGAAAAATAAGAAGTAGGTATCTGTCTGACCACCCTAACCACAATAAAATGATAATATTTTTTAATAATATTTTAGATATAAGTAGATGACTCATTTCCCTATGTGATGCATATTTTTTTGTAATTTTTTTCCAAGTAAATAATTAATTATGATTTTTTTATTACAATTTTTTAAAATATAAAAATTCGCATGTCTGACCACCTTAACTTAGTCAAAAATTCATGAAATTCAATTTTTCTATTTTTAATCCTATAGTATGCAAAGCATAAATTGCGATGCATGTTCTGGGTTCAAAAAATGTGATACTATTTGAAAGCTATAGATGTTTTTCAATCAGCCTATCAATTAGGAATTTATTCATAATTCAAATAGAAAATGAATGATAATTGTTTATTAAATTTAAATTAAATCATAATTTATATAATTGGTGGAAAGCTAAGAATCTCCTTTAAAACCCCTTTTTGTTGATTCAATTTTGGGTAAAAAATAGTTGTCAGCCACATGGGCCATCATATCACTTATATATCACCACTTTTTGGCCCATCATGCTCCTGGACATTCCCATATCACTATGTGTTTTCAAAAAACTTGCATATCTTATGTTTTGCATTAATAATTCATTCCCTTTTTTAGTTTATTGCATTTAGGACATTACATTTAGGCATACTGCATTCATATTTGCATTAGTTTTGAGTGGGGACTGTAGAACCAAGATCCTAGTACCTACAAAACACAACAAATAAACACATTAGAAGATTTAAATGCAAGCTAAGATCTATGTTCCCCATAAAATGCATTAACAATGCTCAAAAATAAGAATGAAAAGCAAGGAAGATAGATTGTTCAAATCCTATTAAAAAGCATGCAAACTCTTGATCTTATGGGGGAGTTGGTGCCAATTTGATGTGGAAATTATCCTTTTCCAAAGTCCTATGGAAGCTTTGACGATTTGATGGAGATGTGATCCACTTTGTTGAAGATTCAAGTGTGCTCCATGATAAAAAAAAAACCTGCAATAACCTAGCTATGACTTGATAAAATGGATAGAAATTGCTATGCTTGAGGATGGATTTTAGTATAGTAAGTTTACTCAAATTGTGGATGGTGAAATGAGGAAAGAAGCCTCTTATTTATAGAAGGACAAGATGGAGAATTTCCCAAAATGAAGCAATGTGGGACTAACTTTCAACCAATGGAAAGATGACACTTGTCAAGAGATGGGTGGATGAAGGATGTGCACATTTTGATGAATGTGCCCATAAATGCATATATTTGAAATTTGAAAATAGTGAAATGACAAGATGGATGAAGATTCAAATGGAGTAATGGCCACTTGGCTCAATGCAAAAGGACTTGTAAGGTGAAATAAATGTCTTGTTGGAAGGCTAAGTCCACTTGGAGGGATTTCAAATTTGAAGGAATATTCCTCTATTATGCCATGTTGAGAGAAAATAGAGATTTAATAAATTAATTAAATCTAATTTCATGAGCAAGTGGCAAAAGATAGAGGATGGGAAATGGATTACAATTTAATTAATTTAATGAGGTATTAGATGATGTGACAAATTTGACTTAGACTTCTGAGTTAATTTAAATCAAAAGATAAGAAGAATATGATTTTAGAGATAGTTAAATAATTTTTTTTTTATTTAACTAAACAGATGATTAGCTAGATTAAATCAAATAAGGTTTTAATTTATTTAATTTAATGAGATATACTTTACAGATTAATTAAATAAAATTGATTTATTTAATTATATAAAGAGCTAGGGTTAATTAGATCAGATTGATTGATTTAATTAATGAGAGAGAATGTCTTAATCAAATAAATGATTTATTTAATTAAGAGACGAAAATTGATGAATTTAATCAAATAAGGGTATTCGATTAAATGGTTAGACCGAGGGATGATTTGGGATGAAAATGGTGTTAGTTAATCAGGATCAAATGTGTAATGTCAATCAGTATATTTTATCTGTCTACAACCCGGACATTGCACATTTTGGCTCCATTTCTCTCCTTTTAGGTGAAAAACCCTAGAAGAGTAAGAGAACCCTTGGAAGCTAAAATCTTCATTCACATTTTGGTGAACCTTCCTTTAGAATACTTTCTTTTCTAATTTTAGAGTCCATCATCCTAGAATTAGCTTGGACTAAAATTGCATTGCATTTTGTAGTAGTTTATTTGCATTCTAAGGTTTTCAAATTTTGCATTAGTGAAAGTGCATATAGTTTGCATTTTTGCATCTTAAATCATTGAAAAACATTTGAAAACTACATTTTCATTTAGTATTCAGGTCATACAAACTAAAAAGCATCAAAATCAATTGAAAATTTTGAAAAATCCTTAATTGGGACTAATTCGCCATTCTGGGTGACTTAGTCCCAGTCCAGTATTTTCACTATTTGTTATAGCATTAGAAACCTCATTTTTGTGCTTTCTAGGCCTCCTAGTATCATATACTATAAGTCTAGAAAGTTTTGGGAACATTCGTTTCATGCATCTAGCTCAAAAAAATCAATTTAGGGTAGTCATTTTTTAAAATCTTTTCAATTAAATGCATTGATGAGCCTTAAATATGCTCATAGTTTAAAACTTTTGATACTCTTACTTCTGTTATTAATAGTTGTTTAAACCTGTTGATTAAATAATTTTCGGGTGGTATCCTGTAGCATCGAATTCCATATTCCTGTAGCTCGACAACTTTATTAATTACCTTTTTGACCTCCCGCATGGCTGATGTATGCTTATGATTTTGGATAATGGAATAAGATTAACGTGTGATTAATGAATGGATGTTGTGTCTCTTGTGTGTATGCTTTCCTTCGCCTTTGTCACTTATTGCAGGTTGTTGGAGGGAGAAAAAGCTGATCAAGCACAAAGAATCTCAGCTTTGTTGAAGAAGTTGTTCTAGTAATAACTCTTTGACTAAATCTTTGGGAAGGAGCTTTAACAGTCCTTTGATCTAGGGAGTGTGTAATGCTATATTCTCTCTGGGTCACATCAAGCAGATAGACTTTCATTTATGAATATATGTTCTGTGGATTCAGAATGTATTTATGATCACGACTCCCTTTGTTAGTTAGTTAGCTATCTTTTCATTTAAATAACCATTCCTCCTGCATGAGTGAATGAGGATGAAACACTATGTGTTAAAATTAAGTTGAATAAGCAATAGAGTTTTGTGTTAAGTTTTATTTTCAAACAAAGTAATCGATGTATCCTAGTTTTGAGTATGAATAAAATTTGATGAAGCTTTGAGTCAACTTCTTGTGTAATATAATTGATGCTTGCTAAGGGGGCCCACTTAGTAAGAATTCTATAGCAAGTTGTTGTAGTTAACTATTCATTTCATGTTGATTACTAGTTTAGAATCTATTTCTGTAGATTTCAACACAAACTCAGCCTTGTATTGTTCCTGCAGCATCAGGAATCCATCCCTATGTCTGTTCCTGCAGCATAAGGCCAGTTCACGGTTTTTCTTTTAATAATAGCTGCTATGATTTCTGTTTTAGTCGAGTTGTGTTTGAGTTAGAAAGCTTTGCGTTGCATTTCTTTTAAGCATTTTTTTTCTATAGATGGTGACTGGAAACTTGTTCTTAGTGCACATACCATGCTGCTCCATTTCAAGTATACATCCCCTAGTTTGATAAAGTAAATGAATGACCATGAGAAGATGTTAGTCGCCTATTGGAATGTCCAATTTCCAAGTTTAGTTCTACTCTGACTTTTATATCCTTTTGTAGGTGTGACCATTTTTGGCGCTGTTGTCGGGGATGGTGTCAATCTCAGAACCTGCTATAGTCATTGTTAGTAGTAGTTTAGACAGTTTTTAAAAATCTTTTAAAATACCATTCATTTTCATTACATGCATAGAAGGAGAGATGCTTAGGGAAGATTTTTCCCCAACCTACTATTCATTGCCAAGAAAACTGAACCAGCTTATAGCCTATTTGGGGATGAAAGAGACTTAGATTCTAACCCATTTGCTGAAGATTTGTGTGCTGACTTGCTATTCGGCCCCATTTGACGAAGAACTTGAAGAAAATCCATTTGCTCCTATACTTGGTCAAGTGAACATGACACGTAATCCACCGAATCGACCTCCTGCTTTTGAATTCCCCATTACTCCTCAACAAAACAATGACAACCTTAAGAATATTCCTTCTTCATTACTTCCCAAGTTCTATGGCTTAGTCACAGAAGCCCCATAGACCTTCTTGTTCGAGTTTGATATCCTCTGTCATAGTTATGAATACACTTTAGATGCTCACAAACTAAAATTGTTTCTTGCTACCTTGAATGAGGGAGCTCTCAGATGGTTCATGAGTTTGGGAAGGGGTGTTGTCGATAGTTGGCCAGCCATGCAAACAAATTTTCTTGAGAAATACAAGGAATACTGTAAGAGTGGCAGTAAAGGTGATGACATATTTTTAATTCAATAGAAGGAAGATGAAAGTCTAGAGGATTATATATCAAGATTCATGTTTTCTTTGAAAAAGAATTCAGACCATACTCTTAATGAAGAATCTCATAAATTACTTTTTTTAAGGGGAATCAATAATACCTGCATAGATGCCTTGGACCTGATGGAAGGCAGTGATATCACTCAAGCATCTTGGGATGATCTCATGGAGATATGTCTCAATTACTCCTGAGAAAATGTGAAGAAGGGTAGAGGTCATCATGCTATAGTGGGAAAGTCTTCTTCTAGTGGAGTTTCCTAGATGGAGATCACAAATTTTCTATCTGATTTCAAGCAGGATATCATTAACAATATGGCTACACAACTGGACACTATGCAAGCTCGGAAGAAACATGAGGAAGTTGAAGCAATCTTCGCCGAGTTTTCTCCACATTGCATACAGAAGAAACGTGACTGCAGATGCAAGATGGTGGCTAATCTGGAAGCTAAGCAATTACCTATTGACTTTAAGCTAGTAGAAGGTGATGATGATCAAGTGTTCTTTGTTGCACAAAGGAGACCATGGGCTCAAAGACAAGGTATGCCTTAAGACCCTTTGACTTTTGGTAATCTTTATTCTAGCTATAATAATCAATGGCAAACTACAAATGGACCACCACCACCTTGGAATATTTCTCAACCACCTTGGCCTAACTATCAGACCCCTCAATGGAAATCTCCTCAAGGAGGTTGGGAGCAGCTACAAGGACAATGGACCCTACCCCAAGGTAATTGGTAGCAGAATCTTCAATGGAGAGGTTTTCAGCAATGGTAGAATCAGTCCCCTAGGTTCCTGCAGCTTCCACAGCCACAACCTCAGGCCCTCATGCCACCTCCTGCAGCAACTGCCACAAATACTGGCCCTCCAAAACAAACACCTATGCCTACTGAGCCATTGCCAAATCCCAATAATAAGCAATAGTATGAACCACAATAGCCCATGTATTTTGTTGAAGCCAACCAATATCTGGATTATTCCTTAAACATTAATGGTATCCATTTGAGGTTTGGAACCACTCTTCCTGCTCCAAAACTACCTCTAATTATTGAGATACAAGATTCTTCCCCTAAAGAACCTACTGCACTTGCTAATCCTACTGAGCATATGCCTATAACGGATACGGTTTCTAAGGAGCCTATTTTGCAAAGTTAAGACAAACCACCTTTTCCTTAGAGGTTACAAAGTACAACACCTAAATCCCTGGAAGAACCCACTTTTCACATTCTGGATTAGCTAAAGAATGTACAAATTCAAATTCCTTTATTTTAGGCCATTAAAGATGTTCCAATTTATGGAAAAGCCATTAAAGAGGCCTGTTTGAAGAAATTTGGATGGAAGAAAAAGGATCCCCAAACAATTCATGTCTTAGGGAAATTGGCTAATATAATGTTGGGAAATGTATTCATTCCAAAGTACACTGACCCTGGAAGTCCTGTAGTTCAAATACATATAAATGGCCAAATTGTAAGTAATGTTTTGATTGAATTTGGTGCTGCCATCAATGTCATGACCGAGCATACTATGGACTACTTGAACATCCTAAAAATTCGGTCTACACCTATAGTCCTATAGCTTGCCGATAGCTCCACTGTCACACCTGATGGAATGGTGGAAGATGTAATTGTCACTCTTGAATCTTGGGAGTATCCAGCTGATTTTACAATATTATCTACTAAGGCAAATTTAGGAAGATACCCTGTTATCCTAGGTAGACCATGGTTAGCATCTGCTGATTCTTTTATAGGATGTCGTTCTAAAAATATGACTATTTCTAATGGACAGCCCACAAAAAAATTGGCTTTGTATCCGCCTGCTAGACCTCAACTAGATTTGTCCCAACCTGTTTGGCCAGATGTGGGGGAAGAAACTGAAGAAGCCAATTCGTTGGTTCAATTAATGATGCTCCAAACTAATCCATTCTCACAACTTTAGATTGAGGATGCCTTGCTTTTTCAAATTCTACATTCTAACTCTGATACAGGTAGTTTATCTGATCCAAATAGTAGTCATCTATAAGGTTTCTTGTAGCAACTAAATTCTTAGAGTTTGCTGCCTAAATTTCCTGCAATTTTTCATAACTTACTTCCACAAGAGGTACAAACATCACCTGTAGATTCTATGAGTGATCTCACTAAGTAGATAGAATTGTCTCCAAGTCACTATTTGAATATCAATAGCAAGCTGTCACAATCTCAATAGGATGTCCTACTCAAAATGCTGCAAGATCAGCATAAAACTTTTGCATGGGAATATGGTCATATGAAAGGAATAGATCCTCAAATTTGTACTCATAGGATCTATATCAAAGAAGACTATTTACTAGTTAGGCAGCCTCAAAGAAGAATAAATCTAGCACTCAGAGAAATAGTTAAGAATGAGCTTCAAAAGTTGCTTGATGTTAGTTTTATCTACCCAATCTCTGACAGTTAGTGGGTCTCTCCATTAGTTATTGTCCCTAAGAAAGGTGGAAAATGGAGAGTGTGTGTAGATTATAGAGAGTTGAACACTGCCACTAAAAAAATTCACCTTCCACTGCCATTTGTAGACCAAGTGCTAGACTCACTGTCTAGTAAAAGCTATTTCTCCTTCTTGGATGGCTACAATGGATACAATCAGATAAAAATTGCCCCTGAAGATCAAGATAAGACCACTTTTACCTATCCATGGGGAACATTTGCTTACTCAATCTTTCCTTTTGGTCTATGCAATGCGCGAGCAACATTTTAGAGAGCAGTAATTAGTATTTTTGCTGATACATCTCATAGTTGTATGGAAATTTATATGGATGACTTCACTACCTATGGGGTTACATTTGAAGAAGCACTGGTAAATTTAGAAAAAGTATTAGAAAGGTGTAGAGAGAAAAAATTTTCTCTGAACAGTGAAAAGCACTTTATGATGATGCAAGAAGGTATTGTTCTACGCCATCATCTCTCCAAGGATGGACTTCAAGTTGACCCTGATAAAATTAAAGTTATTATGAATTTATAAACTCCTACAAAACAAAAGGATGTCAGAAGCTTCCTTGGCCATGCAGGGTATTATAGAAGGTTTATAAAAGATTTCAGCAAAATTTCCAGTCCACTATATGCCTTATTAACTAAGGATTCTGCATTTGATTGGACAGAGGCCTGTGAAGAATCTTCCTGTAGCTAAAGGAGTTGCTTACTAAGGCCCCTATTCTTCAAGGTCTAAAATGGACTTTGCCTTTTCATATACATGCAGATGCTTCTGATTTTAGCATAGGGGCAGTCTTAGCCCAAAAATAAAATTCAATTGAGCATGCTATCTATTTTATCAGCAAAAACCTTCAAGGTCCTGAGCTAAACTATACTGTTACAGAAAAGGAGTTGCTAGCAGTAGTGTATGCTTTGAATAAATTTAGGAATTATATCACAGATTATCAGATATTTGTTCACACCAACCATGCAGCAATCAGGTATCTGATGAGCAAGTCTGGCATCTCTAGTAGGTTGGCAAGATGGCTCTTATTGTTGCAAGAATTTGACATTACAATCATTGATACGCTAGGAAGAGCTAATGTTGTGGCTGATTTTTTATCAAGGCTTCATACAACCGCACCTGCTGAATAAGAAGTCATTGAAGATAGGTTCCCTGATGAACACCTATTTTCCATTGTTGCACACACTCCATGGTATGCAGACATTGCCAATTATCTAGCAGCAAGCAAAATACCAGCTCACTTCTCCCCAAAAGAAATGAAACTGTTAATTAAGAAAAGTTTTAACTTTTCATGGATTGCAAATTTTCTGTTTTACACAGGACTTGATCAAGTTATGCGAAGATGTGTAAGAGAAGATGATACTTATGATATCTTGCCTGCTTGCCATGATGAACCATGTGGGGGACATTTTGCAGCCAAGAGAACATCAATGAAGGTTCTTACAACAGGATATTATTGGCCAACATTACACAAGGATGTTGTATCTTATACAAGGAGATGTGACATATGCCAACGTATGGGAAGACCAACTAGGCCAGATGAAATTCCACTGTATCCACAGGTAATAGTCACCCCCTTTGATAAATGCAGAATGGATTTTGTTGGACCAATTGATCCACCATCAAATGGTAAGTCATACATTCTGGTT
>VDFB02358134.1:98271674-98384874 GCA_007258455.2 Sequoia sempervirens | reverse complement strand
AATATGAGACTTTTCTTCATTAATCTTTTGGCCAGAGGCTTTCACATAAATATCCAGAGCTCTTCGGAAACTAGTCACCTCCTGAAGTCTTGCAGCCCCCATCAAAGTTGTATCATCCACAAATTGGAGGTGTGAAGAAGGAGGGATACCGTGCCCCCACTTCCAACCTTGAATCAATCCCTGCCTAACTTGAGACTTGAGAAATCTTCCTAGACCTTCCGCCATTAGGATGAAAAGGTAGGGGGAAAGAGGATCCCCTTGCCTAAGTCCTCTAGTTGCAGCAAATAAGTCAGTAGGCTCTCCATTGATCAGGACCGCAAAAGAGGGTGAAGTAATGCAACTCATTACCCAACTAACCCACTCCTTTCCAAAACCAAAGGCTTGAAGAACTTTTTGAAGAAAGCTCCATCTGACCCTATCATAAGCTTTGGCCATGTCCAACTTTATGAACATGGCTTTCTCCTTAGAGGTAGCCATCGAGTGCACAGCTTCTGCCGCTATGATAACCCCATCCATAATCTGTCTTCCTGTAACAAAACCCCCTTGCTCCTCAGAGATCAGGTTACTGAGCCATGGCTTTAACCGTTCAGCTATCACTTTTGTAATTATTTTATACATCACATTGCACAAAGCAATAGGTATAAAGGAGTTAAGGGAGTTAGCCCCTTCCTTTTTTGGGATGAGAGAAAGGAACGTTGCATTCAAAGCCTTAAGCATCTGCTTATTGCTAAAAGATTCCTGTACCTCTTCAAAGAGGTCCATCTTGACTATATCCCAAAAAGCTTGAAAGAACTCTATAGGAAAACCATCCGGTCCCGGGGCTTTGCCCTTTTTCATTTGAAACACCACTGCTTCTATCTCAGCTAGAGAAATAGGCTTAATGAGGGCCTCAATCATTTCAGGAGTGACAATGGGGGGAATGCAGTCAAGAACCAAATCCTCCTCAACCCTAGCAGGATCCGAGTCTTCTGAGAATAAATTCCCAAAAAAACTAGTAACCTCCCTAGCAATCTCCCTATGAGAGTAAACCAGCGACCCTTCCGCCATCATGAGAGAATTGAGAACACTCCGATGTCTTCTATCCTTAACAGTGGAGTGGAAAAAATTCGTATTTTTGTCCCCTTCCTGGAGCCAATCAATCCTAGCTTTTTGTTTCCAAAAAATCTCCTCCCGTAGCTCCCATTCCTCCATGTCTTTTAGCGCCATAGCTTCTTCTCTATATAGCCCATCAGACAATACATGCTCTCGGATTTGACGAGTAATATTATCCACCCTTAACGGAGCTTCACGCTTTGCGACAAAGAGGTTGCCAAAGCACTCCCTGTTCCACCTTTTCAACTTGAACTTAACACACTGCAATTGCTTGACAAAGGAAAACATAGCTGTGCCATAAGCAGGTTTCCCTTCCCTCCACCAGGAAAACATATGATCCTGTAGAGATGCATCCCTCAGCCACATAAGCTGAAACTTAAAAGAAGGATTCTTTGTCATTTGGAACTTAGAAGCAGTCAAAAGAATTGGCCAGTGATCTAATCCTCTCCAGTCCAGAACCTCCGATCTGGTATTCCAACTATCCGCCATCCAGAAGCAGGATACCAAAAATATATCTAACCTTTCTGCTATCGCCTCCACCCCACATCTCCTATTATTCCAGGTGAACAACCCATTGGAGGGTGTAATATCCACCACCCTCAACCTTTCCATATTACTCCTCAAAAGACCTGCAGAATGGTCGAGCCTGGGATTACCTCCCCGTTTCTCCTCTAAGCTTAAAACTGCATTAAAGTCTCCTGCCAAAATCCAGGGGAACAAAGGAGCAAGAGAGCGAACATATCCTATATGTGACCAAAGCAAAGTTTTTCCCACAAAATCAATTGGGGCATAAACATTAGTGAAAAGAAGAATCTCACCAGTTTCACAACATGTGGCCACCAAGGAAATAGAAGATCTACTAGAAACCCACCAAAGTGGGACCAACTTGCGAGGATCCCATAAGAGAGCCAGGCCCCCGGAACATCCTTGCGCACCAATGCATTGACAAAGACATCTAGGCCAAATCTTAGTAGTCGTATACAACATCCTCTCAATAGATAACTTAGTTTCCTGAATAAAAACCACCACAGGCGAATGAGACTTAATCAACTCCCGAATAGCCTTTTGTCTAGGGATGCTATTCAACCCCCTTACATTCCATGAGAGAACAATCATTTCTGAGATAGAGGGAAATGAGAATCAATGGTCTTCACTGAGCCAAACTCCACCAAAGTCTCACCCACTAACTTCACTTTCTCCTGGTCTTTCTTCCGCCCCACCTTAAGAGGCTTCTCTGAAGCCTCTTTTCTAATGGTCTTTTGATGAATGCCTAAAATAGAAGGGGAACCCCTTCCTTTATTCTCTTCCTGTCGATCTTTCCCAGTGCTAGACTTGAGACGGGGAGGAGAAGAGGCCTCCTACAAATCCTTGTCCTCACTGGCTCCCAAATCCTCCATAGGCCCCACTGAAGTATTTGTGTCCATCTGAACCCCAAGCACTCCCTCCTGTGGACCAACCTGAGTGATGTTCGCATCCCCATCAATTTCCCCTGCCTCCAACAGATCTTGGCCCGTAGGCATATTAGCGATGGTTCCATCAAACTGTTCCAGGTCATCTAGCGCATCAAACCTATTGAAAACCTCATCTGTTTGTCTATCCTTAAAGGTCCTCTTTTGACCCCGACCCTTATTACGGCCTTTGACAGGAATGAAGCCCTCCTTGTCCTCCCTCATGGGGGCTTTCCCTTTATCTTGGTTAGGAGGTGCACTAGCCGACCCCCCTTTGGAATCCTCTGCAGGCTTTGATTTGGGACACATCCTCTGCAAATGTCCATATTCATGACAAAATCGACACCGAAACGGTAGCGTTTCATAATCAAGTTGTTGAATCCATGAACTTGACCCCAACCGAATTTCTACAGAATCAGGCAAGGGCTTATTCAAGTCAATTTCTACACATACTCGAGCATAGGTGATTACCTTCTTCTCCATAGTTTGTCTTGAAGGACCAACTGGTTTACCAAGGTGGCTTGTAACTAAGCTGAAAATGTCCTCTCTCTAGAATTCCAACGGAAGCCATGGTAACCGAACCCAAACCGGAACTCGTGAAGGAAGTTCATCAGTAGGATTGAACCCCACATGCCAAGGCTTAATAAAAAGACCCACTTGATTGTAGAAATAAGGTCCTCCTTCAAATACTTTATTCCTATCCGACATGCAAGAAAAAACTACTTGAAAATACCCATTAGCTGCCAACATTACATCCATATCACCCTCTGGAGACCAAGTGCGTCGAGCCCATGATTGCAAAAAAGGCAGAGACACCCGAATCCCTAGAAACTTACAAATCAAAGCGTGATTTGATAGATAGTTGATATCATCGACAACTGCTTCTAGTTGAATCTCAACAATCGGCCAAATGTCGCTCTTAGCAAGACACCCATTCACTTTTGTAGGTCGAAAACCTCCAGACAGATATGAGGCTTCACCCATTCCTGCTCCTGCCACACCATAAATTGGGTTCTCATGAAAAAGAATAGATGGACTGCATCCCGCCACTGAATCCTTAAAGGACAAACCAGTCCCGCCCGAAGAAACCCCTCCTGGAGCCATTCAAGATCCCACACCAAGAAACCCTGAAGGGAAGCCACACCCAAAACGCAGTAGAGAAGAAACACAACAAAGAAGAGAAAAAATTCCCACGCCCCAGCCAGAAACATAGAACCCTGAACAAGCCACTCCCAAACACCCCCAGGCAGCCATACCCCAGTCCCTGCAACAAGTTGCACGCCCAAAACCTCAGAAGAAGAATACACCCCCCGACAACTCAAAGAACGACCCCCCAGGCAAAAGAAAAAGCAGAGAAAGCGGATCTGTAGAAACCACAAACATGCACGCCTCCACCTTAACATGCTTGGTGGAGGCCTCAGCCTACTTGAAGAAATTTGGTCGTTCGTAATTGAATGAATTCCTTCACTAGGTTTATTTTATTTTTTTCTATTTGGTGAAATTTTGAAACTCATCTGATTGACATAAATTTTAGGGAAAAATAAGTGAATGTCTGTCGACCACCTAACCACAATAAAATGATAATATTTTTTAATAATATTTTAGATATAAGTAGATGATGTTTCCATAATGATGCATATTTTTTGTAATTTTTTCTAAGTAATAATTAATTATGATTTTTATTACAATTTTTAAAATATAAAATTAGCATAATAGAACCATATTAACTTGGTCAAAATTCATGATTCAATTTTCTATTTTTAATCTTCTGGTATACAAGCATAAAATTCGATGCATTAGGTTCCAAAAATGTGATACTATTTGAAAGCTAGATGTTTTTCAATCAGCCTATCAATTAGGAATTTATTCATAATTCAAATAGAAAATGAATGATAATTGTTTATTAAATTTAAATTAAATCATAATTTATATAATTGGTGGAAAGCTAAGAATCTCCTTTAAAACCCCTTTTTGTTGATTCAATTTTGGGTAAAAAATAGTTGTCAGCCACATGGGCCATCATATCACTTATATATCACCACTTTTTGGCCCATCATGCTCCTGGACATTCCCATATCACTATGTGTTTTCAAAAAACTTGCATATCTTATGTTTTGCATTAATAATTCATTCCCTTTTTTAGTTTATTGCATTTAGGACATTACATTTAGGCATACTGCATTCATATTTGCATTAGTTTTGAGTGGGGACTGTAGAACCAAGATCCTAGTACCTACAAAACACAACAAATAAACACATTAGAAGATTTAAATGCAAGCTAAGATCTATGTTCCCCATAAAATGCATTAACAATGCTCAAAAATAAGAATGAAAAGCAAGGAAGATAGATTGTTCAAATCCTATTAAAAAGCATGCAAACTCTTGATCTTATGGGGGAGTTGGTGCCAATTTGATGTGGAAATTATCCTTTTCCAAAGTCCTATGGAAGCTTTGACGATTTGATGGAGATGTGATCCACTTTGTTGAAGATTCAAGTGTGCTCCATGATAAAAAAAAAACCTGCAATAACCTAGCTATGACTTGATAAAATGGATAGAAATTGCTATGCTTGAGGATGGATTTTAGTATAGTAAGTTTACTCAAATTGTGGATGGTGAAATGAGGAAAGAAGCCTCTTATTTATAGAAGGACAAGATGGAGAATTTCCCAAAATGAAGCAATGTGGGACTAACTTTCAACCAATGGAAAGATGACACTTGTCAAGAGATGGGTGGATGAAGGATGTGCACATTTTGATGAATGTGCCCATAAATGCATATATTTGAAATTTGAAAATAGTGAAATGACAAGATGGATGAAGATTCAAATGGAGTAATGGCCACTTGGCTCAATGCAAAAGGACTTGTAAGGTGAAATAAATGTCTTGTTGGAAGGCTAAGTCCACTTGGAGGGATTTCAAATTTGAAGGAATATTCCTCTATTATGCCATGTTGAGAGAAAATAGAGATTTAATAAATTAATTAAATCTAATTTCATGAGCAAGTGGCAAAAGATAGAGGATGGGAAATGGATTACAATTTAATTAATTTAATGAGGTATTAGATGATGTGACAAATTTGACTTAGACTTCTGAGTTAATTTAAATCAAAAGATAAGAAGAATATGATTTTAGAGATAGTTAAATAATTTTTTTTTTATTTAACTAAACAGATGATTAGCTAGATTAAATCAAATAAGGTTTTAATTTATTTAATTTAATGAGATATACTTTACAGATTAATTAAATAAAATTGATTTATTTAATTATATAAAGAGCTAGGGTTAATTAGATCAGATTGATTGATTTAATTAATGAGAGAGAATGTCTTAATCAAATAAATGATTTATTTAATTAAGAGACGAAAATTGATGAATTTAATCAAATAAGGGTATTCGATTAAATGGTTAGACCGAGGGATGATTTGGGATGAAAATGGTGTTAGTTAATCAGGATCAAATGTGTAATGTCAATCAGTATATTTTATCTGTCTACAACCCGGACATTGCACATTTTGGCTCCATTTCTCTCCTTTTAGGTGAAAAACCCTAGAAGAGTAAGAGAACCCTTGGAAGCTAAAATCTTCATTCACATTTTGGTGAACCTTCCTTTAGAATACTTTCTTTTCTAATTTTAGAGTCCATCATCCTAGAATTAGCTTGGACTAAAATTGCATTGCATTTTGTAGTAGTTTATTTGCATTCTAAGGTTTTCAAATTTTGCATTAGTGAAAGTGCATATAGTTTGCATTTTTGCATCTTAAATCATTGAAAAACATTTGAAAACTACATTTTCATTTAGTATTCAGGTCATACAAACTAAAAAGCATCAAAATCAATTGAAAATTTTGAAAAATCCTTAATTGGGACTAATTCGCCATTCTGGGTGACTTAGTCCCAGTCCAGTATTTTCACTATTTGTTATAGCATTAGAAACCTCATTTTTGTGCTTTCTAGGCCTCCTAGTATCATATACTATAAGTCTAGAAAGTTTTGGGAACATTCGTTTCATGCATCTAGCTCAAAAAAATCAATTTAGGGTAGTCATTTTTTAAAATCTTTTCAATTAAATGCATTGATGAGCCTTAAATATGCTCATAGTTTAAAACTTTTGATACTCTTACTTCTGTTATTAATAGTTGTTTAAACCTGTTGATTAAATAATTTTCGGGTGGTATCCTGTAGCATCGAATTCCATATTCCTGTAGCTCGACAACTTTATTAATTACCTTTTTGACCTCCCGCATGGCTGATGTATGCTTATGATTTTGGATAATGGAATAAGATTAACGTGTGATTAATGAATGGATGTTGTGTCTCTTGTGTGTATGCTTTCCTTCGCCTTTGTCACTTATTGCAGGTTGTTGGAGGGAGAAAAAGCTGATCAAGCACAAAGAATCTCAGCTTTGTTGAAGAAGTTGTTCTAGTAATAACTCTTTGACTAAATCTTTGGGAAGGAGCTTTAACAGTCCTTTGATCTAGGGAGTGTGTAATGCTATATTCTCTCTGGGTCACATCAAGCAGATAGACTTTCATTTATGAATATATGTTCTGTGGATTCAGAATGTATTTATGATCACGACTCCCTTTGTTAGTTAGTTAGCTATCTTTTCATTTAAATAACCATTCCTCCTGCATGAGTGAATGAGGATGAAACACTATGTGTTAAAATTAAGTTGAATAAGCAATAGAGTTTTGTGTTAAGTTTTATTTTCAAACAAAGTAATCGATGTATCCTAGTTTTGAGTATGAATAAAATTTGATGAAGCTTTGAGTCAACTTCTTGTGTAATATAATTGATGCTTGCTAAGGGGGCCCACTTAGTAAGAATTCTATAGCAAGTTGTTGTAGTTAACTATTCATTTCATGTTGATTACTAGTTTAGAATCTATTTCTGTAGATTTCAACACAAACTCAGCCTTGTATTGTTCCTGCAGCATCAGGAATCCATCCCTATGTCTGTTCCTGCAGCATAAGGCCAGTTCACGGTTTTTCTTTTAATAATAGCTGCTATGATTTCTGTTTTAGTCGAGTTGTGTTTGAGTTAGAAAGCTTTGCGTTGCATTTCTTTTAAGCATTTTTTTTCTATAGATGGTGACTGGAAACTTGTTCTTAGTGCACATACCATGCTGCTCCATTTCAAGTATACATCCCCTAGTTTGATAAAGTAAATGAATGACCATGAGAAGATGTTAGTCGCCTATTGGAATGTCCAATTTCCAAGTTTAGTTCTACTCTGACTTTTATATCCTTTTGTAGGTGTGACCATTTTTGGCGCTGTTGTCGGGGATGGTGTCAATCTCAGAACCTGCTATAGTCATTGTTAGTAGTAGTTTAGACAGTTTTTAAAAATCTTTTAAAATACCATTCATTTTCATTACATGCATAGAAGGAGAGATGCTTAGGGAAGATTTTTCCCCAACCTACTATTCATTGCCAAGAAAACTGAACCAGCTTATAGCCTATTTGGGGATGAAAGAGACTTAGATTCTAACCCATTTGCTGAAGATTTGTGTGCTGACTTGCTATTCGGCCCCATTTGACGAAGAACTTGAAGAAAATCCATTTGCTCCTATACTTGGTCAAGTGAACATGACACGTAATCCACCGAATCGACCTCCTGCTTTTGAATTCCCCATTACTCCTCAACAAAACAATGACAACCTTAAGAATATTCCTTCTTCATTACTTCCCAAGTTCTATGGCTTAGTCACAGAAGCCCCATAGACCTTCTTGTTCGAGTTTGATATCCTCTGTCATAGTTATGAATACACTTTAGATGCTCACAAACTAAAATTGTTTCTTGCTACCTTGAATGAGGGAGCTCTCAGATGGTTCATGAGTTTGGGAAGGGGTGTTGTCGATAGTTGGCCAGCCATGCAAACAAATTTTCTTGAGAAATACAAGGAATACTGTAAGAGTGGCAGTAAAGGTGATGACATATTTTTAATTCAATAGAAGGAAGATGAAAGTCTAGAGGATTATATATCAAGATTCATGTTTTCTTTGAAAAAGAATTCAGACCATACTCTTAATGAAGAATCTCATAAATTACTTTTTTTAAGGGGAATCAATAATACCTGCATAGATGCCTTGGACCTGATGGAAGGCAGTGATATCACTCAAGCATCTTGGGATGATCTCATGGAGATATGTCTCAATTACTCCTGAGAAAATGTGAAGAAGGGTAGAGGTCATCATGCTATAGTGGGAAAGTCTTCTTCTAGTGGAGTTTCCTAGATGGAGATCACAAATTTTCTATCTGATTTCAAGCAGGATATCATTAACAATATGGCTACACAACTGGACACTATGCAAGCTCGGAAGAAACATGAGGAAGTTGAAGCAATCTTCGCCGAGTTTTCTCCACATTGCATACAGAAGAAACGTGACTGCAGATGCAAGATGGTGGCTAATCTGGAAGCTAAGCAATTACCTATTGACTTTAAGCTAGTAGAAGGTGATGATGATCAAGTGTTCTTTGTTGCACAAAGGAGACCATGGGCTCAAAGACAAGGTATGCCTTAAGACCCTTTGACTTTTGGTAATCTTTATTCTAGCTATAATAATCAATGGCAAACTACAAATGGACCACCACCACCTTGGAATATTTCTCAACCACCTTGGCCTAACTATCAGACCCCTCAATGGAAATCTCCTCAAGGAGGTTGGGAGCAGCTACAAGGACAATGGACCCTACCCCAAGGTAATTGGTAGCAGAATCTTCAATGGAGAGGTTTTCAGCAATGGTAGAATCAGTCCCCTAGGTTCCTGCAGCTTCCACAGCCACAACCTCAGGCCCTCATGCCACCTCCTGCAGCAACTGCCACAAATACTGGCCCTCCAAAACAAACACCTATGCCTACTGAGCCATTGCCAAATCCCAATAATAAGCAATAGTATGAACCACAATAGCCCATGTATTTTGTTGAAGCCAACCAATATCTGGATTATTCCTTAAACATTAATGGTATCCATTTGAGGTTTGGAACCACTCTTCCTGCTCCAAAACTACCTCTAATTATTGAGATACAAGATTCTTCCCCTAAAGAACCTACTGCACTTGCTAATCCTACTGAGCATATGCCTATAACGGATACGGTTTCTAAGGAGCCTATTTTGCAAAGTTAAGACAAACCACCTTTTCCTTAGAGGTTACAAAGTACAACACCTAAATCCCTGGAAGAACCCACTTTTCACATTCTGGATTAGCTAAAGAATGTACAAATTCAAATTCCTTTATTTTAGGCCATTAAAGATGTTCCAATTTATGGAAAAGCCATTAAAGAGGCCTGTTTGAAGAAATTTGGATGGAAGAAAAAGGATCCCCAAACAATTCATGTCTTAGGGAAATTGGCTAATATAATGTTGGGAAATGTATTCATTCCAAAGTACACTGACCCTGGAAGTCCTGTAGTTCAAATACATATAAATGGCCAAATTGTAAGTAATGTTTTGATTGAATTTGGTGCTGCCATCAATGTCATGACCGAGCATACTATGGACTACTTGAACATCCTAAAAATTCGGTCTACACCTATAGTCCTATAGCTTGCCGATAGCTCCACTGTCACACCTGATGGAATGGTGGAAGATGTAATTGTCACTCTTGAATCTTGGGAGTATCCAGCTGATTTTACAATATTATCTACTAAGGCAAATTTAGGAAGATACCCTGTTATCCTAGGTAGACCATGGTTAGCATCTGCTGATTCTTTTATAGGATGTCGTTCTAAAAATATGACTATTTCTAATGGACAGCCCACAAAAAAATTGGCTTTGTATCCGCCTGCTAGACCTCAACTAGATTTGTCCCAACCTGTTTGGCCAGATGTGGGGGAAGAAACTGAAGAAGCCAATTCGTTGGTTCAATTAATGATGCTCCAAACTAATCCATTCTCACAACTTTAGATTGAGGATGCCTTGCTTTTTCAAATTCTACATTCTAACTCTGATACAGGTAGTTTATCTGATCCAAATAGTAGTCATCTATAAGGTTTCTTGTAGCAACTAAATTCTTAGAGTTTGCTGCCTAAATTTCCTGCAATTTTTCATAACTTACTTCCACAAGAGGTACAAACATCACCTGTAGATTCTATGAGTGATCTCACTAAGTAGATAGAATTGTCTCCAAGTCACTATTTGAATATCAATAGCAAGCTGTCACAATCTCAATAGGATGTCCTACTCAAAATGCTGCAAGATCAGCATAAAACTTTTGCATGGGAATATGGTCATATGAAAGGAATAGATCCTCAAATTTGTACTCATAGGATCTATATCAAAGAAGACTATTTACTAGTTAGGCAGCCTCAAAGAAGAATAAATCTAGCACTCAGAGAAATAGTTAAGAATGAGCTTCAAAAGTTGCTTGATGTTAGTTTTATCTACCCAATCTCTGACAGTTAGTGGGTCTCTCCATTAGTTATTGTCCCTAAGAAAGGTGGAAAATGGAGAGTGTGTGTAGATTATAGAGAGTTGAACACTGCCACTAAAAAAATTCACCTTCCACTGCCATTTGTAGACCAAGTGCTAGACTCACTGTCTAGTAAAAGCTATTTCTCCTTCTTGGATGGCTACAATGGATACAATCAGATAAAAATTGCCCCTGAAGATCAAGATAAGACCACTTTTACCTATCCATGGGGAACATTTGCTTACTCAATCTTTCCTTTTGGTCTATGCAATGCGCGAGCAACATTTTAGAGAGCAGTAATTAGTATTTTTGCTGATACATCTCATAGTTGTATGGAAATTTATATGGATGACTTCACTACCTATGGGGTTACATTTGAAGAAGCACTGGTAAATTTAGAAAAAGTATTAGAAAGGTGTAGAGAGAAAAAATTTTCTCTGAACAGTGAAAAGCACTTTATGATGATGCAAGAAGGTATTGTTCTACGCCATCATCTCTCCAAGGATGGACTTCAAGTTGACCCTGATAAAATTAAAGTTATTATGAATTTATGGCTCACAAAATAAAGGATGTCAGAAGCTTCCTTGGCCATGGGAATTATTATAGAAGGTTTATAAAAGGAATTTGTGACCAAATTTCAGGTCCACTATAACATAGGATACTGATTGAATGGAGGAGCTGTGAAGAATCTTCACAGCAATAAAGAGTTGTATTTATTCTTAAGGTCTAAAATGGTTTGCCTTTTCACATATACATGCAGTACTTAGGATTTTTTAGCATAGGGCAGTCTTATTAAAATAAAATTCAATTGAACATGCTATCTATTTATCATTGAAAAACCTTCTAGGTCTGAGCTAAACTATCTTTTATTCTGAGAGAAAAGAGTTGCTAAGCAGTGGTGCTGTGCTTTGAATAAATTTAGGAATTATATCTGGATTATCGGATATTTACATTCCTGTATGTAATAATCAGTGTCGATGAGCAGAGATGTCGGCATCTGGTAGGTTGACAAGATGGCTCCTGTTGTTGCAAGAATTTGACATTACAATCATTGATAAACCAGACAGAGCTAATGTTGTGGCTGATTTTTTATCAAGACTTCAAACAACTGCACTTGCTGAACAAGAAGTCATTGATGATAGGTTCCCTGATGAACACCTATTTTCCATTGCTGGGGACAAATTTTATTTTACAGGACTTGATAGTATATACTTGAATGTGTAGAAAGAATGATACCCATGATATCTTGCACAACACCATGACAAACCATATGAGAGACATTTTAAACCAAGAGAACAATATTGAAAGTTCTTACTTGAGGAATGGCCATTAGCCAACATTACAAGATATTTATGTATCTTAACACTACAAGATGTGACATATACCATATTAATAGGAAGACCAACTAGGCAGGATAAATTCCATGCTCCCTGGTAGTACTGATAAATAGAATGATTTTGTTGGACAATTGATCCTACATCCAAATATGTGAAGTCATACAGTATTAGTTTATGATTATGTAACAAAATGAGTTGGTAAAAGAAACAGCAACCATACTTGTATTCTTCAAGTTTATTTAATTCTATAAACAATTTTATTAGATTTGGTTCAAAGAGCGCTGAAAACTTGATCAGACTCAGTTTACATCCAATTTGATCACTGCACTAATGAATGACTATAAAATCAAGCATAGGAAGTCCAACCCCTATCACCCTCAAGCCAATGGTCAAGCGGAGGTTACAAACAGGGAAATTGAGGCAATCCTAACAAAGGTCGACTCCATGGGAAGGAATTGAGTGGTAGACATCACTAAAACAATCACGTTCTATTTGCATGGAGACAACAACAACAGTTTACACCATTTAGGCCTTTATGGGAAAACAACCATGCTGTGTTAATTTGAACATAAACTTTGAGGTTATCTTGAACTCAATGGAACATTCTATGACCTGAAGGAGATGTCTGATACAGATGAAATGAGAAAAGAATTTCAACTTATCTGAGCTATGGCTGTGGGAAATGTACGATCAACATCAAAATAAACCATTCTCTGGTGGGCTATGATTCTAGATATCAGAAAACCGAATTAAGCTCTGTGGTTGGCTTGAGTCCTATGAAGTTGAGAATGTGTTTGACCATTATTTCGATCTGTTGCCATTCAATCTAGCTCGTTTAAATTTCTAGTTAATGGACACTTAATTGGGTTGTATTATAGCCGACATCAAGGAAAGAGTTCAGAAAAGGTTTTCAATTGGTCTTCTGGAGAGAAAAAGACTTAGGCCTTTCTTTAACTTCTCTTTAAGAGTATTGTGTTGACTGTATAATAAGTTTTGTTAAAAAAAAAAAAAACCACTTTTCTCCATTTTTTTCACCTATCACATCATTCATTCCTTTATCTGCCATGTCATCCATATTGCCACTCCACCTCATTCATGCATTAAATCTCCTAGCTATCATTTCATGATACGTTGTTGTCCTTTATGGCATGCTCGAGAACTAAATTCAAGGTACGCGAAATCTTTTCATTATCACATAATTTATTCTTTCTTTTTATTCATTTATTGTAATGTATATGTTAGTCGTAATTGCATGCTTTAAACTTATCACCCTGCACATGTGAGGACACATGTTGAATGCTAAGTAGGGGGTGGGGGTATTCTAATTTATAATTTTTCGTGTGCCAAATTTACGTTTGCCAAAATAGTTATGTTCTTGTACTTTCTAAAGTACAATTGCGAAGCCATATCCTAAGAACAAGCTAACTACTTAGTTTAAATAGTTATTAAAATTATTTTATGCAAATATCTAGTTGTTATTCTTGGTAAGAAAAAGGAAGTGCAGTAAGGAAGAAGAGTCTTTTTCAAGCTTTCAGCATCAGTCTAAGTTTTTGTTTTAAGGGTTTTTGATCATGGGTGGCCAACTGGTGAGGCACGAGCTTGTGGCTCATGAGGTGTTGACATAGGATCCTCAGTTAATGCAAGCATTCACTAATTGTGGATGGTTAAATTATTTCTTGAGAATTGATTCTTTTGATGAAGAGGCTACAGGCGAATTCTTAAGAACATTTTCGAAAAATGAGGCTATAGTATGGGGCTTGGCAATGGCTGTGACAGAGGAAAGAATTGCAGAAGTTACTGGATTACCGGTAGTTGGTGAAAATTTTCCTGTTGGAAGGGATGTTGTCTCTGTTAGGGCAGAGTTTATCCTACCAACTGATGGGTCTTTGTAAATCTCAAAGCAAGGGTGCAAAAGAATGTCCCTACCTTATCCATACTATGAATACGCCATCTTTATAATCAGGTATTTAACTTGTGAAGGGCGCTTCTCTTACCTA
Organism: Sequoia sempervirens; assembly: GCA_007258455.2. Lineage (NCBI taxonomy): Eukaryota > Viridiplantae > Streptophyta > Pinopsida > Cupressales > Cupressaceae > Sequoia > Sequoia sempervirens. Next base: position 98,370,587 of record VDFB02358134.1, on the reverse strand, counting down.
CATTCATATCATTTCAAATTGTTAAGTCATATGAGACATGGACTAGCAGTGAATGTTCTAAATTTCTTGATAAACCTTTTGCAAAGTAGTGCACACGAAACCCAAAAGGGTAAAGGAAACTATGTCACACATCATGCCCTAATAAAACTTTTGATTGAGCGATCTTTAAGGGATGTTTCACCTCTTTCTTGGAATGAGTTTGTTGCCTGAAAAGGTCTTCAACTGCCTGAACCCCCTAGGGCACTACCTGTGCAACCTAGAAGAAAGAAAATGAGAATTGAGTCCATAAGTACAAAAATAGAGCAAGAATCTACTGCTCCTATAGCTTCTATACCAATGTCCTCTACCGGTGTGCAAAGAAGGTCTGCCGCTAGGAGAGAAAAAGGAAACACAATTGTAGGTGAGTCATCTGGGGTAGGGAAGACTCCTAATTCGGACCCACATACTCAGAGACAAAAACTTTTTTCCTCATCCTCTCTTGCAGGGTCTTCGCCTGTCTCTGTCTCTCCTACAGCAACGCGCGTTAATACTCCAATATCTTCTTCCCCTACCAAGTCTAGATCTTCAAGACCAGCTAGGAAGAGGACTACTAAGGAAGCATCCTTTGTTACTACTCCTTATGCAAAACTACCATGAAGGAGTTCATTGAGAAAGCAGTCTAAGCCTAATACAACCTCCGTTCAAATAGAAACTGTCATAATATTGGAGGACTTTGCTGAATCAGGTCATGATAACTCCCTGGGTATGTCTACAAATGTCCCACAAAGCTCCTCTATTATTCCTAAGGCAGCACAACCCAGTAATGTTGATAAAGGAAAAATGTTGAGTCTGGATGACTTAGCTTGTGTGGCTGAGAAAATTTCTGAGGAAGAACAATCTTCTCCCATGCAGCAACAAGGCTTCATCCTGCAACAAGAGGATTTTGTCCTACAGCAAGAAGAAGGTGTGCTTGAACTGCATGAAATACCCTATGATAATCCATTGCCCACTAAAGTTTGCACAGATTTAGTTGTGTACAAAAGGACTCTACTGATTGCATACTTGGAATTTCTGAAAGTTAGTCAGAAGCCCGTGTCATTCCAGACTTTATGTTTTCGCCATTTCGCCAAAACTGAAGTCCAGCAAAGTTTATGGGAAGAGGAAAAGAAAAGCTGCAAAGGGAAAATGAAAGGAAAAAGCAAGAAATTCAAGATATGTAGAAGAAAATGGATGAAATGATGGAAATAACTGGAAAAATAATGGAGTGTAGGCCGCCACCCAAAGTATATGAAATGTGCCTCAAGGAACAGTTTCTTTGGTTCAAACTAATGAGGATCTCCAGAAATTTGGATCCCGATATTGAAACAACCAAGGAATTTTATTATGCTTATGAAATGGACCCTAATTGGTTGAAAAACTCCATGTGGGGACTTTATTTACCTGGTTATTTAATTCCTATAGAAACTAAATGGAATCCACTCCTTTATATAGGTGATATCCATCTAAGAGCACTTATGTCTTAGGTTGCAAATGAGGTCAATTATGGGAGACAATTGGAAACATATGAAGAAGACGAAATAGATGAACCTATTCTTCTAAGAACTGAGAGTTTAGACCCACACACAGTTTTAAGAACCTGGCTTAAAGTTACTTATGGATCAAATCACCCTTAGGAAAGAGAAAATTTTTGACATCAGACAACAGGTATACAGTGAGTTCAAAGAGCAGAAATATATATTTTGGAAAATCGCCTCTTCCAGGATTGAGGCAAGGTGGGAGAAATTGATGGTTGGTCTAAGAAAGACAGAGCCTCATAGCCCTTTGAACTTCACAGTAGCACTCAGGAGAATAGAAAGGTACATGCAACTGGGTTTGCAAAGTAGATTTGAATTATGGATGTCACTGACCTTCCAACCCCTAGTTTTAATGTGGCTGCTCTATCCCTACCAAGCCAAGGAAATCAATGAAGAAATAGAAAACCGCAGATTTGAAAGATGGCAATTTACCCGAGGTTTTTACTACAAGTTTGGAACTTCGCTGTAGGGTCATGCTTCTCCAAAAAAAATTAGGGAAATAACAAGGAATGTCAATACTAGAGGACCAACATTATGATAAGTAGGGGGCAGAATGATGAGTCTTAAATATGCTCATATTTTGAAACTTTTGATACTCTTACTTTTGTTATTAATAGTTGTTTAAACATGTTGATTAAATACTTTTCGGGTGGTATCCTGTAGCAACGAATTCCATATTCTTGTAGCTTGACAACTTTATTAATTACCTTTTTGACCTCCCGCATGGCTGATGTATGCTTATGATTTTGGATAATGGAATAGGATTAACGTGTGATTAATGAATGGATATCATGTCTCTTGTGTGTATACTTTCCTTCGCCTCTATCACTTATTGCAGGTTGTTGGAGAGAGCAGAAGTTGATCAAGTGCAAAGAATCTCGGCTCTGTTGAAGAAGTTGTTCCAGTAATAACTCTTTGACTAAATCTTTGGGAAGGAGCTTTAATGGTCCTTTGATCTAAAGAGTGTGTAATACTATATTCTCTATGGGTCGCATCGAGCAGATAGACTTTCATTTATGAATATCTATTCCATGGATTCATAATGTATTTATGATCACGACTCCCTCTGTTAGTTAGTTAGTTGTCTTTTTCATTTAAATAACCATTCCTCCTGCATGAGTGAACGAGGATGAAACAGTATGTGTTAAAATTAAGTTGAATAAGCAATAGAGTTATGTGTTAAGTTTTATTTTCAAACAAAATAATTGTTGTATCCTGGTTCTGAGTATGAATAAAATTTGATGAAGCTTTGAGTCAACTTCTTGTGTAATCTAGTTGATGTTTGCTAAGGGGGCCCACTTAGTAAGTATTATGTAGCAAGTTGTTGTAGTTAACTATTCATTTCATGTTGATTACTAGTTTAGAATCTATTTCTGTAGATTTCAATGCAAACTCAGCCTTGTATTGTTCCTGCAGCATCAAGAATCCATCCCTGTGTTTGTTCCTACAACATAAGGCCAGTTCACAGTTTGTCCTTTAATAATAGCTGCTATGATTTATTTTTTAGTCGAGTTGCATTTGAATTAGAAAGCTTTGTGATTCATTTATTTTAAGCATTTTTTTTGTATAGATGGTGACTGGAAACTAGTTCTTAGTGCACATACCGTGCTGCTCTATTTCAAGTATACATCCCCTAGTTTGATAAAGTAAATGAACGACCATGAGAAGATGTTAGTCACCTATTGGAATGTCCAATTCCTAGGTTTAGTTCTGCTATGACTTTTATATCCTTTTGTGGGAGTGACCATGCATCATTAGATCTAGAAACATTCACATTTATAAAATTTTGCATAACATGGCTAAAATTACTTTTTAATTCTTCATACACAATGTTTTTATTCATAATTTTTTGCATAAGTTCTATGAAATTTCTTTTCATTCTTGCATATACATTGTTTGCATTCCTAAAAATTTTCATATATTGGATAAAAATGTTTTGCATCTTTGGATATACATTGTTTACATTGCTGAAACATTGCATGAAATGGATACAAGTGCTTTTCATTTTTTTTCAAACAATGTTAGTGTCTTACATATCTAGACATAATAGGAAATATTTCATATCCCATCCCTATGAGAGTGTTTTAGTGAAAGAGAATACAACCTTGTACATTCCTAATGATCAAAGTTGTTCTTCTCCTAATATCTCTCCTATTGGCAAAGAGGATGCTTTGGTAGAATAATCAATTAATGATATTTTTTAGAATCCTAGTTGCTTCTCTCCTCTTACCTCTCTTAGAGGACAAGAAAATACAACCATAGGTAATCATGACAATAAAATTTCTCTTTATCCTACTATCTTTCATTGTTGTGAAGAAGATACTTTGATGCTAGAAAACATAATCAATGAAGGTCATGAAGAATTTAGTGGTCCACTTCACTTAGTGAAACCATTATTGATCAAGAAAATTCCACCATTGATCATTCCCCTACTTGCGATGAAGTCATTTTAGAAGAACCAATCAATGAATGTGAAGAACATTTGATTTGTAGTTCTCCTAACCACCATCCTCCTAGGGATAATATCATGGTGCAAGAAAATCACAACAATATTTATGTCTCTTCTTTCGATAACAATAAAAATATGCTTCTATATTTCCCTTTATTAGAGATATATCCCACCAAGACCATCGACGTTATCAATGCACAAGTGTTTGTTAGATCCCCCAAGATCAATGGACCTCATACATACCCCATTGTACATCCTTAGAACCCTCTAATTCTCTACCCACCTTCACACAAACAACAAACTCAAAACCAATCTGAACTCATCCTTTACCCACCATCACACAAACCTAAAACTCACAAAAAACCCAAACTTATCCTCTAGCCACCTCAAAATAATGTGTCACAGCAACCAAATCCTCATACCATTGGTCATACATATCACACTAGACATAATCCACAACCAAGTCAACCAACCCCAACCTCCTTACCTTTTCCCAATTCTATACTACCTAGTGCTCCTGATCAATTAAGGGAGTATGATCTTTTCCAACAACTTAAGAGCACTCTCGCAAAGATATCCCTATGGGATTTACTTCAGAATTCACCTAATTATCACACTATGCTTCAAACGACCTTACAAAAAATTCCTATCCCTTCTAATGTGCAACCAAATGACATTGTAGACCTAAATCAAGGATTGATTATTGGCATTTTTTTCCACCAAAGTGAACTCCTCCCTTTGGAAGTTCAAAAAAAAATGATGCTTTCTTAATCATAGCTTAATACAATAGGATAGGGATAAAGCAAACCCTTGTTGACAATGGCTATTCCCTTAATGTGTGTAGCATAAACCTTTTGGATAGGATTCATGTGGATGAGTCAAAAATTAAACCTATCTCCCTATCTATCACGGGATTTGAAAATGTAGGAGAACAACCATTGGGTGTGATTACTCTACCTATTACAGTTAGATAGGCCACATTACAAACACTGATCCATGTCATGCCACATCACCTTTCATATAATCTTCTTTTAGGAAGACCATGGATTCATGAGATGAATGCAATTCCTTCAACTCTTCATCATAAAATGAAATATGTTTAAAATAACACATTCTACATAGTTGACACTGATCATGAGCCTTATAGTGTTTTGCAACTTGATCAAAACAAAGAGAACCCCTTCAAAACCTTAATCCCAAATACACAAGTCGAACATGTGCAACAAAAATCTAAAACACAACATATTGAACAAGTCAAAAAGCTATCAGATGATGATTGGGGTTCCTTAGATTTCACACCAACATTCATGGGAGAATTTAAGATCACAATAAAATACTCTGACAAGGGAAATGAAAAAATATTCATGTCAACACAGAACATGAATGACACTTCGAAAGCATCCAAATCAACCACTTTAGAAGAAGAAGAAAATTACACAACAAACTTTGATGAACTTAATCATGAACAACCATCGGATCCAAAATTGATGAAAAATCTTTATGGAAAAGGTTATGAGCTTATGAAACAACTTGGATATAGTGGAAAAGGACATGGTACTAGAGAACAATGAATTTTTATCCCCATCAATCCTAACACACAAGAAATAACTCATGGTCTTGGTTATTGTCCATTAATAGAAATCACCAAGCCTTCACTTAACATGAATACTATCACACAAGATTCCTCTAATCCAAATTTAATAGTAGTGCATCCTAAACTGATAGACACTAATGGTTTTGAAAGTTATTCTTTCCAAGAAATTAAATAAACAAAGAAATATTCGTTTAATGTAAATGTCATCTCACAAAATGCTAAGGGTTTGAGTTCATTAGATTTTGCACCCTCCTACAAAGGATAGAACAATTCTTGCAATCTAAAGAGTCTTGTGTAGATATGAAATCTTGTACATCTAAGCAAGATATATCTTTGTCACAAACTATAAAAACACCTTCCACCATTGCTCAAGAGGGTATCTTGTCAAAAATCCTCCAAGATAACTTGATAACTCTTCCACCAAGAACTCAAAAGAAATTCTATTACAAGACTTCATTTTGTGCATACCATAGAGTTCATGGTCATTCCACTAATGAATGTAAAGATTTGAGTAGTAAAATCCAACATCTTAAGAATTTTTGGTGCTCTCCCTTATGAGGGGGTACATCTAATTCCTTTAATTGATATTGATTTTCCCTCTAGCATGCATGATTTTGGCTCACCCTTGTCCTGCACTAAGTGGGGGCAGGGGGTTGGGCAGCCTTGTCCTTATACGTCACTTGTCGTTACCTCTTTTGGCTAGTAATTAACCTTTCATGAACATATAAGAGCAAGCTTGGGATGTGGATGACATGCCTTAAGTTGGATCGCACGTGACATACTACCCTTTTCAAGAAATAGCTTATAGGAAACATATGACTTAGCATAGGGCTTTTCGAGTAAGCTCTCCTATTTTCTTCTTCTACTGTAAGGCACTTGCTCATAGTAATAGTGTTAGTAACCACTTTAAAGTGAGGTCATACATTGACACTCTTATTTCATTGTGCGATTTCTTTCTTCTTATGATGCGTCCTTTTTCTTGGTGGTGTCATTGGTCTTGATTCCCTCCAAGAGCATGATACTTCTTCAACACATCCTCTCTTGGAAACATTAAGCACAATTTTCCCTAAGATGAGACCTTGCATGAACTAAGCAAAATCCATTTGAACATTCTTTACACTATCTTGCATTTAAAATTTCTATGAGTGTCAAGCATACAAAGTTTTTCTTACCTCATAGAGCTTGAATATCATTTGTCCATGGTGCCTTATTAAATTTATCAGGAGGTATAACTTTGGTATGGTTAAGTGGGAATCCCATTCTGAGGCATGACTTTCTCCATAGCCACTCACATGTGTGTGTGAACATATTGGTCGTATGTGTGTCCCACCTTTTAGGAATTCTCACCTGGTGGACAACCAAGAGTTCTATCGCATCAAAGTGAGTGTTAATTTTTAGAAAAAAATCCTCGATCTAATCCATAATGTGTTGGAAAAATGGTTGAAGCTTGATCCACCTTTTCATCATGTATCTTGTTTTGATGTACATCATTCACCTTGTGTGTGTCCTTTTGCGCTTACGTCGATTTGAATTAGGATTTTGGATCCTGGGGGCTCAACCACCTTCTTCATCTTTGACATCCTAGACCATCCACATTGGTACGATTGAACCCTTCTTGAATGTCTAATTTAGTGCGAGTTTGAAGAAAGTTCAATCTCTCACTAAAGTGAGGGCTAACTGTAGACATGGAAAAAGTACCCCTTTTTTTCTCGCTTGTTATTGAAATAACTAATGACAAATTGGACTTAATGAGACCTTGATCTAGTGTTGTGATGAGCTTTACACATCCACACTAGGTCTTGGACCCTTCCAAATTGAATAAAATGCATCTAACAATGTCATGTAAAGGTGTTGTAAAGTGTTGTAAATGACTTTTACACCTCTCTAGACTTAATGGACCTATTTTTTCTGAATTAAATATTATAAAATGTATTTAATGGTATTCTTACATTAATATAAAAGGCTTGTAAACTAAACCTAATTCTAATCTAGTGTTGTAATGTGTATTACACGTTCACATTGGATGTTGTACCTTTCTAGGCTATGTGGACCTCATTTTAATGATGTGAATTGTATTTAATCACACTTTCACATTGAACTTTGTGTCCCTAGCCCTAATTACCCTTTACATCATCATTAATAGGCCCCTATGGCCCCATATTGTGCATCCTGAGGCTTATTTTGATCAAAGACCTGTCTAGAACAACCTAGAAGCATGTTTTGTTCATTCCCAAACAATCCAGCTAGAAAAAGAGCCCTTGTGGGACTAAGTCACCCATCTGGGCAACTTAGTCCCTACTAGGTGGGACTAAGTCACCCAGCTTGGCAACTTAGTCCAATTTGGGCTATTTTTTGTGGTTCAGGTAGGAAAAAATGGAATTTAAGTTTATTTTTCCTTCATGCCAATCTTAGGGATCAAATTAGGTGGATTGCATATCAATACAAGCCTGTAAACCCTAATTCATAATCATCTTAACACATTCATCATTTATCTTCTCTCTCAAGTCATGCAAGCTAGGGTTTTAGCATTCTCAATCATTAAGATAGCTTTTTTAGACATTCAAGGGAAGATTCTTCATCTTTTGTTGTAAAAAAAAAAGATCTATCATCATGGAAAGTCTCTAAATCCACTGCTTCATGCTTCATTGTCTTATTTCTTCATTTTGGTTTAATTACCTAAAAAGGGGTTCAACCAAGGCAAACTCCCATGCCCTAACATCCAACATTTATTTCTCTTTCATTGTGTGTTTACAGATTTAGGTATCTTGAAGACTTGGAAATCATTGAATATTAGGTTGAAGACTCATTGAAGAAATATCCTTGTTTGCAAAGCTGAAATATCCACTAAAAGTCACATTCAGGCTTGAAAATAAGAGTTTCAAAAGTGGACACCTATCAGGAACCAAAGTGTAGACCGAGGGCTTCCATTTACAATTTTGAATTTTCAAAAATTCAAAAGTGGAATGTGTCACCAAAAGTTGCAACTTAGTCCCTCTGAACCTATTTTTCAGAGGTTTTTGCATATTTGGATACCCATTTGGCCGAAATGGGCTCTAGAGCAGTTTTCCAGATTTGGGACTAAGTTGCCTAGATTGGCACAAGTGTCCCAATTAGCTTCTACATTAGGTTTTTCAGGATTCCAGACCTTCATTCAATTCTTTTTCAGCATCCAAGTGCACACCTTTAGTTTCATCAATTTTTGTTACAATCTACCTTCATTTTTAGGTATTTTTGCATATCACTATGTGTTTTCAAACAACTTGCATATCTTAGGTTTTCCATTAATATTCATCTTTCTTTTTAAGTTTATTGCATTAGGAAATTGTATTTAGACATTTTTCATCCATCCTTGCAATAATATTGACTGTTTTCATTACATTTTGGCCTATCTTTCTCCTTTTAGGTGAAAAACCCTAGAAGTGCAAGAAAGCCATTGGAAGCCAAAATCTTTGTTTGCAGTTATATATTTAATTAATTTAACCTTCACTTTTGTAGCCCACTTTAATTAAATGAATTTATATTTATTTAATTAATTAGCTTTATACCTAGAAACCTCCAACTAAATCAATTAACTAATTCCTAAATTTTTAATTGATTTAGGCTAATTAATCCCCACTACCCTTTTCTCCAATATTTAATTCCACTTTATCATTCAATTCTTGTCCATTTATTCCTAGCTATTAAATTCATTAACAAGGATCAAAATCTAAACTTTTCATCATATGGAAAGTATCCATCCCATGTTTATCTTCTCATATGTGAATAGATGTAAAATTCAAACTAACTTTGCATTTCATCAATCAATTTCATACATCTCCAAATCACAACCATTCACATAAGGATATGCCCTAGTGTTTCTCTAATAAAATCCAAAACTTATCCCTTATCCTTTATGTGACATTTGTCACATGACTACAACTTTGAGCCAAACACTAATCCTTAGTCAATCTTAATTCGACACCAACCAATCAACCTTTGCCCTTGATTTTTCTTTTAAAATATAATAAATGAGTAACCTCTCATCCCATTTGAGCATCTAGTCTCATCACAACCTTATGTTACTAAATATTCTATCTATTCCATCTTCATCATATCTAAACATGCTATCCATTTTATCTCCTATCATCTTAATCCTTTTATCATGCTAATAGTTTTATAAGTAACCACATTCCATGCATGAAAGAAGAAGATCAAGATAGTGTTAAGTTTAGTTCCTCTTCTAGCTCAATTAGAGGGCAAAGGATTCAAAAAGGTAAAATGTTCCATTATTTCTTTGAATCTTAATGTCATTTTTCTTATCTTTATTTTGGTACACCTAATGGGAACCCTATCTATAAATCTATTTTTTTTTAGCTTTGTAAGTTTTTTTATAGGTTCTAGATTTGTACTTGTAATTATGTTTTATCAATTTCATTCTAGAATGATACTTCTAATCCATAATTCAATGCTTATTTCTTTTGGTTCAATGATTCTACTTGTTATTTACACACTTGCACTGTGAATTTTAGTGATTTTGTTTAATACACTAGTTCTTATGTCTCACATAGTTTTAATTTAGATATGTGTATTTTTTTCTAACATTTTTTACCTTTCTATGCATATTTTTTCTTTCTAACATTTTTTTTTTGTAGGTATTAGAATTTTTCTTAGGTTCTTTACATTAAATGCAAACTCTAGTATTTCTTTAGGTTTTCTTCTCATATATTGTTTGTAGGTTCTATTTTTTTCAGTATGATGACTTTTTATATGTTTCTAGCCATTTTATTCCATTTTAGCACCTATGTTTAGTGGTTTAGCACATCTATCTATAAAACTACACTTCCCTATGTGCAAGATCATGATGGGCCAAAAAGTGGTGATATGATGGGTATGTGTAGGGTATGTGGATGACGACTTTTATTTTTACCCAAAATTGATGAAACGAAAATGGTTTTTAAAGGATATTCTCAGCTTTCCACCAATATAAATTATGCTTTACTTTGAATTTAATAAATAATTATTATTCATTTCTATTTGAATTATGACTAAAGTCCTAATTGATAGGTTGATTGAAAAACATCTATAGCTTTCAAATGGTATCACATTTTTGAATTTGAAACATGCATCACATTCTATTCTTTTCATACTATAGGATTAAAAAATAAATAAATTTCATGAATTTTTGACCAAGTTAAATTTTGGGACATACGAGTTTTTATATTTTTAAAATTTGCAATAAAAATTCATAATTAATTATTTACTAGGAAAAAAATTACAAAAAATATATGCATCACATTGGGACATAAGTCCTCTACTTATATATAAAATATTATAAAAATAATTATCATTTTATTGTGATTAGGTGGTGGACAAACACCTACTATATGTTTTCCTAAAATTTAAGTCTGCTGCATTGAAATTTCAATTTTTCACCAAATAGATTTTTTTTTTTTTTTAAATAAACCTAGTAGTTTAGAAACTACATTCAATTTGCTATAGATTTTATTCTTACATACTTTTGAAATAATATAGATAACTTATTCAAATTTTTACATCAAGTTGCCTAACTCTTATTTTTCTGAACTTTTTTCCACTTAAGGGCCTATTTTTTTCATGATGATCCTACACATACCCACTTTTTCTACTATAACTTACAACTTTTGCTTCATACAATAATACCTAAGTTATATAATATTGCATTTGTGTTGTTTATAACTGTACTTTTGACTATTCCATTTTATGTGATAAGTTTTCTCGATTTTATTTTGGCTAACTTATTTTTTTATTAACTAAATTAGTGGTACAACTTGCCATTTTTCCAGCCAAAGATCAAAATATCAAAAACTACTAATAATTTTCTTTGTAAAATTATTTTTCCAAGTATTTATTTTTCAATAAAGTAGGGACTAAAGCTAGTTTATAAGGTGAATAATTTTTTTGTTGCATTTTTTGGATTGTGTATATGTATGCTCTCTCCTCATGCTTATTGTGATCTTGAAGATAAAAAGTCTCAAAATTTATTTTTGTGTTTTAGAGTAGATACTAGGGCTTGCTAGTTATATGTTTCTACTCTCCCCTTTCATCTAGTGTGATCTTGGCCATCAAAAACCTAGAAAAGTATTTCCATTTAGGAGTCCTTGGATATTGCGTCACCCTAAGGGATGAACTCAACTATGTGAATCAACAAGGTATATAAAGGGGGGATAATCAAAGTTGTACCCTAATCTAGTCATGTTGTTCCTAGTGAAGCCTCAATGTTTGGGCGTTTACATGACATGAGGTGTAGGGTTGGTTTGAGATTTATAGGTAAATTCATTGATCCACGCTTATGATGGGATAGTTTTTACATATATATGTCTCACCTACCCTTATGGTATATAGAGGAATTACCTAGTTAGCCTTCTATAACATACAATTTAGTATATGGTGAAAGAGTTATTATAAACTTTAAATTTATTCACCATGTGAGCCTTTGAGTAGAGATAGAGGATCCTTGGGAAAGACATAAAAGAATCAAATGAAAGGGCTACTATGAAATGTGACACTCCCTAGTCATCCAATCCTAGAATGGTATTAATAGATTAAATTTTATTAGTGGGACCACACTAAGTTAACACTCCTACTTGACTAATTTCAGGAAATGTGTTAATGTTCTTGACATGTCTTCATGTATAAAACTAGTATATGTTGAATTCAAACTTGTCACCTTGAAATTCTAGTTAGCCAATTTGTCTTTTTTCCTAAAATCTTTTTCCAAATCAATCAACACCATTAGACTATATTTTCAAACCTTTTTTAAAAAAAATCATACTTGTGTTACTTATTGTGGGGCATTTTCTCTATCTTTTATTTTTTTGGTAGTCTATGATAATGATTTTTTATCCTTTCATTGTCTGCACTAAGACTCTTGGTGCTTGTTCATTGACTTGCAACACCTCTATAGTCTTTGTTAATGCTTGTGTTTATCCTTTCAATGCTCATGCTGAGAATCTTTGTACCTATGTTCTATCTTTTAGCACCTATGTAGTCTTTAGAAATTCTTTTATGTACCCTTTCATTATATGTACTCATAGTCTTGGCACTTGTGATCTATCCAATAATTATTGTGTTTTACAAAATAAGACCAATTAGCTACCTTGATTAGAAAATTTGAGCCTTTCAAACTTCTAAAAACCTAGAATAGTCATCCAAGCTATCACCCAAATAATCTATCAACCTTATATAAACCATCAACTATCTCCCACCCATCCAAAAAAACTCTCATCATTTCAAAAATTTGAACCTTCACCTTTGTCATTTCTAATCATCAATTAGACCTTGCCACTTGGATCATCCTAGTCCTCCATAAACTATAATCCAACTTAGATATCTAAAATATTCCTAAAACCATATCACCCATAATTATCATCCCATTTTAGACTTTATACTAGACACAAAACATCCTTTGACCAGCTCATTTTCCAATCAAATCCATAAATCATGTACAAAGAAAAATAAAATTTGTTGAGAGTCAAGTCCAAATCCTTAATCCTTATCTATATTATAGATCCAAGTCTATATTATATATTTATTAAGTGCTTTCCAATATTAATTAGTGTATTCAGTTATCCCTTATCAATATTGAATTAAATATCTTAGGAATTTAACAATACTAAGATAGTCTCTAAAAATCCATATCTAATCTTGCTTAGGAACATTCCTATCCTAAGTAATGATATAAAATCCCCAAATCATCCCCATATATCGAGGATTCAAAATTAATTTATTCAACTTTGGTATTCTACCCATTATCATTCCTTATTCATGCACAACATCATCAAATTAAAGCCTTAGTCTAAATTCCAAAATATTCAAAATCTAAAATCAAATCATTCTTGTCCACATAATCAATTCCCCTTTTTTTAATACCTTAGATCCAAATTTCATCACATCATCCCTAAATCATAAGTACCAAGAAATAATATTCACCACCCATATCATTCATTTATCATAAATATCCCTCAATCACACATACAAATATCTCACATCAAAGTGAACTTTACTAGGTCTACACTTTTGTATGCCAACAACTATGTCTCAAGGTAAAAAATAATGGAGCCAAATTATCAAGTCACCATAAAAGACATCACCAACCAACCCCCATCACCTAATGAAAAGGAAACCTATGTGTAGTAACCTAAGCACTCATCTATATTGCAAGCATTTTCCTAATACACCTATAACCAAGAAATGATGAAAATATTCTATTATCTTGATAAAGACACCATTATGTTAGACTTGGATCAAAAGAGGGATAAATTCCTATAATGTTTTGATTTATCACAACTTTAAAAAAATACTATTAATCCAAAATTCCCACATCATTGTCTCACCCCCTAGATAACCTATTGGGATCACAACCCATTCAAAAATCACACAATCCAAATATCTCACATACATTAAACCTTTCACATACCACCCAATTTTCCCAAGCCATCATACAACAAGTCCTATTCTATAAATCTCCCAATTCATCCTCACTAATTAGGGTTTATTTACCATCAAATTGTAAGCCAACAAAGCATCCAAAAAAACATACCATAAACACCCATCAACAATATGGAAAATTTTATCCAATGTGAATAAACAACCCCAAGCGTTGCCCATTTTATCTACCCATCCTTAAATGGCGAAAAATTTAGAAAAAATAGAGTTATGTAACTTGACGTAAAAATTTGAATAAGTTATCTATATTATTTCAAAAATATGTAAGAATAGAATTTGTATCAAATTGAATGTAGTTTCTAAAATACTAGGTTTATTTTAAAATATATATATATATATATCTATTTGGTGAAAATTTGAAATTTCAATGCAGTAGTACTTGAATTTTAGGGGGAAAATAAGAAGTAGGTGTCTGTCTGACCACCCTAACCACAATAAAATGATAATATTTTTTTATAAGATTTTAGATATAAGTAGAGGACTCATGTCCTGATGTGATGCATATTTTTTAAAAAAAAATTCCAAGTAAATAATTAATTATGAATTTTTTATTACAACTTTTAAAAAATATAAAAAAACTCATATGTCTGACCACCTTAACATTGTCAAAACTTCATGAAATTCATTTCTTTTAATGCTATACTATGCAAAGCATAGAATGTGATGCATGTTTCAGATTCAAAAAATGTGATATCGTTTGAAAGTTATAGATGTTTTTCAATCAGCCTATCAATTAGGACTTTAGTCGTAATTCAAATAGAAAATGAATAATAATTATTTATTAAATTCAAATTAAAGCATCATTTATATTGGTGGAAAGTTGATAATGGCCTTTAAAAACCCTTTTCATTTCATCAATTTTGGGTTAAAAAAAGGTCGTCAGCCACATACCCTACAAATACCCATCATATCACCACTTTTTGTCCCATCATGATCCTACACATACCCATATACTAAAAATTTCCAAAATATACAAGAACAAATACCATCCCATGATCATAAATTTCAAACCTTTCACCATATTGTAACCATACCAACAAGTAAATCCTAGGAAAAACAACCAACTTAAAAATAAAAATATACCCCACAGGTAGGAGAGCCCATAGTGATAATCTTCCGCAAACTTTCCTAGACCAACTTAATAAAGTTTTTAATAACAAATAAATTTGATGTACCCCAACCTAAACATACATGGTAGAAGGAAAATTAATATTGTGAGTACCATAGGGTGAAAGTAAATCACACATCAAAATTCATGAAACTAAAAAACCATATCAAGGATCTCATAGATAAAGGTGAAGTAACCCTAGAAGGTAAAATTCCCCACTCATATAATGACCAAATAGGTTTATACACAAAAAAAATTCCTCCACATATAGAGGGTAAAGCTTTCAAGTCCAACATATTGCACGTGAATTGAAGAAAGTTACAACCAAGTAGCTATGATAATATCAAGCTTTCATACAGGGTAAAGCTTTCATAAAGTGATCTGATGTGAGGATCTAGGACTGTTGCACGTGAATAATAACTTTCACAATGATTAAATTGAAGGTCTTGAAAATGTAATTATGTAATTTAAAATGCTTAAATAATCAAAGCAATAATAAAGTGATTGTTGTGCCCTTGGCACACACGCCCCGTTTTGAATGGGGACCCTATTTTCTTTCACCTTGTCGAGTCATTTTTGTCGCCACCTCATTTTGTGTGCCCCATTTTTGGTGTCCCGGGTGGTCAATGTTGCTTCAAAGTCTCAGCATAAGTTGACCGTTCCTTCCCCTTTTAATTTTGTCATATTCTGGTGCCTTGCGGAGTCTCTCTGGCAATTTTCCCCTGCCAGTGGCCCCGAGCCCTGCCGGGCCTAGCCGTTCGGGTTTCCCTTGCCGGGTTTCCCCGTTGCACACACTATTCCAAACGACACTTGGCTCGTGTCCTCCTGGACCCCACGGTCTAGACCCCATTTGCTATCTGCTAAAATTAGTGAAATCTTGACGGTTGTCTGACCTTTTGGG
Organism: Sequoia sempervirens; assembly: GCA_007258455.2. Classification (NCBI taxonomy): domain Eukaryota; kingdom Viridiplantae; phylum Streptophyta; class Pinopsida; order Cupressales; family Cupressaceae; genus Sequoia; species Sequoia sempervirens. Next base: position 98,354,519 of record VDFB02358134.1, on the reverse strand, counting down.
CTCGGGACTCCGAAGTTTTGCTCCCAGGGTTTTGTGATTGTTTCATCGTTCCTCACGGTGAACCTCTCCCAGAGTTTTTCCTTCTGGTCCCTAACCTCCCCTTTTCCACGGGTGAATCTCCAAGAGGAACTTATCAAACGGCCGCCATCCTGCATCCTCCTGGCTATCGGACCTTGGGTCTCTCGTCACCATCACTGAATTCGAATCCCCCAACCTTTCTCCCACTGTACCTGCATTCAATGAGGCCATTAATGGTGATTGGGGTATAAAAGACCCACTCAAGCCCATGATTTTCACTTGACAGTGTTGCAGAGAGTGATTAGAGCACTTGCTAGAGGATCCCACCATATTCGAGACCTTCACGCTCATCGCCCTCACCATCACCCCATCGATCGTGAGTGGATCCCGCACCTCCCCGAATCGAGTGTTTGAGGTAGGTCCTCTGTTCACCCTCCCAAACATTGTTTTTATGATTCCTAGGGATTAAAATGAAAAAAAACCATCAAAACAACATGTGAAGGATAAAATACATCATAAACAAAACCCATATCCTCAAAAATTGAGTAAACCAACATAGCATCCCCATGACCAACTCAGAGCTTTATCTCCACATGGCCATTCTTCACAGGGGCATTCATGACCCTCGGGCCTAGACGCTCCCTTTGTTGGTGAAAACTTAGCAAAAACAAGATGTCGAAACGGCTTCTGGCTCTCTCGAGCCCAGGTGCCTGTGATTCCACCCCTCATTCTCCATCGGTGAGACCTCCCCGATTTGGAAAGACCTTTCACCAAGCATATCCTACTCTTATTGAGTGATTTGTCAGGGAGACATTCATCTATCACCAAGAGCTCATCGCGAGCTCCCTTTGTCTTGGTGATGACTTCGCTTTCGGCGAGACCCCCTAGCTATCACCAAAACCTTTTCCCGACTCGAAGACTTATGCCGAAGGCTCCCTCTATTGGCATAACATTGTTCGGTCGGCAAGACATCTCCCTGCCTAAAGGTTTACCTGCCAACATGCTCAGTTGGCAAGACATTCAAATGTCACCAAGACATCTCACTGAAGATCAACCTCCCGCCTGAACTTTCTTCCTGATGGTCACTCGGGCCTTTTTCTTTGGGTGTGACTTCTTGGCAAGAGCGTTTTATTCTCCCAAGCTCTTCCGTCGCCATGACTTCGCCCAATCGGTGAGACCTCTCCTCAACTTAGAATCTTATGCCGAGGGCTCCCACTACACTGCCCTGGAACCTATCATCTTTGGCAAGACATGACGCCTTCGTAGGAAATAATGATGGTATTGATTTCTTTTGGTGAGTGCATGACATCCTTCCGCCACCCGGGTCCCAGGCTTCCTTTCGCTATTTGGAAAAAAATTTTGAACCTTGAACAACCTTGACCGTTCTAGGCTCTGCCCTCTAGAGCTTTGTCCCTTGATCACCGTTTAAAAAACAAAATCCTCCAAAGCCTTCTGATTGTTAGGCTCTATCTTTCCCATTGCCACAAAGACGTGATGAGAAAATCTAGTGGCCAATGCCCACTCCGGGCCTAGTCTGCATCTTGGCAGTCGATGAGACATTCGAATCTTGCCAGGACATCTTCCCACTGCACAAACTCCTGCCGACGTGCTTAGTCGGTGAGACATTCATAGGTCACCCAGACCTCTTAATGAAAACGCAAACCTCTCGCCATTGAGCATCAAATTCTTCCGTCCAACTGTAACACCAGGTTCAATCTGCCAGGCCACCCTTTTTGAGCTTCTTCCCAATGATAGCCATTCTAAACAGCAAAGTATGAACGACCTCCTAGTGCCTCTAGCCCAAGCACCCAAATGGAAAATTACTATCTCCCAACTGCCCTGTAGCCCACTGGACCCCGGACCCTAAAGTTCCATCTCTGGCATTTTGTTTCTGATTTGCCATTCCAAATGGCCATCTCCTGACAACTTTCTAACCTTGTACCTCTGGATGTCCCTAAACTAATCAAAATGAGCTGAATTCAAAATCTAATCTCTACCCACGTGCTTAATCTTGGTCTTCTTCATTGCAAACCTTTTAAATTATCAAATTTGATTAGGGAGAATCAATGGGGGCCCTCTGTCCTATTTGCCTTTCAAAATGACATTCCTACCAGGGAAGTCTGGCCCTCCAGGCCTGGATTGTCCAAAGGACCTCAAGACCAATGACATCAGGGGATAAAGTACCATGTTATGCTTGATAGATTATTCAAATGGATTTCATCTTTAGGATTTTGGCTAACATGAGTGTTTTTGTGATCAATTGCACTCACTACGCTTTTGCTTGCAGAATATATGGAATCGGGTGTGGGACCTTCGGGGGCGGCGGTCGAAAAGGACAAAGAAAGAAAGTCAAGCAAGACTCCTTGAGGGAAAGAGGACAAGGACTAGATGAAATACCAATTCCAAGATGAGCCTCTGCACTCATAGGTCACCACATATTGGAAGGAGATCATAGATACCAATATCGACCATGTCGATATTGACGAATTCACGTAAAGGGTCAGGGTCAATCCAATGACCAAGAATGCAAGACTGATAAGGTAAAGTGGGATTGCAAAAGCTGCAGGATTCCCTCCATCCCTCGTGGCCCCCGAATTAGTCATGGCTTGTCAGGAGGCGTATCAGCCGACACAAGGACAATTATTGACAGAGAGGGTAGCATTCTTGCCAACATGTCAGCTAAAGCGATCACAAAGACTTTCCACATACCCACTTTTAAAGAGATGGAAGTCTCCACCATAGAAGAATGCCAGGTAGCGTGGGATGATAATCCAACAGGCTATAAAAGGTCAATAAATCAGCATTGCCTTAAAGAAAAGTGGGGCAGTGCTGCGAAGGTTCCTCACAAACTCTTCCATAGTGACTTTCACAAAGATTACCACAACTTGGTCACAATGCTAAGTAGGGTCATGGGCCTCCCTATGGCTACCTTCTTTCAGGAATCAATGGTGTACTTCATCGAGTAGATCCTTCAGGGGAATGAGGATGTCACCACAAAGACTTCGTTTTACTGGGGATGAATCATAAGCAACTACTTCCATGAGTAGTTCATCAATGTAAAGAAGAGCTCCAAGTTCTATATGACTTCCTATCTCATCTATTCCTTCGTGGATCGGAAGTAGTACAATGGATTGTTTGTAGCACTCGATCAGGAGCAGGGGTGAAGACTCAACGCCTATGATAGGTACTCACAACTCCAGTACTGAAACTTCAAAATGAAATACTGTAGAGTAAACGATGCCTTCATCAGCCATATTATCATAATGACTGCCGAAGACTTCACGAGGAGGGTCTCCCATAGTGCCAGGGAATTTTTGAAGCATTATGCCTTTCTCTTCATCCAATACTTGAAGTTCACATACATCTGTGCCCAGGGCTTCACCAAAAGGCCAAACAGGTTGCCTCTATACCCCAATGACTGAATCATTCTACTGGAGCTTTTTGAGGAGCTCCAACACATACATGCGATCTTCAGTAACAAACGCATAGCAAGGATCTCTTATCCCATGACTCTCGGCCAGGGCATGTATAGAATACAAACATCCCAGTGTGCTAGTAACTCTGAGAAGGAACTAAAAGATTACCATTTTCACCTACACACGGCTCGCCCATGGATAGACCCATATGGCCACATAAGAAAGGTGCTAGCGCTGAGGTTCACTCATCTCCACCACATTGAAGACTTTTGGGGGAATTTTCAAGATGATAAAGAGGTATGTGCAAGGCACTATATGCAGATGATGACGTATTTCATAAGAAAGGTGCAGCCATTCCCTATTCCAGACCAAGTCGAGAAGGACGATAGCACCATAATGTACCCCAAGTACCCCGCAGTTGCCAATTTTTCGCTACCAACAATAGACTGGGATGAGTAGGAGTTCGATGACTTCGATATCATAACCAAGCCAATCTTGGCTCGTACTAAGGAGTGGGTTGATGGACGGATAGCCCAATTGAAATAGCAGGAAGTAATTTTGACTTATGAAGGTCTCAAAAGTGAGCCAAGTGCCACAGAAGATGCTACTGCTGCCACTTCAACTGGTGGGACCTCCAAGTCTCCTCCGGTCACCAGATCCAAGAAGAGAAAGGAGATAGAAATAGAATAGTCTCCTGACCCCAGGGTCTATGCAAGGAAAGAAATAGGGGGCTCACCCTGCAAAAGGCTCAAATGAACAGGGAGTGCCACAGAACAGCCCTCAACCCAGGATGAGGAAGCAAAGAGTACAGATCAATTGGAACCCCTCTTGGCTCTCCTTGCCCCTACCGTTGCACCACCTACCACCCTAGCTATGATCGCCACATCCCTGCCGGTGGTGGAAATTTTTGTCCATCTTGCCCCTTCGCCCCCGGCTGAGTCTGTAATAATTGTTGACTCTTCTTCTACCATAACTACTCACCCTTCCTCTGTTGCCATGTCACCAACCATATCGCTCCCTTTGGCAACAGTAATAGCACATATTCCCACTTCCACCATGCCTGAGGCTCTCTCGAGACATATGTAGAATCTTCCTCTTGAGCTCTCCCAGATCCTAGTGGATCCTACTCTTCAAGCAACCCTTGCACAATTCCTCGCTACTACTTAGCCTTCACAACCACCGACAGGGCCACCGACTATGGAAGCCACCATGCTAATCTCTAAGGAGTGGGAGGAATGAGAGTGGGAAGCCTCAAAGCTCTTTGAGGAGGAAGTCGATGAATACCACGAGCACCTAGAGTATGAACACTGAACCATTGATAGGGTGGCTTATGAGGAGGAGGGAACAGGCTCTTCTGAGAGTGGGGATGAGGAAGATAGCACTAATGGTAAAGTAATCATGCAAACCTTTGACGATGATCTTGAGGAAGAGCTGGCCCGGTAGCTAAAGGACACCAAGGTGGGGGTAGAATGGTCACCCTATGATGAAGAAGGATAGCCACCAGAAGATACTCCAAGAGAAGATATACCTGAGAGTGGAGCCCAAGCTGTCAAGAGCCTCAAAGTCGAGCAATCCAAGGAACCTATGCATGAAGTTGAGCATGCTAAGGAATAGAAAGAGGAAGAGACAATAGAGAAAGAGAGTCTCGTGCAACAACTGTCTACCAGGCTTCCTATCAAGCACCTCGTGTTCATCCAAGACTCTGATGAAGAAGAAGGGGATGCAACCAAAAGGGGAGGGAGGACCTTAGAAGATAAAGAAATGGAGGCTTTGACCGAGAGAGGCGAGGGTAATCATGGATCACCTAAGGGCAAGTTTGTCATGCCAGAATGGTTAGAGAAATAGCTTGAGAAAAGAACTCCCGTACTAAAGGACACAAGGGAAAAATGAGAAGCCATCTTAGCCTGAGCTCAGATCACAACAAAGAAGCAAAAGAAGCTTAAGATCCGATCCAAGGTAACGATGGATGCTTTTGGGTCTCGAACTATGCAAGTAGCCACACCTATGGTAGGTTAGGAAGGGATAACATACAGCATCTCCACCATGGATCTAGGGACCACCACTAGAGAACAAAAGGTAGGGCATCTTGAGGAGTCAATGGCTACGGTGCTAAATTTGATAAGGCAAGACAAGATTTCAAAAGATGAGCTTAAAGCACAGGTGGCTGCTTTAACAAATTACATCTAGCAATGGTCATCAATGGATGACTTGCCTACCACGTCCACAACCACACCCCAGTTGTTGTCCAAAGAGAAAATCGATAAGATGAAGAGAAGAAAGAACTTAGAGAGGACTATGGAAGACTGGTTCTGACAAGTCTTATATGTTGGAAACATGGGAATTAGCCAAGCTGTTTGGACAACCAACAAGTTCTTGGACTTGCAGCAATCCTTAGAGGGCACCAAGAGGCTATGCACTGACTTCCCTGCAGCATACGACTCCACATTTCCAAAGATCGAGGCTATCCTTCAATTACCAGAAGCCACATGGGAAAAGGAGCTTGTGTTTAAGAAAGACAATCACTGGCTGATGGATGTATGGCGGCGGGACTTTGGCAATAGGAAGGAAAGGTTGGAGCAAATAATGAGCAAGGTGGATCCAAATATAGAATGGATAAAGGAAATCAGGGAAAAATGCACTCATTATCTCAAGATGATGACAAAATATGATATGCCCGTAGTACAGATGGATCCAAAGAAGGTGAAGCCCTACTTCTAGAAAAAAATGGAGGACGGGATGTCTAATGAAATAACAATGGAATTTATGAGTTTTGTTGCCTATGCATTTGACCAATCAGAGCTATTTAGAAATCAAGGTATAAAATACGATGAGGATTGGAAAGGGCTAGAGGATAATGCAAAGGAGTGGAGCTACCAAGTGCTAAGGTATGAGATTATTGAAGTGGAAAAGCTCCAGGCGGTCATCCTCAAGTTCATAGAATATGCAGCATCCAAGAAGTAGGAGGACAACCCTATTGATGATAAAGATCTCCCTAAAGAGTAGCTACAGTAAAATAGAAATCAACTAAAAGACAAAGTGCTACAGTGCTGTCAGTAGAGGACAAAATAGGAAAAATGACAAAATGTAATTTTAAATTGTGATATATTGGGGGTAGGTGAAACCCTATTTTGTAATGAATCTTGGCTACACAATGAGAATTAATCTTCACCATTCATTTGAATTTTTGGTCACTATAAATAGGGTTGTCCTCTCATTTGCAAGGAGAGTTGAGTTGTTCTAAAGACATGCTGCAGAAATTTATACGGAAAAAACATTGACTTGGTGCATTTTCTGAGTTTCTCACATGTTGCTTGATTCAATCTCTATTGTTAGATGTTTAACTTAGGTTTTATTGTTGTTCTAATTAACTATTTTCTTGCTTTGGTAGATTTTAGGAATGTTGTCCTATGATCATGAAAATTCCTGCTGTGTAGATGACTTCTTAGTCCATACTTTTTGTTCTTTGTTGATGGTAGATAGCTGTGTAAAGTTAGTATGGTCTTGAATTCAAAGCTGCTCCAAAATGTTTATCTTTGTTCATGCATGTACATGGTGAATGAAAGATGAAACATTTGCAGACCTTAGAAGATAGCACAAATTCCATGAGACTACGAGATCTTTGGTTAAGTGGAATATTGTTTCCAAGAAGTTGTCCATTGTAGGAACTCCATCATCAATGTTCACAATTAGTTGCCGATCCAGGAACCTCCTCTCTTCCCTGCCCTTTTTTATTTTACTTAATGAGTAACCTATGCTAAGGTTCATTGCACATTGTAAAGCTAAATCCAATGACAAAATGGAGTTCAAAACTGATGTTTGAACCCACTGCAAATGCATAACAACTCTCCCATCTTAAGAACTCCATTGCAAGATCCAACTTCCCCACTTTGTAACCCATATGTAAGACCACCTTTTGATTCCAAAAAATCACATCAAATAACTGAGATATTCCAAGCACTATCAAGACTTGACATTAGAGACCTTGGGATAGTGTTTTGCAATCTGATTGTTGAAGATTGTCTTTCAAGAGAGGTAGTGCATCTACGCACTGCCTGTGTTGAGAGGTGCATAATAAACACATCAACAGTTATGAACAAAATATAAGAGAGATAGAAGAGAGAAGACAAAACACGAGTTGATAATGGAGTTCGACAATATGGCTATGTCTTTGGGTCCCTCTCCAAAGAGTGACTGATCCTTGATTATGTTCCAAACTGATTACAAGGAATCAATAGAATACAATGTCGAGTCTTCAATATTTTCAAAGTCTTCCTCTTTCAAGTGCACCCGAGTAACACTCCTTCGATGCACAAATTTGGACACTCAGACTCTCCATACAAAATTCTCTCCACAATTCAGAATCCTCTCATAAAAATCACCACTTGGTTATTCCAAGTCCTAAATTTCCCCCTTTTTATACATAATTTTCCCATATGGGGTTAAACCATCATATTTAATAAAATAACCCCCTTACAACAAATTTCCCTTATTTTTACAAATAAAACAATAATCTCAACCATTACTCCCTTAAAAAAAAAATTATTCCATTCGGGTTCGATATTGTTTATTTATTTTTGTCTTTTCTCATAGGAAAACCATTTAGAGGTTGATTAGTTTTAATATTAGTTTTAACAACTATAATAAAACCAAACTGTCTCCCGTATATTCCTAGCCCTCATAATTTTGGGCTATAAAAGTCGTAAGGGATTAAATTTGTTTCAAGTTTGGAGGTTAACTTTACTTTTAGTTTTAAAATATCTTTTATGATATTTCAAGCTCTTAAAAATCTCCCTTAAAATCTTTTAAAATCTTCTAAAAATCTTTTAAGATCCTAAAAAATCTTTAAGAATCTTTAAAAATACCCTTAAAAATCTCATAGTGTGAGCTTTTAAAACTTAAAAGGTTTAATAATTTAAATATAAGGGAATTCAGCTTTTAAATTCTACTTTAAATAATCATGTCATCATTTTTTCCATGTCATCATTCTTTCCATGTCATCATTCTTGTCACATCATCATGGTTAACCCTCAACTTTGAATGACCATAACTTTCACATACGAACTTGGATTTGGTCCATTCAAAATGCATTGAAAATCTCTTGACAAGATCTTCAACATGATGATGAAATATGGAGCATGTGGAACACTTCAATTTTTGACTACAAGTATCCACCTGGATCATAAAGAATATAGAAATAAATTATTTTACAAAATAAAGTACATCACAAGACACATTAAATCACACGTGTATAACAAAATATTCACATCACTACATCACCTAGATAATACATTATTCTAATTCCACCAAATGAATTAAGATCAATTGCACGGGGAATAATATAGTTGGATTTTTCATGTGACCATGAATTAACATTGGAAATTCACCTACACACTTGATACAGATATATTAACTAGATCTTAACATATATCAACAATAATATTTCAAATCAATTATCGCTTTTGAAAATCCATATCTACAATAGTTAATCATTAAATCACATAAAAATTGAATAATTTTATAGACCTCCAAAAATGAGCATTTAACTCATTAAGTATTATATTGATAAACATATACTTGCATATTCACATAAAGAAAATTATTCGATATCACAAACTAACTCAAAATAACATTTGTTAACTAAAATCCATGAAATAATTATATCAGATAATAACCATTAGAATATCAACTATGTCTATGAGAAAAAACCGTTATGCGCGGTACTCCTATATAATAATATCCAAACATAGGAAAAAATGAAACCATCATGTAAGAGTCATAATATCATCAAAGTAACATAGAGTCAATAAGGATCACAAAGGGTGGGGCCTCACATACTCCCCCCTAGGATTGGACTTCCTCGTAGAAGTCCTTAAAAAGGTTAGGGTATAATGTCCTCATATGAGATGCATCCTACAATGTAGCAGCTACCTCATCATATCTACCTAATCAAAACATTCCCATGAAGTGCCAACATCTGTCAACCCAGTCTGTACATTATCTTTGAGGACAACTCTCCTCCCTCCACCACCTTTAAATTAGCCAAATTCAAAACATGAGAGACATCAATGATACATCACCTCAACACTGGAACGTGAAAAATGTCATGAATGCATGATAGGCTAGTTGGCAGTGCTAAGTGATAGGCTATGGGGCCAACTCTCTCCAAAATCTGAAAAAATACCAACAAATCACAATTCTATATTAGAGGACTTCTTTTCTATATTTGATAGGGTTCCTATGTCACCACACTCTTAGGAAGACTCTAACACCAACAAAAAAATATAATCAGTCCTCTTGAAATTTGTATAATTATTTTTCTAATCATGTGACTCTTGTAATAATTACCTAATAAAGACCACCTACCACTCCATATCCTAAAAAAACTTGAGGCCAATGAAAACCCTATCCTTAATACAATACCAATTCAGAGGTGTCCTGCAAGGTATACCATATAAGGTGTGATAGGAAGTCATACCTTGATAACTAAGATGACTATTATTATATGCAAACTAGATCAGGTAAAGGTACTCCTCTCACCTAGAATGGTGGTCCATCACATATATCCAAAGAATATCCTCCAAAACCTAATTCACTCTCTTAGTCTAACCATTAGTCTTTAGATGATAAATAATGTTGAAATTAAGTTGTGTACCCAAGGCTTGTTGCAATGTTATCCAAAAGGTTCAGGTAAAGAATGGACCTCTATCAAAAATAATCTTAAAGGAACTCAATGTGACCCAAAAATATCATCAAGGAACATTTAGGCTACTACTAGTGTTGTATAAGTCATCTGACATGAGAGAAGTTATAGGGTGTGTAATTCTAGAGAAACCCTTCATAAATATGTGATAATAACTTTCTAGACCCATAAAAATATAAAAATTTGAAATATTAGTGGGTGTTGGCCACTCCACTATAGCCCTTAACTTTGATGGATCCACAAAGATACCATCGTCAAAAATTAAATGCCCCAAAATTGAATCTTAGACTAAAAGAAAGAAAAGTTATCCAAATTGCATATTAATGGTATCTCCTCAAGAATTATAGTACCTACCATAAATGCTCCTCTTAGTCCTCCTCTATTTAAGAATAAACAAAAATATCATCTAAAAATATCAACACAAAATGATTAAGAAGTTACAAAATAACCCATTAATTAGACTCATCAATATTGTAGGCGAATTCATCAAACCAAAGGGCACTATTGTGAACTCACAATATCCCTATCTAGTCTTAAAGGTTTTCATATGAATACTAGTCTCAAAAAATTTGTAACTGATTTTATTCAAACTTGTAATCAATTTTAGAGAACATAGTAGATCCATTAATATGGTCAAACAAGTCATCAATCTTATGGAGAGGGTAATGATTCTTGATTGTTAGTTTCTTAAACTATCTATAATCCATACAAAGATGTAGGGATATGTCCTTATTCTTAACAAAGATAACTATTATGCCCAAAGGTGAGACACTACAATGAATATTTCCCTTTTTCAAAAATCTCCTCCAACAACCAATTTAATATGGAAATCTACCTCTCGCTTTGGAGGAATACCTGGTAACTTCAAATAAAAAAATATGAAAACCCCCTAAGAAAAGGGTGGCCCTCCAAAGATACCTCTATCAATTCCTCTACATAACCCCCTTACTTATCATTAATGGTGATGGAAAACATCTAGAGACCCTTCCATATGAACTTATTAAACTACATAGAAAATATCATACAACTAGAAGGAGGACATCTAAATCTCAATAATCTCCTCTACTATTCCCAAATCATCAAGGAACTTGATCCTCTTATCTATACAATCAATCTTAGCTTAATGAATCTCAAGCTACTATACCCAAAAATATATCATACAAGTCTAAAGGTGTGACTAGGAGATCTATTGAAGTGATAAAAGAACCAACACCCAACAAACACTCAATTACAACTAAATTAACTAACACTTTAGCCCCAAAAGCTGACTTGACCTCCTATTTATCCTACTGCCTAGATGCCATTAGCCTAGTACACTCTAGCAAGGAGGGAAATAAAATAATAATTAGCTCTTGAATCAATTAAAATACTAGTAGAAACACCATTAGCCATACTTTCCACCCTAGTTCTAGTAGACTGATGATCATCTTGGCAATTATTAACCATTGCAAACACCCTATGGGATTTACCCACATCTCCCAAAGTCTACTCAAAAGTATCTATTTGATATCCACCTCCAAAACCATCAGGGATCTCACATGCAAAATTTTCAGTACCACCACAAAAATAATATGGTCCTCAAGTTTGCACCTAAATTGATGGGGCCTTGCTAGACTAAGATACTCCTATCCATCAGAACCATTAAGGCCCCTTCAAAGAGACTTTTGTGAGATATATGGACATGTACTTTGACCTTGTGATCTTTGATCCTTGTGAGGACCCTACATCTTCCATGGCCTAGTATGAGTACCATGTGATCCCTACTAGTGCCTATATCTCTATCCCTAATGTTGGTATAGTTGAGGCCTTTGTGGTTTTTTAAGAGGTCTAGATCCCCCTTTTGAGAGAAAGGTGTTCTATGAAATTCCTAATTTTACTAGCCTTAATTGTAATTTAAAATTTTCTCTTGTGCCTCTCGAGTCATCCCATGAACCTCTCTTGAAATATAGGCCTTTTCAACTCCCACTCAAAGACTCTCTAGATTAGCCATACACAATGGTCTTGAAATACTAGGATTCAAACTAGTGAAAAAATGGTTCACGAGTAGTTTATCATCCTAAATATAGTCAACATGTAAAAAATTCAAAAAAAAACTCTAATACTGAGAAATTATGAGCCCCCTCTATTGTAGATCACGAAACCCATCAATATTTCTTTGACATAAATTATTGGAGATATATTTCTCCCTAAAATGCTTCAAAATCTAAGACCAAATGATGCTTCAACTCATCGTATCACCACCAACTAGAATTGGTCCCTCTCAACAAATGGGCTGCAAAATATTCCTTCAAATTTCTTTCATATATATGCAATCTAAAGCACCTCTCAAGACAAAGAAGCTAGGATTTTTCCTTGACTTAATTAGTAGATCCTCATGATGTGGTGGTGGAATATGAATTGACTCATCCTCTACCTCCTCTACACAAACCTCTCAATTATGAGGAGGGATCTTGTTACACTCAAATAAAGAAAATGTGTGCTCCTCCTCAACATGAGGAACCTAATTCTCATGTTGTGCTCCCATTATTGGTGACAATCTCTCCTCAATTACCCCAAAGAATTTTTGTAGTGATTATAAAATCTAGGGACCTATGTTTGGTTGAGGCTAATGATGACTACCCTTTGAGTGGTGGGAATCAACAAAACCTCATAAGAGTATGCTCCACCTGAAGTGCTAGCATGAGTGAGCACTCTCTATGACCTACACAATATATAAGAATTCTAAAAACTAAATTTTTATTAATTCTCTAACAAAAACCCAAATTTCCTAGGGTTGGAACCTTGCTCTAATACCAACTTGTCATGCCAACATTTTACACTACTAAAAAAAACACAACTAATTTCTTTTAGCATAACAACACAAAACAAGACAATAATTTATTAGATTACATATGCTCACCTAATGACAACATTTTAACATTGTCATCATAAGCACACCACACATAGTGCAAGGGAGAGAAATATACAAATCATGTGTGAGATAGCCCTTCTCCACACCCTAACCATGGTGGTCACCTATTAGGTTAAGGTGTATAAATAAGACACCTTGAAGGCGAATACATTATTTTGTGTAATTCCCAAAGGGCTAACTATATGAGTAAAAGAGTCATGTCATCATGACTTAGAAACCAAAAAATGAAGTGTGAATATCCTAATAGTTTAATCGAAAATAATTTAAATAATTTAAACTTTATAAAGATTGCATATTTGAATTGAACTAAATATATTTAATCATTATTATGGGTACATAAAATTATTGCAATTAGTGAATAGAAAACAAGATCATAATTTATATACTTTCATATATTATATTTAATTATCAATAATTAAATAATCATCAATCATTTAATAATCAAATTTTATAAATAAATGAAATAGTGAGATTACTAGATAAAGTCAATCACATTTAAATTTAACAATTGTTAAAATAAAGTTATTTTTTTAACTCTCATCCACCACTTGTTCTAGAATAATATATCCATTCTTTATTATTTTCCATTTGTTTCCTTAAGTTTTCCCTAAATCGTATTATTAATTTTATTTAATTTATTTATGTCACATTCAAGGAAAGAGCTTTTCCTTTCTAAACCATTCCAATTTTAGAATTCTTGATGCATTTAAAAATTTCTATCCTCAAAATTTATAATTAAAATTTCTTAAAAATGGAAATTGCCTTTGCTCTCTTACTATCTCTGACCATATGTGTTAGCCCTTTGGTTTGCTTCATATCGGGTCTTTGGAAACTATTGGACTACTTAATTGGATTCAATTTTTTGGGCTTCAGCTGATCATAACTCATGCTTGGGTTGTGGGAATTGGCTATTCCACTTTTTAGAAAATCCGAATGCTTCTATTGTTGAGATTTTATCTTGTTTCATCACTATTACGTTAGATGTTCTCCTGGATGTTGAATGGGTTCTTATAAAAAATGCTAACAATTTTGTGCTTCTTGACTTGATATTTGTTTCGGATCTCTGTGAAGCCTTAAATTTGTACAGTTTAGTTCATGGTTCATTTCCCATTGCAGACTTTATTCATAAGAACGATTTTCCTTCTAACGGTTGTTTTGGAAATATTCTTATGGTTTTTAGGTTTGGAATTGCGTATGGTAATTATGTGGAAACTATCTCGGGGTGAAATCAACTTATGGATAATCTTCCTCCTATGATAAAAGTGAAAATATTTTAGAATCATTTTCTGCCATTGTCATACTATGATGTTAGTTCCAGCTTGTTGCCTGATATGGAAAAATAACTTACTTTGGTCTCTGGTACCAAGCTTTTGTATTCTGTTCTAGGTCTTTTTTCTCTGGGGGGCTTCTTTGGGGGGCTATGTATTAAAGTATATATGTTGACTTGGGTTGGGATTTGTTTGTGGATTTGACTGGGGTTCTAGGTTTTTTTTTTTTGTCTTTTTTCAGAGCTATAACCGGAGGTTTTCTTCCCTAGTTTTTTCCTGCCAATATACTCCTTTTGAACCAAGGCTTGTAAACTATTTCCTTATTAATAAAATGTTCAGTGGCTTAGCCACTTTTATTTTAAAAAAAAAAACAATTCTAATTTTTTAATTTTAAATAAATCTTATTTTCAAATTTTCTTGACAATTAACTAAAAACCAACTCACTAAATAAACAATTTTTCCTTCAATAATTATTCCATTTCTCTTGTGTGATATGGGATTTGCAAAAAAAGTAGGTTGCTTTTCAAGTTTACTTTCTAAGTTGCAAGTCATTGTTTGAAAGCAGGGAATTTATTCTTCAACATGTTGGTTTGATGAACAAAATTGAAAATTTCTTCCTTCAAACTAGATTATTTCCAAATTTATCAATATATACTTACTCTGTCCAATCAAGTTCGTTGTTATAGATTTTAAAATTTTATAAGATGTCCTTTTTTGTTGTTGGTTCAAAAATTAATAGTTCATATTTTATTTATTCAATTATTTTGATTGTAGGTTCAATTTTGCAAATATATGTTTTCAATTCTCTATTGTAGCAAGTTCAAAAGTTATATAGAGAGAGAGTGTTTACTAAAATATATTTGGATTATTATAATTATTTGTATTTATTTTTTAAATTTATATTTAAACTTTCAAAAGTATAGTTTTTAATATTTTACGAACTTAAGAACATGTTCAATATATTTGTAAAATTCATAGTTAATTGGGATTAAACTAGGGAATTAATCAAATTCTATTTTTTTAAATTGAAATAAATATTTACATTAACAATAACCTTAAATAAATTTTCTCCAAGATAACTAATTCAACTAAATTTATTCAGGGATTTTACATGTCTACTTAAAATCACTTCCAAAATAAAAAAATTTAAGTTTTATTTTACCCAATGGTAAATAACATCAATAAAATGGGGTGGTGGGCCTAGCTCGATTTGTTAAAGTATCTTGTTGTAGGCAAGAGGTCACAAGGTCTAGTCTCCCCACTATCCCATGGTACCAAAGGGCATGTCATGCCAGCGTCACCAATGACATGAAATTTTTTTACCAGGTGCACTACAATTTATAGGGAGAAGGCTACGTGATTCCAATTCTTGTAGTCTAAAAAACTAATAGATGGCTCATCCATGGAGGTATAAAGGTTATATTCCTAATAGAGATAGGCCTTTGCATGATAGGGTTCCTCGTGGCCATCGAGGCTATGGCAGAAGGTCTATGCAACAACAAGGGCCCAACAAAAATCATCAGTGGCATGCACAAGAAAACATGGGTGTTGTCAGGTACAAGTTCTCAAACCCCAATTGGATACCATTTCAAAGACCTAGACACCTGGTGAAAACCAAATAGCTGATTTTTGACATATACGAAAAATGATAGAGATATTGCTCTAGAATCTGAAGAAAGAAGAAGGGTTTTTAAAAAACTAGAGAAAAATTCTTCATTTCTAAATAGCTTCTATAAGAAGGCCAAGGTGGATCTAAAATCTCAAACAGAGGAGAGACATATAAAATCTAGAGGTGCTTCCTTCAATCCAAAGGCATCTAGGTTTTTTGGGAATATGTTAGGGTATCACAATATAGAATGGAAAAAGAAGACTTGTGAAGGGGCAAAAGGTCCTTTTTATGAAGAAAAAAAATTTCCAAACAAAAGGGAAGTTGAACATAAGACTACAAAATCAAAAGAGGGAGGAAGAGAAGGTCAGGGGAACAATATATCTTTGCATGCAAATGAAAACTAGAAGTCAACAATTGTTCGTCCAGTTGGGATAGAGATTTGACATGGATCTATTCAAAGCAAGATTCATCTTCTCAAGAAAATAGACCATAATAATGTGCATAAAGATCAGTGTGAGGTAAAAAATAAGATGCTTCAAAGGGAAGTTGCAAAACGGATTAAGCAAAAAGGAAGAAAGAATGGAAAAAATAAGGGCGAGAAGAAAATGGTTTTATAATGGAGGAAAAAGAAGTCTACAAAGGGAGAGTAGAATAATCAAACAGATCCTACTAGGGATGAAAATTTGGATTGTGTATGTGATTCTTTCGAGCAAATACCTGGTAAGTATGTAGAGATTTGATTTCCTGAGTATTTTTTGGAACCCCAAATTCAAGATCTTTGTCAAAGAGCTTTGATAGGTAAGTTTTGGCAACTATCATTGGATTTAAGCACTTTGCAAGATTCATTTTTTGATTAATGGGAGGGGGTTTCTAAGGTCTTCTACCTAGATAAATCTAGAGGAATTTTTATACTTATTTTCAAAAAAATCATACAAAGATGCAATATTTAGAATAAAATCTTGGGTATTTCAAGGATCTAGTCTGTATTTACAACCATGGAGTCCAAATTAGAAACCCCAAGACCTTGTTATTAAATTTCTTCCTGCATGGATACAATTGAACGATTTGGCATTGGAATATAGGGAGATGAAATTAATTGAAATAATGGTAAATCAAATTGGTATTTTTCTTTGTCATGATAAGATGTTTTTCAAAAACCATGCAAAATGTACAATATTCTATGCATTATTGGATGAAACAAAGCCCCTTCCCACTCAAATTCACCTAGTTTCAAAATATGGCAAGTGGGTTAAAAATATAATTGTAGAAAATGCAAAAAATGTCTGTGTTAATTTCCATTACTTGGGGCATTCTTTGAGCAACTACTCAGTCCTAAAAGAATGTTCTCAAGTGCAAAAAGAAGTAAGTGAATCAAAGCAACAAATTGTACCCTTCAAACCCATAAAATTGCTTAAGGACAGTCAACATTGTACATCTAAGGTTACAGTAATAAAGGACTTGTGGGGTGTTAGAAAGGAATCGAGTAAACACCCTTTTATGATGTTGAAAACATCTTAAATGTCATTGCATAGCCAATTCATCTTCAATAAGTTTCTTTCAAAATATTTGGACTTATATTGCCCCTCAGTATTGTATGCTTGATCAAACAAATAGAGGAAATAGAAAAGTAGTTAATGTTTGAGGAAGGTGGATCTGCAGGGAATGATTCAATAAATTTGATAACACAGTCCCCAGTAGGAATGGTGCAAGATAAAGAATTGACTTTGGGGGTAAATGCACAGTTACATGACTCAGAAGGCACTAAGGATCTAGAAGAAAGAGATTTTTGATGAGGTTATGAATGGATATGAATATTGCACAATCTAGTCCGATGGATTTTGATGCACCATAGTATTTGGATCAAAGAGAAGAAGTTGAATCAAAAGGAGGTGTGAAAGTAGCAGAATATTTGAATGAAATATTAGTCAGGAAGTTAGAAGATATTCCTATTCTCAAATAGACAGTTGTGGATGCTAAGTCTATTGGAGCTTTTTATTACACACAATCCTTATCAATTTCATAATTTTCCAATTAACTCCTCTGAAAACTCTGTGTAAAAGGGGTAGAAAATATTATGCCACCAAAATGCAAGTGATTGCAGCCAGACAACAAGCCACATTGGAATCTAAATCGGATGTATCAGGGAATAAAAGACCTGGGAGAGCATGCTACTCTCCTCAATTTCAATAAATATTTTCTCCTAGAATGTGGGGTATTATTGCCCCTAACAAGAAAGCTCATATCAAGCAAGAAATTGATGCTTGTAGAGAAAATGTGGTTTTGTTGCAAGAAACCAAAAATTCAAAAGTAGTGTATGAGTCTTCAATTGGTTGGAAATTTGAGACAATGGAAAGCAGTTCATTCTCCATTGCATGGGGCCTCAAGAGGAATCATTACATTGTGGGACCCAAAAACAATTCCCTTGCAACTGATTGTTAATGAGAAGCATTGGCAGCTTGTGAAAGTTTCACATTTTGATCTGGATTTTTATTTATTCAATGTCTATGCTCCTACAACTACATTGGATAAAAGACAACTTTGGGAAAACTTTTCAAATTTATTGGATGGCTTCAAGAATGAGAAGGTGATTTTAATAGGGGATTTCAATGCTATATCCAGCTTATAGGAGAAAAAAGGAGGCATCAGTCCTCTAGTAAGAGTGGTGGAGGATTTTACAAACTTTATAAAAGATAATTCTTTCTTTGATATTGTGATGGAAAATGGGATGTTTACATGGACTAACAAAAGAAAAAACTTCTTAAAAATTGCATAAAAGTTGGATAGATTACTCACATTTCCTAACTGGTTTTTGGGTAAAAAAAAAATTCTTCACAAATAGCGCCTTTTGTTGCCTCTGATCACTATGCTATTTCGCTAGAAATAGAGGTAAATAGTTATGTGCTCAAGACTAAATCGTTTTTTAAGTTTCATAAAATTTGGTTTAGGCATCCACAATTTTTTGCAAATTTTGCATTAGTAGTCGGTGAGTGCTCTTTTTATTAAGGTTTCTAAAATGTTGCAATTATGGAATAAGCTGAAATTTGTTAAATCACAAATCAAGCACTGGAACATTCATATTTTTTAAAATATTAGGAGTTGGTTTTCAAGCAACTTTCTAAAATAAATGAGAAGATTATAGTGCAAGGGTTGGATGCAGAGACCTATGAACATCAAAATAAGTTGGAATTGGAGTGGACTGAGTTGGTGGCCAGAGAAGAGATTTATTGGCAAGAAAAGTCAAGAGAGTTATGGTTTAAAGAGGGGGATAGAAATGCAAAAAAAAATACTCCAGTGCAATTTAAGAAGTCATCTAATATGGTTTTCTCAATTCATAATTCAATAATAGGAGAGTTACTTACATCAAAAGAGGAAATTTAGAATGAGGGTGTTAGATTTTTCTCAAAGCTATTAAGTAATTCAGGGAATAATCTAAGGACATCATTAGCCAATGAAGTGGAACTATTAGGGAGTATTCCAAAGATGATTTTTGATGAAGATGATAATTAGTTAATGAGGTCATTCACTATGGATGAAGTAAAGAAGGTGGTATTCTCCTTAGCTCCTGATAAGGCACCGGGTCTAGATGGATTCACAACATTCTTTTTTCAAAAATGTTGGGAGTTTGGAGGCATTGATATCTTGATGGATTTAGAGGAATCAATGAAGTATGGAATAATGCTTAATAATTTTAAGGGTATGTGCAAGATCATGATGGGCCAAAAAGTGGCAATATGATGGCTATGTAGCTGATGACTTTTTTTAACCCAAAATTGATGAAATGAAAAGGGTTTTTAAAGGAAATTCTCAGCTTTCCACCAATATAAATTATGCTTTACTTTAAATTTAATAAGTAATTATTATTCATTTTCTATGCAAATTATGACTAAATTCCTGATTGATAGGCTCATTGAAAAACATCTATAGCTTTCAAATAGTATCACATTTCTTGAATCCAAAACATGTGCAACATTCTATGATTCACATACTATAGGATTAAGAAAATAAAAATTCAATTTCATTAAGTTTTTACCAAGTTAAGGTGGTTAGACATATGAGCTTTTTATATTTTTTAAAAGTTGTAATTAAAAATTCATAATTAATTATTTACTTGGAAAAAATTACAAAAAAATATGCATCACATCAGGACATGAGTCTTCTACTTATATCTAAAATATTATAAAAAAATATTTATTATAATTTTATTGTGGTTAGGGTGGTTAGATAGACACCTACTTCTTATTTTTCCCTGAAATTTAAGTACTACTACTTTGAAATTTCAAATTTTCACCAAATAGATGTTTTTCTTTTAAAAAAATCTAGTATTTTAGAAACTACATTCAATTTTCTATAGATTCTATTCTTACATATTTTTGAAATAATATAGATAACTTATTCAAATTTTTATGTCAAGTTGCCTAACTTTGATTTTTCTGAATTTTTTTTCACTTAAGGGCCTATTTTTTTCATGATGATCCTACACATACCCTTAATACAACACATATAGCCATTATTTTGAAGGTGAAGGACACAAAATTTTTTGTATATTTTAGGCCAATTTCGTTATGCAATAAAATATATAAGATCTCTATGAAATCCATTTATTTCAAAATTCAAACTTTCGTCTCAAGAGTCATTTTGCAGGAGCAAGGTGGTTTTGTGCCTGGTAAGGAAACTTCAGAAGGAGAAATAGTTGCACATGAAGTATTACATTCTATTAAGTCTAGTAATAATCCATAATTTATTATTAAAATTGATACGATGAAGGCATACGATAGAGTTAATTGGGTCTTCTTTATTCAAGTATTGCAAAAAAAATTCTTTAGTAACAAATGGTGTAAATTGATTAGATCTTGTTGGGTTGGGGCTAAATTTTTAGTGTCAT
Organism: Sequoia sempervirens; assembly: GCA_007258455.2. Classification (NCBI taxonomy): domain Eukaryota; kingdom Viridiplantae; phylum Streptophyta; class Pinopsida; order Cupressales; family Cupressaceae; genus Sequoia; species Sequoia sempervirens. The sequence goes on along the minus strand of VDFB02358134.1, from coordinate 98,333,715 downwards.
TTAATGGGTCTCCACTTAGTTTTTTGGAGCTACTCAATGGATTGGACAAGGTGACCCATTGCCTCCTTTACTATTTATTTTAATGGCTGGGGATTTGAGCAAATCAATCTGTAATTTTCATAATCAGGGGCTATGGCAGGGTATACAGATTCCAAATACTCATATTGTTGTAACACACTCATTATTTATAGATGATAGGTTGTTATATGGTAAATGAACTCTACAAGAAGTTGTGCAAGTGAAGAGAATCCTAGAAAACTATTCATCGGCTTTAGGACAGAAGGTAAATGAAGATAAGTCCAAGATTTTCATTTTTAACACAAAGTTCTTTATTTCAAAAAAAGATAGTTGAAATGTTGGGCTTTCAATTGGCTGAATTTTCTAGTACTTATCTAGGAATCCCTTTCTTTATGGGATAATACATAATAAAGTATTGGAAAAAAAATCAATGAAAGACTTAAATCCAGAATTTTGTCATGGAAATGTAGGTGGTTGTCACTAGCTGGTCGTATTATGATGATCAAGTCGGTGTTAACATCCTTCCCAAATTATTACCTTGTTTTTCTGAAGGCACTTAAATGCATAATTAAAAGCATTGAGAAAAATATTAAAGGATTCCTATGGAGGGGTAACATAGATGAAAAAAGGAAAGTTCCTTTTATTTCTTTGGATAATATGTGTATGAATAAATATGTTGGAGGGGTTGGTTTGTGTAATATATCTACAAGAAATCTAGCATTAGGAGAAAAATTGTCTTGGTGGATGTATAAGAGGCCTGAATTAAAATGGTGCTCTATAATTCAGCAAAAATACTTAGATAATAGTAACCCCCACAGAGTGTTTACAATTGAAAACCCCCCATATGGATCGGTTATGTGGAATTTTATCATTATTTGTTGAGAGGTTATCCTTCCCTACTTATGAACTAGGAGGTTAATAATGGGGAGAAAGTTCTTTTTTGGAAGGATTCATGGAATGGATTTCCACCATTTACATCTTTGCAAGTTTTACAATCTTTGGAAAAAACTTTATCGAAGGAATGGGGTACCAAACTAATAGATTATGTTGTTGCAGTTGAGCCTATTATAGGAAAAGTTATATGGAAGGATTTCTCTGTTTCAAATGCCCCCCTTCAATAAAATTGAATTCTATAGAGGGAGTTAGAGAAGAAAGTAGTTTATTTTTCAGGTAAAGTAGATAGATTATTTTGGGCCCCTACGAAGGATGGAAGCTATTCAATCAGTGAGGGATATAAGTCAATTATTGCAACCTCAACTCAGTCCCAACCTTAGAGAGACTTTTCGTTTTGTTGGAACTCAATGATACTTCCTAAGGAAGGAAGTTTTGCATGGATTTCTCATAGGCAGTGTATATTGATTAGTCATAGGCTACAAAAATTGGGCTTTTCATAACCCTTTAAGTGTGTTTTATGTCAAGAAATTTTTGAAATTGGGGACCATTTATTTGTTAGTTGCAAAGTATCTCAAGATTGTTGGAATTTTATGAGGTCAAAATTGAACATTTATTTCCCATCACCTAATTCCTTGTGGGACCTCTTTTCGAATTGGAATGTTTTGTATAAAAAATTCCCTATATGCTTGCATTTGGAAAGTATTCCCATCAATAGTCATCTAGTGCATATGGTGGGACTACAATCAAAGTATTTTTTATAAGAAAAATCATTCTCTACAGCAGATCCAATTCCAAATGGAAAAGAAAATTATAGAGGTGGTTATTTCATATGTCTGAAGAAATAAGGGCCTCTCTTCTACATTTACTAGTTGGGATGACTGGATATTGAGTAACTGGGAGCACATATCAAAGCCATTCATTGGGATTCAACAAAGCACATGTGGGAGTAAACATGATAGGTCTAAGGTGAAATGGTCACCTCCTGGATTAGGTTTTCATAAACTTAACTTTGATGGGGCATCCAAGGAGAATCCTAGACTTTCAGGGGTAGGAATATATAATCGTGATTCGAGAGGTTCTATGTTAGTGGAATAGGCAGTAAAATTGGATAATGCTACTAATAATATAGCAAAGGCTAAAACTTTGTTGCAGGGTCTACAATTGGTGAAAGAGCTAGGTTTAATTAGGTTGCATATTAAAGGGGACTCATTGATTATTGTAAATGTGTGTAAATTAAAAATAATCTATAATTGGAGGCTTCGATACATTTTAAGGAGGGCATGGTTGTTGATGGATTCTTTCTGGAAGAGAAAATATAACATATATATCGAGAAGGTAATAATATAGCAAACTATCTTGCAAATCAGGGTTGTGAAGGGAAAGAATTTAAACACATGGACATAAGGGAAATAGGAAAAGAAGACTCATTCTTACAAGACTTAATTGTTTTAGAGTGGGGGAAATTTAAAAAATTTCAATTAAATGCAAGGTGTTTGACTGCTCCTTGAACCTAGTAATGAAGCAAGTTGTGCACTAGTTGTAAATTAATGATGAGTCTACACCCTCTAAGTCACATGACCATTCATGATCGGAGCTCCCACATTGGAAAAGATGTCGACTCATACACTGGTTTTTTTTATTATATTGTTTTGATTGTGTAGGTACTTAGGTAATAATCGAAGGTAGTGTGTTCTTTAATTGAAGGGACATGAATTGGAAAATGAGCTCAATTCTTCCTTCAGATTTAGTTATCTTCATTTACCATCATTTTTATATGTATTATTGTTATGTATTCTAAGTGATGGTGGGTTTCCTTCTTAAACACACTTGCTAACCAAGTTTGATGCCCTTGTTATGCATGTTAGTAAGAATTGTTGTAGCCCGTAAAATAGAGCAAGTGGAGGTGTTTCTGCTAATGGTCTTTGCAAGGAGGACTCGTCACAGCTTTGGGAGGTGGTGGAGTTATTTAGTTAAAATCTAGGGTGTGGGATAAATGGCATTCAATCCTTGGAACGTTCACTTCAGTATGCAGGTACAGGGTAGGGAGAATCTTTTTGAAGATATTTTGACAGACGAGGACCTTGCAATAATCTTTAGTATGGAGTGTCCCAGTGTTATAGAGAGTATTCTAACTGTTATTGACATGGAGGTAATCAATCCTTCTATGTGTCGAGTGTTTCTTCCATCTCAGGTAATGTCAATATTCTTCTCAAATTTATTCGACATTATTTAGTCTTTCAAGGAATTGGAAAGTGTAGCCTAGAGGTATGTCAAGTTTCAATTTCTTTAGTGCAAAATGTTGTTAACTGCAATTTAGGGATAAAATGTTTATAAAGTAAAACGGTTGATATGAGGTCTATTTTTGTATAAATTGCTTAAACAATGCCAAGGTTTTAGGAGATTTATGAAGCAATGAAAATGGATCTTCAGTTTAAGAATGATTGAATTTCTCTAAAGGCATTGAGGAAGAATTCTAATTATTTTTGTGTTGGGATGGAAATAGCCATAAAAAAAAATATATTTCAATTTCTTTTCTAAAATATCATGCTTGTGTGATCTTTGAACATAACCCCACTATGGGGAAGTCGCAAGTTGCTTCTTAGGAAAACATCGTTGTTGGAGGAAAGTTGCTGCCAAAGAAAGGATTGAGGAAAAGAACCTCGATGGATTTGGCATCAGTAAAAGTGAAAGTAGTAGATGATGTTACAGAAGTCCAAATGAAGAATTTTTCTGGGAGGAAGAGAACCCGGGTGCTGGAAATTCATGACTTAGAGGAAAGCCAAGGACAAAATAGCCCAATTAATATGGAAGAATGATTGCTTCAAATGGGGTTTTCTATAATTAGGAATGTAGTATCTCTATTTGTTTGATACATGGTTATAGTTAGAATGTTCAATGTATGGGAATGTTTAGGGGATGGGTCTTGAGTGTTTTGAAGTGATATTTAATTAATGATACTAGTGTGGCAAGGGCATAAATTTACTGATGGAGATTGTATAATGAAAGTTTTAAAATGCATTGCCAGTCTCAAGTGTCAATCAAACTTATTTTTGTAATCTTATTTTATATATCAATATATATATAGGTGCTTTACCTCTTAACCTAAAAAAAAAAACAACAAAATAGAATTTGTTAACTTAGGAATATAGTTTATTTATTTCCTTCCCATGCACATAATGAAAAATAATGAATGAATAAAACAATTATTTATTTATATTTTTACCCAAAAAAGTAAAGTAAACTATTCTCAAGTTTACAATTCAAAAGCCCCATTCCACAATTTATCCATTTAGTTCTCAATTCTTTCCAAATTCAACACTAACCAACATGTATCCTTCCTTTTTGAACTATAATTTGGAGATCCCCAAGATAGTCTTCAACCTTAACCCATAGACCTAAAATAGTAAGAACAATAAAGAGAATGCAGCATTGGCCAATGGGGCTCAACTTCCAACCATAGTGTTGAATAGAACCCACCCTCAAGCTTTGGGTCACATAACAATCAAGGGTGCACACACATTTCACATTTTAAAGAAAATATTTAACACTTAGATTCTTTAATAATGATACACCACAACATATTTTACAAAAATAGGTTCCACAAGATACAACATTCTCATTGTAATCCACACAACACAAAGGATTCCTATGTTGGAATCCTATATAGTGGGTGCAGACTCAACCACTAGAGGTAAAATATGTATCCCACACATATAACATCTAATACATACACATTTCCATCTCTTCAACATAATTTATACATATTATTCCTTTGACATTTCCCTTATTTATCCATGTGTGCAATAGTTAATCCATAAATTGCATAGAATTGAATAATTTTATAAACCTTAACAAATGAACATTTAACCCATTAAATATTATCTTTATAAACATATACTTTCATATTCACATAAAATAAATCATTTGATATCACATTGTATGTAAAACTAGCATTAGTCAACTAAAATCCATTAGCTAATCATATCAAGTATGTTTATGATAGTGATTTTTTTAGTGGCTAATATTCGCCAATTGGCTAATAGTTGACATTTGGGAATCCAAAATTGGATAATAGTTTGAGCTACAATGTGACATGAATCACCACATTTTTACAAAATTTATTATAGTCTTATTTGAATCGCCAAATAATTTATTTTACTATAAATTTTAACTCAAATATTCACCACAATATTCGATACATGATTAGATCATATTTCCCTAAACTTTATAAATTATAGTACAAATCTATATTAATTCGCCAATAGTATATCATAATTATTAGTTTCTTTAGGACCATATTTCTAATTTTTAGTTTCCACCATTGATTTATAATAAAATCTAATGGGCCTTGTTGTATTCCATGAGGTAAAAAGTACCCATGATCTATAATGCTCATGTGGCCTACAATTTTGGGTCTCATGAGCATTATAGATTGTGGGTAAATTTAACCTTATAGAGTACAATGAGGGCCTTTAGATCAATGATCTAAAATCAATTTTGAGCCCCATGAGAATTATGAATCATGGGTACATTTTACCTTGCAAAATATAATGAGGGCCATTATATTATATTTTAAAATAATGGTGGAAAGTAAATATTATAGTCTACCCCTTCAACCCCTTGATATTTTCCACCCTCGAGCCCCTAATTTTCCATAAGAACTATTTTTAGATTAGATAGATTCACCATCATAATTAATGCATTTTCCTATTATTTTTCAAGATTCACCAAAATTTTCTATAAAACTTTAGTGATGTAAAAAAAATTCCCTATAAAATTAATATATCTTTTGAGAAAAGCAAAGATTTTCAAATAAAAATTAATATTTTTTCCTAAAAAATGAAAGATTCATGAAGATTTTATATCATTTTTTGAGGGGAGTTTCTTAAAGTTATCACTCATCATGCAACCCATCATCCATTGTACTCTTGTAATAATATCCAAACATGGGAAAACATGCAAGCATTGTGCAAGAGTCATAATATCATCAAAGTAACAAATATTCTTGAACAAGGATCACAAAAGGTGGGGCCTCAAATTTTATAGGCCATGTATAATAAATGAAATAAACATGAGAAAATATAATTTTGCAATGGGGTCTCTCCACCTGATCCAGTAATGGCCATATCTAACATCATCCTTATATATAAACCACTAATTTATTCTTGAAGGCGTGCCACTTTTCCAACACACCACCTGGAATGTGAACAACAAGACTATGCCATCTATCCTATTATACCACAAATCCTCCTCTAATCCAATGATAACACAACTAAATTAGGAGAAACTAACTCATCCCACTTATCTATATAATAAGACATTTTCAATAAGTTAATTGTAGATGACCATACAAGAATAGAAAATACTAATTTTAGAATCCACTAGTATTCTTAGGTCAATGAAGATTTAGAGCTTATGTGCAATGCAAATCCAAAGTTAATTAGAGTAGTACAAAGGATACCCCTACTCAAATTTTAGAGTCTAGATATAAATAAGGGTAATACAAAGGAAAAAATAAAAATTTGACCACTAGAAATAAGAAATAAGCACTTTGAGAAGGAAATGGGCTAATGCAAGGACTAAAATTAACATGCAAAAACACAAAGGGAATGAACGCTAAAGTGTAGACAAAACATAGCATAAAATTGCAAGGATATGTAATTTTTAACATTACAATATATGAGGATCCATGTATATTAGATCATTCATTATTTGTATTATGGTTAGGATTTCTAAAGATCATTGAATACCTTAAATTTATATCTTATAGTTTATCCTTAGTATTACAGCTATTATAAAGGTGTGTGGGACCCTTACCACAAGAGGATGGAGAAAATTAGTGAGAGAAGGTAGAGCAAGTCACTAGATGATGTGATTTAGTCATCTCAATAAGGAAAATTTTTATATGTATCTTTGAATCCAATATATTTTGTTTCATATGTATTGAAGTAAGACCACAAATACCCCCTCCTTTTGGTTTGTCAACAACCTTAATTAGCTTCTTTTAGTCAACCACTAGACACTGCTATTAAACACCCATCATAATTACATTACTAAATTTCAAACTAAACCGTACTCTTGCCTCCTCCAACCCACTATGGTTACCCAAAAAAAAATTTAAAAGATAAATAAGATAAGTTTAAGTAGCTTAATAATGAGACAAATCCGAACGAAAATATAACAACCTAGTTTAAAAAGTATAAGCCCTAATATTTTGAAATTTGGTATTGTGTGAATTGAAAATGTGTAAAGTAAACAAGTCACACAAGAAATGAAACGTATTACATGAGAGATTTGAATCATAAGATTAATCTAATTGAAAACAAAAGAAAAATCTCTAAAATTGTTCCATTTTTCTCTATTCTTAAGGATCCTTTAAATCATTAGTGCTCTTAGATTTTGTATGTGCACTATGACATGTTTGGATGACAACCTAAGAAACGAAATGCTCTTTTAAAGATATAAGATCTATGTTCCTACATGAAGTATGAACTAAGAGATTGATGCCATGATGATATGATTTAATGATATAAATGACAATGGAGATATGACAATGGATATGATACTAAATATTATAAGTCCAATGCTATATAAAAACTAAGATGATACTAAAATGTACCTATGAAATATGCCATGATTCTAATCTAACATGATACTATAATGCTCAAATGATAAATGCTAAATGCTCTAACTCTAAATGCTCCAATGTTATTTCTATTTAATAATTTTACTCAAAGATGGGATTGATGAAATGCTAAAGGATAGACTTGTATTTATAGGATTTTCAAAGCATCTTGTGATGTGGCAGCAATCAATGGTCAAGATTCAAGCATGAGAGATGAACGGTGGAGATGGAAGAATCATAGAGGATGTTCCCTTGACCAAAGGCAACATGCCAAATGTATGAGGGAATCAAGTATGTGAGATTTCCAAATGTCCAACATTTGCCTAAATTCAAATTAGGAATGTAAATATTTGGCATATTTACATACATGTGACATTTGAGGATCTGGCAAAAAGTGTTGTAGACATGTGACTAAATTTGAATTTGAAATTATTCAAACTTAGTAGGAAGATATTTAATTAAATAAAAACAAACTATAGATCTTTGTTTATTTAATTAAATTTAGAAGAATGTGATTTAAGATGAAGAATTTAGAAAAGTGTGAATTATATAAATAAATTGTGAATTTATTTATAAGTAGACGAAATAAAAGGGGTAATTAATTAAATAACTATTATTTAATTAATTAAATAACATTTTTCCCATCTTTGAAGTAATGTGTTTACAGGTTACTTCAAAGAATAATTTGTTGCTGATGTTGGAAAAAAAAAAAAAATTGATGCCCAAGATGCTGATTTTTGAGGTGATGACAGATATATGCCCCTTCAAGAGATAAATAGGTGAATTTTTGAATTTTTTGGATTTTTTATTTTTTTGAAAATTTTGATGATTTTTTGATGATTTGATGATGATTTCAAAATTTTATGATTCAGAAACAATTTATCTCCCTAAAAATATTGTTTAAGCCACCATGTGATGATTTGATTAATTAAGCCCCTTTTGAAAAATAAAATAAAACAATCCCATCAAAATCCCATTTAATCACTCTTTAAAAAGGTTCAAAAGGTGATTTAGAACTTCATTTGTGCATTTGCATTTTGAAAACTTGGCAGTGATTGAGTGATTGAGCAACCTTGGAGCAAGCTGGTGATCCCTTACCACACACATCGATTCGAGTGCATCAGACGTCACAACTGCCTAGCAGCGTACGTACCTCCAATACGTACCCCAAAATAGCTCCTCATAAATTGTGGAATTCATTTTCTCGCTCTTTTTTTTCTTGTTTAAATTCAACTTTTACTATTTTAGCACATAGAAGAACCGATGTAGCACATTCATAGACTATAATGGTGCATAGAATAGATTAGCGCATAGGTGGATTGAATTAGCACATAGCCTAAATAGATTAGTGCATAGACTCATGTAGCACATAAGTTGCCTAAAATAGCGCATCGAGTGAACATTGTGGTGCATAGGTGCATTTAGCGCATTGAGGGAGGGGTTTACCGTACAGGATAAATGATGTAGCGCATTGGTAGAATTAGTGCATAGAAATTATGTTATGGGGAATTGAGATAATTCTCTGGTGCATTGATGAATTTGGTGCATTGAAGACCTGTTTTTGTGCATTGATGAACATGTTTAGCGCATAGAGTTTTTCAGCGCATTGTTCTAGTGCATTGGTGAATTTTAGATCAGTTTGATGATTTTTGTATCAGACTCATTGATTTTGATGATGTTTGATCACATTAGCCTTTGATTTGATGATGATTGATGATGTTGATAGATTAGATGTCCATTGATCTCATGATAGGTAAGATGCAAAGATAATTGACCTCGTGATAGGCAAGGATCAATGATAGGTTGATTGATTGATTGACCTCATGATAGGAAAAGTGCATTGATTGATTAATAAACCTCATGATAGGTGAGGTTGAATGATAGGTTGATTTATAAACCTCATGATAGGTGAGGTTGAATGATAGGTTGATTGATAAACCTCATGATAAGCAAGGTTTGAATGATGGATTGATGCTCACGAGATTTGATAAAAGTCTCACTAGAGTTAATTAGAATGATAGGCTAATTGATTTTGATGGATTGATAGTTTGATTGATGTCAATTGATTGATTTGTTGATTTTCGATATTATGATGATAGGATCCTTTAATAAGTCTGTAGATTAGAGAGCATTTCCCTAGGACATGGGATTTGATACCACACTTGACGTAGCCTGAGGTAGCCATTATTGGACAATGTGGATTGGCCTCTCTGATAGACATACCCTAGATTAAGATTAACAGGGGTCTATTTATAGCTTTAGTAGAGAGGTGGCATAGTGAGCATAATACCTTCCACTTACCCACCGGTGAGATGATAGTGATTCTAGAGGACATCTATCAGATTTTGTAGATACTTGTTGTTGGAGAGCTGGTCTTATACGATTCTACTGAGTAGGGTTGGACTGATGCACTTCACAAAGTATTTGAGGATGATCAAATATGTGGTTATGAGATTCCTTGGAGAGAGATGGTTGACGCTTATGCCACACTGTCATCTATGCTAGCTGGATTCATTGGAGGGTTCTTTTTTCTTAATCTCAGGTCAAAGGGACTTTCAGTTGGATGGGGTAGGATTCTTGAGAGAATGATTGCTTAGGGAACCCAGTATGCATGGGGATGTTGCATTCTCACTCATTTGTACCATGATTTGCACTAGGTGGTCTATCTTTGAGGGGCTAGTTTATTAGTAGGGGTCACATTGCTTCAAATCTAGGCATGGGAGCATATAGCAATCACCCGTCTAGTCGCATACATATAGCAGCCCACCATGAGACTATATGTTCACACTTATGCAAGTCTAGTTGCTTAGCCTAGGTTGGAAAAACTGGAGTACTAGAGGAGAGTGCTTGATGATTTGATGTTAGTGAGATGGCGACCCTACCTTAATTGCAAGCAGTGGTCAGAGGATGATACCAAGATTCCCTATCTATGCCAATTGGTGTACCTCATTGCTCGGACATAGTTCATCATTAAGAGATTTTCTTTTAGGAGGGTGTGGCAACAGTATGGTAGAGTGCAGGGCATGCCTCAAGGAGTGGCCCATTATGCCCAATGATGGATAGATGCTACAGAGTGGGGGGCCATTTTGTCTTATGATGCTATTGTACAAGAGTATAAAAGTTTGCAGGTTATATTCTAGGATATTTGTATGGATATCATTGAGGCTATGATGTTAAATGAGTATGGCTAGTACCTTGCTTTACATCCATTTCCACAAATCTCCATTCTAGATCAGCTAGTGCCACTATTAGAGGAGGAGAGGGTTGTCATTTGTGGGCGCAGGTGGAGCAGAGATGTGGGAGATGAGGAGGAGGAGGAGGCTGAGAGAAGTAATGACAGAGATGGAGATGGAGATGGAGATGGAGGAGGTGGAAATGGTTATGAAGGTGATGGTGATAGAGGTGATGGGGGAGGAGATGAGGGTGGAGGTTTCCTAGCTTTTGATGTCTGATATTTGAGAGTGCCTTGTAGCATGCGATCATTGGTTGTGACATCCTAGCAACAGGTGGAGATCAACTTACCCTCACAGTAGCAGCAAACTCAGATTATTGCACTATAGGTGTAGGTACAAACACTAAAAGGTCAACTTGTTCAGGTGTAGGGATTGCTAGCATAGGCTTAGGGATAGATTAATGCATTGATGGTAGAGACAAATTACTACACTGATGACAGAGAGGAACAACTTGAGATTGTGGGTGGATCAGGCAGAGGGAATTGCCTAGAGACTACAATAGGCTACATAGGTTACTGGTGCAATAGACTATTTCAAAGAGGTACGTCATACCGCCCAGGAGGCCAAGTTCTATAGGATTAGATATCATGAGGTAGTCCCTCCAAAGTGGTGGGAGGGTTATGCATAGTCCCGGTCAGGCAGGTCCAAGTCTCAAACCACGAGTAGAGGTGTTACATAGCCACTTATGAGAGATCCAAGAGATCCTAGTGTAGGTCCATCTATTGGGGGAGGTATTGGTCCCATGATGTTGGCACCGTCTAGGGGGAGCACGGCATAGCTCTGATGTGATGGCAGTTTTGTTGTATTTTGGGGCATTGATTTATACACTGATTTATCTAAGACATTGATGATTCATTGCCATTTTTTCAATGATGTATCTCTTTATACCTTTGGATATCCTTGTACACTTTGACATTATGATTTTGATATTATATTATATGCGGTGATGATTATAGATCCATGTGGTTATATGATGGATGCCTATGATGGATGCATTTTATTTATGCTCTATGATGCTTATGTGATGTTCATGTGATGCTTATGTGATGCTTATGTTATACTTATGTGATGCTTATGTGATGATGATATGATATGCTATGGATGAAAATGATGTGTTATTATTATATAATGTTTTATGAATGATTCCTAAATGTGATGGATCTTATTATGCCAATCAAATGTGATGCACTTTATGTTTTTTGTACTTTTCCAATGTGAATAAATTATGTAATGAATATATGAATGTATGAACATATGATGGTGCATAGTTCTATGTGTTTGTGATGCTTATATGATGATTATGTGATGATTATGTGATGTATGTGACACTTATGTGATGTATGCAATGATGATATGATAATGTATGATTGATGATTCTATATGCTTTATGCATGATGTTTTATTTCTATGTGAGATGGATTTGATTAAGCAAATGATGTGTGATGCTTATGTATGTTCATGTGATGATTATGTCGATCTAACTAGTCCTTTGTCATTCTTGGATTGGAGTAATAACAAATTCATACACCCTGACAAATCTATCTTCACTACTAGTTTTAGATGTGGGTATGTGCAGGATCATCGTGGAAAAATCAAGCCCTTAAGTGGCAAAAAATTCATAAAAATGAGAGTTAGGAAACATGACGTAAAAATTTGAATAAATTATTTATATTATTTTAAAAATATGTAAGAATAAAATCCGTAGCAAATTGAATGTAGTTTCTAAACTACTAGGTTTATTTTTTTTAAAAAATCTATTTGGTGAAAATTGGAAATTTCAATGCAGTAGTACTTAAATTTTAGGGAAAAAACAAGTAGGTGTCTGTCTGACCACCCTAACCACAATAAAATGATAAAAAAAAATTTAATATTTTATATATAAGTAGAGAACTCATGCCCAGATGTGATGCATATTTTTTTGTAATTTTTCCAACTAAATAATTAATTATGAATTTTTTATTACAAATTTTTAAAAAATAAAAACTCGTATGTATAACCACCTTAACTTGGTCAAAACTTCATGAAATTCAATTTTTCTTTTTTTAATCCTATAGTATGTGAAGCATAGAATGTGACACATGTTTCAAATTCAAAAAGTGTGATATCATTTGAAAGCTATAGATGTTTTTCAATCAACCTATCAATCAAGACTTTAATCGTAATTCAAATATAAAATGAATAATAATTATTTATTAAATTCAAAGTAAAGAATAATATATATTGGTGGAATGTTGACAATCTCCTTTAAAACCCCTTTTCATTTCATCAATTTTGGGTTAAAAAAAAGTCATCAACCACATACCCTACACATACCCATAATATCGCCACTTTTTGGCCCATCATGATCCTGCACATACCCATGTTCATAATAATGGCATTATCTCTTTACATGGAAACTTGTTTACTAATCATGTTCTTCAACAAATTTTTCTTCTTGGAAATCTTACTCTACTAGATATGTATTTCAATCTTCCTAAGTGAATCCAAGATCCATTTTATTAAAGGAGTAAATGATTTCAGTGATGAATCAAGTTCAATTATAGATGCAACAATTTCCATTATGCCCCTATTAAAATAGAGATGCTTTTCTTCTTGGAAATATTATTCTGTTGGATATGTCTTTCAATCCTCTTAATGGAACATTTTCTTAATCCATTAACAATAGATGAAATGATTGTGATTATACAATTGAGATCCAATGTACTTATTTTTTTGTTTCTGATCCAAATAGATGGATGAATGAATGGATGAATGATGTTATCATGTACATATGATATGAGAATGCTTTATAATGTATGCAAATGATGATGCAACTATATGAGAATGATGTGTTTATGTCAAATGTACTCAATCCGTTAATAATAGAGATAACATCATTGTGAAATTATTTCAGCCTTGGAAAACCCCTAAATATAGAGGCAACATTGATATGAATGCAATCTACCCTAACCATGCAGATCTACTATGCAAAGTTTTTCATCTTAATAGCCGATTTTTCATGCTTTTTATCATCATTGAGCCTTTAAAATGTAGAAAGTGAGTACAAGCATCGATGGCATAATTTAGACCATGATGACATGAGTACTACTTCCATGATTTTTGATATTGCAAGTTATCACAAGAAACTAGGTATAATTAAACTGAGATGACCTAAGTATTCCTTGCGTAAACATACAAGAATTAACCATATTCCTATGCAAATTCGGAATGTAATTAGTGATACTTTGTAGAGCACGTCCCACAACAATTTGCACAATAAAAGTGATCAACTCATAAACAAAAGATAAAGAAAAATCATACTCTTTCCTAGCCCCTCTAGTTCAATACGTCATTGAGGTGCACCAAAGATATGATGGAAAAAATAAAAGTACAACAGTTGAATAGGCATGCCAATAGAATAAAGCCATGATTTAGATGAACATCATCCATTTAAAGTTTGCTTTCATTTGATCCATTTAGTTGTTTGATGTTTGATATGGATGGTTGAATGTGTTCATAATTGAGCTTGATGTTCAATGTTGGATTCACACTATGATCATTGAGTTTGTTGTGTTGTCCTATTGTTGTTTTTTTGTTGGTTTAAGCTCAAAGTTTATTGCCCCCAATGACTTCAGAATTTTTCCCCCAATCTAGGGTGAGACATGACTGTGATGCCAAAATATGTACATGAAGCTTTCCGATGATATGCAGATTGATGGTGAAAGAAAATGGCAAAAGTGAATGGGTCGTATGCTCAAATAGATGTAAAAAATAGCCTATCACAAATAGCGCCTATGGCTAGGTTTTCACTACTTGTTTTTATTGCACTTTTTTAGATTTTATGATTTTTTTTTATTTTATGATTTTTCATTTTTTTTTGTATTTTTCTCTTTTTTTATTTTTTTTGTCATTACCAAGATGCCTATTTGCCAGGTTTTCATCAAGGTAACCATTTTTTAAGGAAATTTTCTAATGTTTTTTGTATTTTTCAGGACTTTACCAATGCACTAGATGAGTGAGGTGTAGATTTTCTTGAGATGCAAGCTATTGAGGGGTTCATCAAAAAAATCCCCTTTAGGTGTGGAAGACTGATATGCTCCTAATCTAAAGACCGATATAAGTACGAAGGGACCTAGCCAGTTTGGTTCAAATTTCCCCTTCTTCTCTCAATCTTGTTGGTTATGGGGTTTTCTTTCAGGACCAAGTCACCCACCTGAAAGGTTCTTGTTTTTACTCTGTGATTGTAACTCCTTAACATCCTCTATTGATAGGTCTTTAGGTGATCAACTACTTTCTTATGATGCTCATCTAACAATTCCAAATCTTGTAACTTGGATACTCTATAATCCTCATCTGATATGATCCCTTTAGTGA
The DNA here is from genome assembly GCA_007258455.2 of Sequoia sempervirens. Taxonomy (NCBI): domain Eukaryota; kingdom Viridiplantae; phylum Streptophyta; class Pinopsida; order Cupressales; family Cupressaceae; genus Sequoia; species Sequoia sempervirens. The sequence continues at coordinate 98,318,592 of VDFB02358134.1, read as the reverse complement.
CACAAAAAGTGATGGTAGCTCAACCTCAATAGGTAGAATGGCCTCTGATCTATAGAGTAGAGCATAGGGTGTAGCTCCTGTTATGGTGCAGATACTGGTTCTGTAAGCCCACAAAGCAAGGTTTAGTTGAATGTTCTAGTCATGTCAAGCCTCATTGATGGTTTTCTTCATGATCTTCAAGATAGTTTTTTTTGAGGCCTCTGCTTGGTTTTTTCCTTGAGGGTAGTATGGTGGAGAAAATTGATGTTGAATATGGAACCTCTAACAAAGTTCTTGAACATCTTGATTCTTGAAAGGTCTGCTATTATTTGTGATAATGGATTGAGAAATTTCGTAGTGACAAATGATGTAATTCAAGATGAAGGGTGCAATTTTTTTTCCTGTGATGGTGGTTAAAGGAACAACTTCAATCCACTTCATAAAGTACTCCATGGTTGTGATGATAAACTTGTGTCTGTTTGATGATGATGGATGTATCTTTCCTACAAGATCTAATCCCCACTAATAGAAAGGACATGTGGATGCGAATGGTTGCAATTCCTGTGTTGGTGCATATATCAGGTTTTTGTGAATCTAACAATTTTTGCACTTCTTGACAAATTGAAAAGAAACATTTTCCATATTTGGCCAGTAATACCCCAAACATAAGCATTTCTTAGCGAGAGTTAAACCACTTGAATGTGTATCGTAGATACCTTCATGAACCTCATGTAAAGTTGTTTCAGCTTCATTACATTCCAAAGACCGAAGGAGAGTACCATCAAGACCTCGTCGGTAAAGTACATCGGCTATTAAGGTATGGTGAGCTACTTGTCGAATAAAGTTTTATTTCTAATTTTGGGATAGATCTGGTGGTAGGGTGTTGTCTTTTAGGTAAGTGTAGACCTTCCCATAGATAGAAGCATCAGCTTCGAGTAGATGATATATGACTTGGGATTTAGGGTTATTGTAGGTAGATTCAAACACTTGTTCCACCATGAACTCATAACAGACTCATTTTTTAAGGTATTTTTAGGAGAGAAGAAATGGTGGGCATAGCATCAACAACTTTGTTGTCTCCTCTTGGAATCTGCTCAAATTTTATCTCCAAAAAGTAATTTTTGAAGTCATCAACCATTCTTTAATATGGCATCAATTTATCATCTTTTTGTTTGGTAATCATCATTCACCTAGTTAATGACTAGTTGAGAATCTCCCTAGACATGCAACTATGTGATTTTCCACTCTACGACTTTCTTAACACCAATAATTAATGCTTCATACTCAGCTATGTTGTTGGTAAGAGAAAAAATTAACCTATAGGACTTTGGAATGGTGTGTCCTTGTGGTGTGACAAACAAGATTCTTGCTCTTGATCCATGTTGCATGTAAGATTCATTAAAGAATAGCATCCACTATTGTGTTGAAACTATTAGGACATCAAAATCTTAAAACTCAATGCTCATTGGATGATCATCTGATAATGGTGCTTCAACTAGTTGATTTGCTATGGATTGACCTTTGATTGCTTTCCTGTTCACATATTAGATATCAAACTCGCTCATTATCATTACCCATTTGGCTAGTCTTTGTGTCAAGGTAGCTTTACTGAGTAGGTACTTCAATGGATCAATTTTTGCTATGAGTCTGATGGTGTGAGTCAACATGTATTGTCTTAGTTGTTGAGTAGAAAATACTACTACCAAACATGCTTTTTCAATGAATGTGTAATTGATCTCATATCCATTCAAGGTTTTTCTGATGTAATAAATCGCCCTCTCTTTTCCTGCGGAGTCTTCCTATGCCAGTAGAGTACCCAAAGATACCTCAGCTGTGGTAATGTAGAGTAACATTGGCTTTCCTTTGGTTAGAGGCACTAGTATGGGAGGTGACATCAAGTACTATTTCAGTTGATTGAAGGTTGCTTCACATTTTTCATCCAATTTGAAAGTGAAATTCTTGTGTAACAAGTGATTGAAAGGATGAGTTTGGTCTGCCAACTTTATGTGATGAACCTCCTAATGGACTAGAATCGTCCTTGAAAAGATCTAAGTTGACTAATTTTTCTAGGAGACATCTCCATGATGGCTTTAACTTTTGTAGGATCTACCTCAATGCCATTATCTGACATAATATATCCCAAGAGTTTATTTGATGTCATGCCAAATACACATTTCTTGGGATTTAATCTCACATTGAATTTCTCCAATTTGGTGAAGATTTTCTCTAGGATTTCCAAGTGTCCTCTAGTGTATTATTTTTCCAACAAGTCATCTACATAATCCTCTATAAAGGTATGCATAATTTCATCGAAGATGGTAGTCATTGCACATTGATAAGTAGCCCCAACATTCTTCACCTGAAAGGCATGACATTCCAACAGAAAGTTCCCCTTGGACATGTGAAAGAAGTTTTCTCTTGGTCTTATGGTTCTATTTTGATCTAGTTGTAACTTGAAAGTCCATCCATGAGTGAGAGCATTTCATGTCCCACTATCAAATCCACAATGATGTCAATGTTAGGTAGTGGAAAATCATCTTTTGGATAGGCCCTGTTAAGATCTCTAAAATCCGTACATATCCTGATGCTTTTGTATGGTTTTGAAATTGGTACAATGTTTGATATCTAGTTAGCATAATAAATTGGATGGATAAATCTTGAATCCAATAGTTTCTTTAATTCAACTTTCACCAAGAGGGCGATATGGGGATGCATTTTTCTCAACTTTTGCTTCACTGGTTTTACTCTAGGTGGTAGTGATAAATGATGCATGATAAACCTTGGATCCATGCCTGGCATGTCAATGTAGGTCCAAGAAAATTTGATTTGCCTCTCTTCAAAGAATTTAGTGAAGCCTCATTTTTCCTCCTTTATCATGGATGTTGCTAGATGTAGGGTCTTCACTATTTCAGGTGTTCCAATGTTGATGGACTGTGTGGGTTCAATCAACATTGAAGATTTCTCATGATAGTGTTCAGGGAGAGTGTCAAATCTTCCAATTCTTAGTGCCTCAAGGAGGTTTTCACCTTGAGATCCACTCTTTATTTTTACTTTTTCTTGATCTAATACTTCCATTGAATGGTTTTCACCATTAGATCTATTTCTTATATTCATTTTGCAACTGCAAGATTTGGCACTCCCCTTGTCTGAAGCTTCATTATGAGATTCAATGATGGAACAAGTTTCAGGATTGTCAAAGCAAAGGAAGTTCACAATGGCATCATCGTTTGGAAAGGTAGGTAGATCAAGTAGCTCAGTTTGGTCCCAGTCAATCAATTTAGGGTGTACCAATGGCAAGGAATCATCAGATTGGCTAAGTTCAAAAGGGGCAAGAGTCATGATGGGTACATCATCGAAGTGTCCAATGAGAGTATCGAGGTCTATAATGTTACTCTCCTCCAAATTATCTATCTCACTCAAAGTTTTCTTGTATTCACTTGAGTCGTCAATATGTTGTGATCCAAATTCAAGTGGTCTAGAACTCGAGCTCTTTCCCTCCATATGTGTTAGTGTATACTTTTGTATTACATCAATTTATTTATCATGACAAGACTCTTCAGAGAGGTAATCCCATTCATACTCATTGGAATTAATTTTAGTGCTATCTCTCAATTGGAGGATTCTCTCAGCAACCTATTGCCTGCTTTCTTCTTTGGATTCGTCTCTATATCCTAGCCCTATTTTGTCCTTGGAATTCATTGTGAGGGGTTGTATTGGTTCAAAAATACCTTCTTATCTTTTACCAACAATACCTTTTTCCTCATATCCCATCTTTTCTAGGATTTTTTTTCCTTTTCCATATTGTTCTATTTGTACATGGGAGGTTGATGCTTGTGATTCTTCTTCATCCTTGTATAACCAGTTTAAATTAGCCTTGTCTTCTTATTCATCCACTAAGGTACCTTCTTTTACAAACTTTCCATCATAGAGTGTGGTTGATTGTGATGATTGTTGTCTTGATGTGGATGGCTTCCCATATCACTTACGAGAATATGAAAGTTGTGATAAACATAAGGATTGCTCAAATGAGTATTCCCCTAGGACTTTGTCTTTTAACTAAATTTTTTCAACATGTATCGATAAGGCATTAAGTTAACTTTCATGATTTGATGGAGTAGACTCACCAACACCTTTTTCTTTTGATTGATCCTTTACCTTAGGTTGATTTGATGAAGAATTTGATTAACCTTCGTTATTTGATGGAGTGGAATCACAAAAACCCATACCCTTTGATTGTTCCTTTTTCTCAACCCATTTTGACAAGGAATTTAGTTATCTTTCACTATTGGATGAAATAGGAGTTGAATCCTCCCTATTGTGTGGCACAAAAGTATCTTGTGTTGTTTTGAGTGTGTTGCAATACTGGGGGTTGTTGGAATTAGCTGAAATGGTGATTTCATGCCCATTGAAAGGGAACTTCAAACCCTAGTGATATGTTGATGGTACAACTTGCATCTCATGAATCCAAGGACATCCCAAGAGTATGTTGTATGTCAACTCTTTATCCAATACTTGGCAGATTATATCCTTGACCACTGGTCCTACTTGAATTGCTAAGACAATCAATCCTTGGGAGGATATTTCTTCATCATCATATGATTTTATTGTGATTTTCCTTCTAGGATCAATAGCATTTTTAGAATACCCAAGTGCACAAACAAGTTTTAGAGTGCAGATATTTAGGCCAGCTCCGCCATCTATGAGAACACATTTGGCCCAGTGTTTGTGAATTAGAACCTCAATGTGGAGGGAAACATTATATGGATGGGTGATGGATACATCATCATGTTTGGAAAATGAAAGGAAATGAGGTGTATTCAAGTGTCCCACCATAGCTTTAAATTGGAAAACTTCCAAGCTGTTTGGTACTATGGTGGTGACTAGAGCTTGTTCTAGGATTTCCTTGTGAGCTGGTGAGATCTTGAGGAGTTCCACTATTGATATTTGGGTTGGTATTCTTCTACAATTGGTCCACTATGTCATATTGAGTTGCAAGGATAGTAGGTCCTTTGGATGTAGAGGACGAAACTCCTTTCAATGTTAGTTTATCTTGCCCTCTTGTGATTGCATTGATTGGCTGGTTGTCTTGTTTCTCTCTAATTTTTATGACATTAATTTGATTGTCCCTTGTAGCAACATTTGTGATTAGATTGATTAGAAAAATTTCATTGATTTGATGTGATTGGGTGTTGATGTCATGGTGATGAGTTTCAACTGTAACAATGCTTAGTTCATGTTCAATGGTGATGTCATTTATTGGATTATAAACTGCAATAAAATCTTTTTTGTCATGTGTTTGATCATTAATCACCTCAATATGAATAATGGTGGTGTCATAAGCATAGTTCACATTTTTTCCTTTGTTGTTTGACGAAGAAGATTCCCCTTTTCAATAGTTTGGTAGAGGGTTCTTGAACACTCCATGATCATTGTTTGTTTGAGGTCCTTCTACAAATATGGTCTTGTTGTAAATCAATTCTTGTATCAAATGTTTCAACTGCATATAATCATTTATCTTGTGTCCTTTGTTTCTATGAAAGTCGCAAAAAGAGCATCATTCCACCATGAAGGTTTAACTTGTGGTTCCCAATTTATTGCCTTTGGTAGTGTTATAACCTTGGCTGCAAGAAGCTCCTTTAATGCTAACTCTAATGATTGTCCCAAAGGTGTGAATCTTCTTTGATTGGAGGATGTTCGATATGGGGGTGATTTAGATTCAGAAATACCTTGATGGTTGTTTTGATTTGTTTTGATGGTAGCTGCTGTCAAGTTGAATAGTAGTTTTTCATTTTTTGTTTCAGCCAAAGCATCATTGTTACCAGCCTTCTCATTTCATTGCCAAAACTTTGGTTTATCATCATTGTAATTGTTGGAGGAGGTTAATGAGTTTTTTTCATTGTAAAATTTTATGACTCCTCTTTTGACCAAAGCATCTCCAATTTTAATTCCATTCTCAATAATTTTCTCAAAGGTAGACCTGGACATTGTACTTCTAATATGTAACTCATCTTATCACTTAGGTTTTCGATAAATATTCCCATCTTTTCTTTTTCTAGTATCAGACGGGAATATCTTGTGAACAACCTTCTCCATCTTTGCAAAAATGTGAGGAATGATTCACAATTCTTTTGTTTGGAATTGCGAAGGTCTTTCATTGTTATCTCATGTTTGATGTTATAGGAGTATTGAGTGATGAATTTGTTAACCAACTCTTCAAAGGTTCTAATTGGTGGTACAAGTTTCGAGAACCACTCAAGGCATTGTCCACCTAGACTTAGGGGAAAAAGTATCATCAAGTAAGTTTCTTTGTGTGCAAATTCAAGACTCATGGTTCTAAATTCCCTCGCATGATATATTGGATCAGTTTTACCATTGTATTTATCGCATTTTGCGAATTCACAATGTTTAGGAAAAGGAATCATGTTGATACTTGGATCAAAAGGATATGGACAAATGTCTTGTAGCAAGTATCGTTTTGGCATTCCCCTTTGCATGTCAAGAATTTTTTGTTGGAGGTTTTTCATTTGATGAGTTAAGGCAACCACTTGTTCTGAATCATTTTTAGGCTTTTTAGGAGGTGCTTTCAATTGATTAACATCAAAGTCATCAGGCAATTTGACACCTTGTTTAGCCAGCATTAGGAGGTATTTTTCCCTGTTTCTTTGAAAAATATTTTCTAAGAATTTGTGGAAATTTGGATCTTGTTTAGCATGTTGGATATCTTCCTCAGTTATTTCTTCATCTTCAGTGTTGTGGCTTCCATGCAGAGGATTTTCTTCATGTTTAGCCATGATATTTTTAGTTTCAATGTTTGGAGTTTTGATGTTTTAAGTTTTGATGTTTTGAGTTCCAATGTTTTAAGTTTCAAGTTCTTTCTCCTTGAGTTTCTTCTTTTGCAATCTTGTTTGAACGGGCATACAAGTGTTATAGGGTGATCCCACAATAGTGGTTTACAATTTTTGGCCAAACTAGACACTAAAATTATTTTTTTAGACTAAATCTTCACATTCGGGCACCTATAGTGGCTAAACCATGAAGAATTTGAAGATGATGAAAACTAGATTCTCATCACATTTTGTCTATAGATTCTAAAAATATTTTTTTCAAAAATTTTGAAATCAAATTGCACTTCTTTTTCCATCTCCCACGAAAACTAGTTCTTTTCAAAAAACAACATTTTTAAAAAGTGACACATACCGTATAATGCATAACATTTTTTCCATGAAGGATAAAATTCTAATTATTTCAAATTTAGATTTGTAACTCTAATATCTACTGCTTCCACTTGGTTAGACAATTTTTTATTGAATATTTTTTCTTTAATCAAGTTTTGAAGTCAAACCAATTACAATTTAGACATAACGCGACCATATAATGCATAATTTTTTTGTATATATATCGAAATTCAATTTTATTTTTTTTGTTGGATCAAGGACTTCAATATCTGGTGCACTCATATTTTTTAATTTTTTTTTGATAATTTTCTATTTTTCCACATGTGCGGAGTATAGACCTTCATTTTTGATGAAAAACCTACGTTTAATAAAACTAAAAAAACAAATACATAATAAAACCAAAATATGTTAAAATTATATTTGTTGGATAGCTTGTTCTGAGGAATACCTAATTCAAGTTGGGTTTGTGAATATTCCTCCATTTTCATCCTCAACCCGAGCTCCGAAGTGCCATAGTTCAGGGTTTTTTATGTCTCAGGGAGGGGATGAGGAATAAAGGGGGTTCGAGCAAACACCTAGGGGTTTGCTCGAACCAAGTTTCATTCGAAGCCCCCTTCTATGAGGAGTTTTGATGGATTTTTTGGCGGGAAAGTATTAGGAGGGTTCGCCTGAACCTAGGTTCTAGCGAACCCCTAATGGGTTCGGTCGAACCAATAGGTTCGTACGAACCCCTAAAATCAATTTCTTTTGCCATGCTTTCATTTTCTATTTGTTTTCCTTCCTCACTTCAATTGTAATCTATTATTGTGGCTTCACCCTACACTTTGACTAAAATTTGATCTTTGTTTGGAGGAGTGAGACTAAGTTTGATGTAATTATACATCTTTGTTTTGTGATGAAAGGATGAAAAATCCTAATGATGAAACTTAGCTTAATAATCGAAGGTGATGATAGGTTTGATGATTTAGGCACTTTGAGAAAGTAGATCTTGGTTTAGCTAGAAGAATTCCACTTGTAAATGTTAGTTTTAACAAGTTTCAGACTCTTGTGTACCTGAGGATTTATTCTAGGCTAAAAAAGATTCTAAATTCTAGTTCAAACTATGAAACAGGGGATGAATTTAACTCTCGGGTTTTGTATTTACTGGATGCACTAAAACAGATCCTGGATGCGCTATAAGATTGCATAGATGCACGAAAATAGAGAATGAATGCACTACAAGATTACACGGATCTGCTAAAACTTGTCTGAATGCACTAAAACAGGGGATGAATTTAACTCTCGGGTTTTGTATTTACTAGATGCACTAAAACAGATCCTGGATGCGCTATAAGATTGCATAGATGCACGAAAATAGAGAATGAATGCACTACAAGATTGCACGGATCTGCTAAAACTTGTCTGAATGCACTAAAACAATAACTATATGCGCTAGAAGACTGCTCAGATGTGCTACAAAATAGACCAAATGAGTTGGAAAATGTATCGAATGCGCCAGAAAACAAACCCAATGCACTAAAAGATGTTATGTATGTGTTGGAACACCTATTGTATGCACTAGAAGCTAGAATTAATGCATTGTAAGATGAGTTTGATGTGCCAGAAAATAGACTAGATGCACTAGAAAAGGCCAAAAATGCACCAAAATAGAGTACGTATGCACTGGAAAATGACAGTGATGCACTAGACAAAATAAGGGATGTGCTAGAATAGTGACTAGATGCACTAAACTGGAAGTTATTCAAGTTTTTGATATTTTTTTGGCTAGTTTGCTTTGAATCTAAGTGTTTCCAAGGTGTAATCTGATGACCAATGGATTTTGCTTGGTTTCCACTTTGCAAATTATGGGAATTAAGTGTTTAAATGGATGATTTTCTTGAATTATAACTTCAAACATGGTAGTAAGTTGTAAAAAAATTATTTCCACTTAGGAACTAAACATTGAGTGTGTATTCAAGAATCTAGTCTGATTCCTTCAATTTCCATAGCTATAGCACAAAAGAAGACAATATAAGAACTTTTCTATTTTCAAGGGTCACTTAAAATATCATAGGCCACACCTTAGAACCATGTCAGCTCACACAGCCCTGTCATCCCCTAGAGGGCACCCATGCTTTTTCCTTTCCTGGGTCATAACCAAAGCAAAATCCTCTGCTTTTGGCAAATAATCCCTGATGATTATATGGTGAGTATCTTGGCGGAAGATTCTTCCCTCCCCTTGCAATGTGATATAGAAATTGTTTGGTGACTAACTCAGTTGGCTTCTACTCTATGGTTCGTAATAAGGGTTTCTATTCGGTAAGGAAAATGATAAACAACTGCAAGAGACCTTGGAACCTTTAGAACAAAGGCTTTGGGGATGATTATCAATGCACACTACCGTCAAATTGCGAACTTTCTCTAAATTCGCTTTTGATTATAGTGGGTTGGAAAACATGGCTTTAGTTGTTCCCACTTAGGTCATTCCCATAGGGTGAGTACTTTTTCCCACTACGGTAGGCCTTCTAAAGGTGATAACAAAGCATAAATAGTGAGTGGTGTAGGAGCACCTTTTGAAGGAACATGCCTCCAAGAGGAAAATTTGAGGTTTTAATATGTAAATGAAATTTTATGTTGTAATAAGGCTTGATTAGCCATTTGTTATGTTGTAGAGGTCTTAGGAAGTCAATTTTAATCTTGAAGTTGTAAAATTCTAAGAGCTTGGCAAAAGTTGTCAATAAGAGTTGTCATGCAAGAATCGACTGTAACTACAATTTAGGGAATTTGAAAGGCCAAGGTAGATGTAGAGTCGGTTTAGGAAGTTGAGGGATCTGAAAATATTGATATAATGTTTTAAAGAGATGTAATGCATCATTGTAAGTTTGGTTGAAGCATATTGAAGGAGAAATCAAACAAAAATCATTGTTTTAGTGCAATTTTTTGTAATTCTCTTCTTTCAAAATCTGTGTATAGGTCCATAGTACAGAAGGGATCTACTCCTTTATGTTTTTAAATTGTTTTAGTAGGGTTTTGGACTTGTTTCAAGTTCATATTTGAGGTTTTTTGTTGTATTCAAAGCAATTTAGAAGCTACTATTTGAAAACTGGTTTGAGAAAGGGTTTATAGTTTTGTGGGTGAAGATGAATTAAAAAGGCCATTCTTCCTTTTGTATTTGTTGTGACTTAGAGGAATGAACCTGATTTAGTTAGAAATATATGTAGGATCATTATTTAGAAGTGATAAAAGTATTTGAGAGGCCTAAGAATGTTTCCCTAGCAGTAACACAGATTTTTGTGCTTTTTAGCAAGACTAGAAGGTGGGTTTTTGAGAACTTCAATGAGAACAGGTTTAAACCTATTTTGAACTACTAGAATAAGTGTATTTAAAGGTGTCTAAGAGGTTTGAGTGGTTAGGAGTGACTGAAGTGGAGTAAAAGTGTGAAACCCTAGTTGGAAGGGGGTAAAAATAAGGGAAATTTGGTGAAATTACAAAGGAAGTGTATACAAAAGAAAGGGGCCGCATAATAGGATGATTGATTAAGCTTGAACAAGAATAGAGAAGCCTGATTAAAGTGGTTTTAGATTCATTAGTGGTCAACGTATATGCTATTCAATAAGCCCTAATTAATAGGGAGAAAAGTGAGTGTTTGGTGTATTTGGGTTCTAACGAGCAAGTACTGACCTAAAATTGATAAAATTTGAAGTTTTGGAGGTTGTGTTGTGGCTTTCCATAGGTTTAAATTCTTGATCATGATTTTAGAGATAAGTTTCTTTGAAAAAGAGGAATGATTGAGGCCTATTTCAGCATTAAAAGCCAGATTTAGCTTAAGTGCTTCAAAAGAGTGGGGATTGAGTTTTGCGTATGTAATGTAACTCCCTAAATGGTGTCTATATCAAGTATTAGTTTGGAAATTCATTTGATGTCTAAAATAAAATATGCAAAAAGTGAGCATGTTGTCCTATAAGGTTCACTAGGTGAAAAATTGGGTAAAAGAAAAAAAATAGTTGATTTTGAGTGAAAAGAATGGTTAGAAACTCATTGAATGGTGAAGAGTAATCATTGTATTTCCTTGCATTATATAAAATTGGTATTAGAGCATAAAAGATTACTAAAGGAGATTGGTTGCAGTTGGAAGCTAAAGAGTCAAGTCACTATGGCGATGGAGAATAGAGAAGCAACACAAAGGAATAAAATTTTCAAGACCACCTACAAACTATGCCAAAGCAAGGCATGTACTATGATGTTTGATTCAAGTAGCTTAGACAATTTGATCTCTCAAGAAATGGTTGACAAGTTGCACTTAGAGAAGATACCCCATGAGTCACCTTATTCAGTTTCTTGGGTAAATGGTAAGCATGTTTTGATGGTTAAAGAGCAAGATTGGGTTGAATTCAACATAGGTGCATATAGAGACAAAATTTTGTGTGATATATTTCCTATCAGTGTGAACATACATCTCTTGTTAGGAATGCCATGGGTGTATGATAGGTTTGCTTTATATGATGGAAGAAAGAATAATTATGAGATCAAAAATGATGGTATCACTTTCACTTTGGTTCCTTTGATGGAAAGAGATGAGAAAAAATGTAGGAAAAAAATAATTTTGATGTAGGGTAGTAGAGTGGCCATGAGACATGAGAAGAAAAAACATGGTAAATAGGTAGCTAATAACAGGAAGACAAGAGCTGAAGCAGTAAGATGTGATGAAGATGCAAGGCTACAGAGTGAAGAGGCTAACAAGATGGAGGTGAAATCTGAAAAAGGATAGGTCAAGCATGAAGAAAGGCCAAGTCAATAGGAAGGGAACAAAGAAATGATGGGACATTCAAGTATGGACAAGTCTGATTTGAGAGAGTTAGATACAAAGCAATGGGTGATGAATACTTTTGAAACAAAGCCCCTGACAAGAGATAGAGAAGAAAGAGAAGAAAAGTGTGCAAGCGGTTTTCCTAGTGCAAGGAAAGTAAAGATTGGAGAAGACACTATGAAGAAAGGAGGATGTCCATTGATTGAAAAAATACATAGAGTGTAGTAGCAGCAAGGTGAAAATAATGGCAAGCAGTAGGAGGATGACAAAAAGAATAGAAGGAAACAAATTGATAGTAATCTAGTATTGAAAGACCTAGTGGCAACAAGGTCTTGGAAGAAGAGAGCATGGATCAAATAAAAGAGAGAAATGAAGAAAGTCATGAAAGGCTTGAAAAGGGTGAAGAACTCATAGTAGGAACATTTATGTGTCCCTTGAAAGGGAAAGAGATCAAGGAGAAACCATGCACTGATAGAACAAAGAAGCTTGGATCAGGAAATGCAGAGATTAAGGAGTCAGTAAGTTGGATACTAGAAAGGAAGATGATAGATGAGGGAAGCCAAGATGAATGGCTGGACAAAGAGAGATAAATTTGAGAATGAGAATAAGAACGTGGAGAGCATGATAAGAGGACAAGAGGAAAGAGGATCTGAGAATACAAAGATATGTAGTGTGAGCCTAAGTAATTGGGAAAAGTGTGTGACAGATGTTCTAGAGCAATAGTATGAGAATGTGGTATTGAGAGAAGGTAATGATGGACAGTTGGAAAGAGTTAGGATAGAGTTCCTAGAAGAAGAAAATCATATGCAAAATAAGACAACAGTGTGGATAGTATGCCAAGAGGAATGGCAAGAAGTGAAAGAATCTGAGAGTAAGTTTACAGAGAATGTGGTCACCATGGAGGTGAAGATGGAAACGAAAAGAGTGTGTCAAGAGTCCCAAAGATGAATGGGGATGATAGTGATGAGTTGACAAACGATGAGAAGGAAGAGTTGATAAAATATCCAAATGAGATGGATAAGAGAGTAAGAGATGAGAGTAGGACAGTGAATAGTCCTTGGGTGACAAAATTGATGATGTGGTAGGTGTGTATTGTAGTAATACTTGTACTAAACATGAAGGACCTAAGAAATGTTGTGAAAAGGCAAATTGAGAGACAAAGGATGAAGGGAGTATTGTATTTCTTCCTTATTTTGATGATTCTAATGATAAGGACTAAGCCAAGAGTTAAGATGAAAGGTGAAGGTTAGAGTGAAGGATTTTTTGTAATAAGCAAAGAGGAAGGACATAGTAAGAGTAGGTGGATGGAGCTGAAAAAAACAAATCAGAGTCTAGACTTATTGGTTCAAGATGACAGAGAAAGAAGAGAAGAGTTGGTGAGCATAGACAAGTGCAAGCCTAAATTCAATATGAAGAAATTGCAAGCACAATATGGAGCATAAATGGATGAGGATCATGAAGATGTTGCAGATTCAAGCTATGAAGACTTCCAAGAGACTTACAAGGAATTTGTGTCTGGGTGAATGGTGCAGGAACACCTTTTGAAGGAACATGTCTCCAAGAGGAAAATTTGAGGTTTCAATATGTAAATGCAATTTTATGTTCTAATAAGTCTTGATTAGCCATTTTTTATGTTGTACAAGTCATAGGAAGTCAATTTTAATCTTGAAGTTGTAAAATTGTAAGAGCTTGGAAAAAGTTGTCAATAAGAGTTGTCATGCAAGAATGGTTGTAATTGTAATTTAGGGAATTTGGGTCAAGGTAGATGTAGAGTCAGTTTAGGCAATTGAGGGATCTTAAAATATTAATAAAATTTTTAAAAGATATGTAATCCATCATTGTAAGTTTGGTTGAATCATATTGATGGAGAAATCAAACAAAAATCACTATTTTAGTGCATTTTTTTGTAATTCTCTTATTTCAAAATCTTTGTACAGGTCTGTACAGAAGGGATCTCCTCCTTTATGTTTTGAAATTGTTTTAGCAGGGTGTTGGAATTTTTTCAAGTTCATCTTTGAGGATTTTTATTGTAATCAAAGCAATTTAGAGGCTGTTATTTGAAAACTAGTCTGAAATAGGGTTTATAGTTTTGTGGGTGAAGATGAATTAAAAAGGCCATTCCTCCTTTTTTATTTGCTATGACTCAAAGGAATGAGCCTGATTTAGTTATAAATAGATTAAGTATCATTCTTTAGAAGTGATAAAAGGATTTGAGAGGCCTGAGAATGCTGCCCCAGTAGTAACAGATTTTTGTGCTTTTTAGCAAGACTATAAGGTGGGTTTTTGAGAACTTGAATAAGAACAGGTTGAAACCTGTTGGGAATTGTTGGAATAAGTGTGTTTAAAGTTTTCTAAGAGGTCTGAGTGGTTAGGAGTGATTGAAGTGGAGTAAAAGTGTGAAACCCTAGTTGGAAGGAGGTAAAAACAAGGGAAACTAGGTGAAATTGCAAAGGAAGTGTATACAAAAGAAAGGGGCAGCATAATAGGATGATTAATGAAGCTTGAGAAGGTATAGAGAATCCCGATTAAAGTGATTTTAGAGTCATTATTGGTCAAGGTATGCATTATTCAATAAGCCCTAGTTAATAGGGAGAAAAGTGAGGGTTTGGTGTATTTGGGTCCTAACGAGAAAGTAGTGACCTAAAAGTTGGAAAATTTGAAGTTTTGGAGGCTTTTTCTAACTTTCTAGAGGTTTCAAGTCTTGGTCATTATTTTAGAGATAAGTTGCTTTGAAAAAGAGGCCTAATTGAGGCATATTTCAACATTAAAAGCCAAATTTGGCTTAAGTGCTCCAAAAGACTGGGAATTGAGTTTTGAGTATGTAATGTAACTCCTCAGAGGGTGTCTATATCAGGTATTATTTTGGAAAGTCATTTGAGAAGTCTAAGAGGACAGATGCAAAAAGTGAGCATGCTATCCTACAAGGTTCACTAGGTGAAAATTTGGGGAAAAGCAAGCAAATAGTTGATTTTGAGTGAAAATAATGGTTGGAAACTTATTGAATCCATGTGAAGAGTAGTTCTTGTACTACCTTTCATTGCATCAATGAGTTTGACATTCTAGTCACCCAATTAGGGGGAGAGCATTGGCCTATCACTTCAAGCACAAAAGACAAAGGGGTTCTTTAACCTTTTAATTAAACTAGGTTCCTAATTTAATCAAAAGAAAGAATTAAATAACTCCAGCCCCTACATAAATCTTTAGTAGTTGCATAAATTTTTCTTTGACCAGCGTATAATGCACCTACAACACAAAAAACTTTAATTATTTCTCAAAATTTTAAGATTTTGCAATTTTAGATAGATGCACTAAAACAGTCATTGAATGCGCTAAAAGATCATTCCAATGCGCTAAAATGATTATCCTATGCGTTATAAGAACTAATGGATGCTCTAGAAGAACTATTCAATGTGCTAGAAGAATTATTCAATGTGCTAGAAAAACTAATGTATGCACTAAAAGAAAGGTCAAATGCACTATAAAACTCCATGTATGTGCCAAAACTATTGTTGGGTGCGCTAAAATACTTTTTGGATGTCTAAAAGAGGTTCACATCTAGAATCTATGAAATAAATTTTCCAGAAAACATTAAAAATGGGGTTATGCCCCATGGTGGGCACCAATTTTATGTGTGAGTTAAAAATGTGTAAAGTAAACAAGTCATACAAGCAATGAAACATATTACATGAGAGATTTGAATCATACGATTAATCTAATTGAAAAAAAAGAAAAATCTCTAAAATCGTTCCATTGTTCTCTATTCTTAAGGATCCTTTAAATCATTAGAGCTCTCAGATTTTGTATGTGCCCTATGATTGGTTTGGATGACAACCTAAGAAACAAGATGCTATTAAGATATAAAATCTAAGTTCCTACATGAAGTATGAACTAAGTGATTGATTCCATGATGCTATGATTTAATGCTACAAATGACAATGGAGATATGACAATGGATATGATACTAAAGATTATAATTTCAATGCTATATAAAAACTAAGATGATACTAAAATGTAGCTATGAAATATGTCATGATTCTAATCTAACATGATACTATAATGCTCAAATGATAAATGCTAAATGCTCTAACTCCAAATGCTCCAAATGCTCCAATGTTTTTCCTGCATAATAATTTTACTCAAAGATGGGATTGATGAAATGCTAAAGGACGGAGTTGTATTTATAGGATTTTCAAAGCATCTTGTGATGTGACAACAATCAACGGTCAAGATTCAAACATGAGAGATGAAAGGTGGAGATGGAAGAATCATGGAGGATGTTCCCTTGACCAATGGCAACATGCCAAATGTATGAGGGAATCAAGTGTGTGATATTGCCAAGTGTCCAACATGTGCCTAAATTCAAATTAGGAATTTAAATATTAGACATATTTACATACATGTGACATTTGAGGATGTGGAAAAAAGTGTTGTAGATATGTGACTAAATTTGAATTTGAAATTATTCAAATTTAGTGGGAAGATATTTAATTAAATAAAAACAAACTATAGACCTTTGTTTATTTAATGAAATTTAGAAGAATGTGATTTAAGATGAAGAATTTAGAAAAGTGTGAACTATATAAATAAATTGAGAATTTATTTATAAGTAGATGAAATAAAATGGGTAATTAATTAAATAACTAGTATTTAATTAATTAATTCTCTTGATCGATTTTAGGTGTATATAGGTATCAAAACCCATAGTGTGGTAAAATCATTATAACTACTTGTTGATAAAACTTTACTAGTAGAGATTGTTGCTATGTAGTTCAATAAAAAATATATCAAGACTAAAAAGCTTCTAATAAAAGCTAGATAACATTCTCCTCTTCTTGCTATACAAGTTGACGGATAATGAAGTTTATTCATTTTGAATATAAAACACCATTTCCATGTCTACCAAGAGATGATAAAATTTATTCCATGTGAGATACTTAACTAGTTGCCCATCCAACATTGAAAATTGTGTGTATTGCAAACACAAGGGAAAGTAAACTTGACTAGAAGAGTTTCATAAACCATCATTTGTGAATACAAATACAAGGCACCACATAGAATTAAGCAAAAAAAAAAATGTAAGAAAGTTTGAGGTAGCAAAAGATAATCACTAAGAAAAAAATGGTCTACCTTCCTCTTTTTGACTCATACAAAAGGTAATGAATAATAATTATTATTGTTTCCATAAATATGGTTTAAGGGATCACACTTATTTATTAAAATATTAAAATATTATAAAGTTAAGATTGTTGTATTGAGGTCCTGCTTACAAAATCAAGCGGAAAGAAATCAAAAACCATCCTATTAATATACAAGGTGAGATTATATACAAAGTAGTATTTGCATGTTAAACCTACAACTCCAAACTAGTATCATAATCATTGTTAAAAGAACCATCACATTGTTGATTGCACAAGCCTAGTCTATTCCCACAAATGGTGTCATGTCAATTTCAAACTTTAGGAAGTCTAGCCTCTCTTTGCCTAGTATTTTCAAAGGACATCATTGTAATCTACACTTGTAATATAAGGATGTGTCCATATTTACAAAAGCTTAACAATTATATGCAACACACGAAATAAAAATTTAACAAAAATAAATTATAAAAAAATTCTATAAACTAACAAATAAAAATATATAAAAATTACAAGTACAGATTATATTAAAAGCAAAAAAATTTCACAGTCCATAATAACAATTAACACTAATTTCTGGATGATAAATTTACACAATCAATCCATAAATTTAGTATTAATTCAAATTATATATTACACTTAAAACATTTATAGATATTAAATCCAATATATATTTTAATAAATTGAATACAAAATCACACCAAATAATATTAATGTTCTTAATATATTATTATATAACCATATATTCAAACTTTCAAACTAATTATAAATTTACCATAAATCAATCATGAAAATACTATAGACCAACCTCAATTTTTCAATTAAATTTATATAATTATTGAATTTCAAGTTTCTAAATGTTGTATTTGATTTTGCAGCCAAAATTGATTTCTGGAATTTCTGAAATCTGATCTATGTTCATAATTTCTATTTCATTTAATTAAAATTAAAACATAGATTAAAATTCTAAAGTTTTGTCCCAATTAAAATATTGGGAGTTTAGAATAAAATCCTCAGTGAATGAAAAATTTGGAAAAATATTTTGGGAAGGTTGTATAAATTCAAGCAGAAACAAACCCAAATAATGTAAGATAAGACAAAATCACTTTCGCATGAGCTTAACAAATTGTATGAGCTGGTGGTTGAGGCATTCATTCTGCAGTCATGCACATACTGTGAGTGGGCATCCTATATAATGAAGGCTTATAGTGTCTGGTATTAGCATTCAACAGCAGCAGAAATAATATTGATGGCATGATAAAACAAATATGGTGGAATTGGTAGTATGTTGTCTGCAATATTGTATTATAGTGGGTTAGCTGAACTATTTGGTTATAGGTGGTATTGGAAAATCACATTATCTCCATCATTTTATCTGGTTTGTTTAAATCCCCATTTCAATTATATGAATATAATAGTTGGTGGGTGTCTACTTTAAGATACATAGGAAATGGAGATGAAATGCCAATTGAATCAAATTGGTTCACATCCACTTCATAACTACTTGATGACCATTCAAGATGAATTAAGATTTGCGGTTTTTCATGTTGGTGTTCAATTTGATGATGATTTTACTGCAAAACTACTAACAGTTATTGTAAATTTGGTTTATATTGTATTCTTCAAAAATCCAAAAGTAGTTAGTATTTGAACATTCCCAATTGAAGTTATTGGGGTCGCAAGCTCAACTTTTTTACAACCAATAGTGGCATGGGTAGATGAGATACTTAAACCATGAGCTTTGAGGATTATTGAATTTGTTTATTTCTATTGAACCAAATAAATTTATTATCTAGTGTTGAAGATGAATGGAACTACTATTAGGAGAGAAATTAATGTACTAGTTTCATAAAATAATGCAAGATTTGAATCTCTTTTTGAAGATTCCAATTATCTGATAGCACTATAGTTGTTCTCTCAACAACTATTTTAATGTAATATTATTTTTAATATTTTAATTTTGAATATTCTGATTGGTTGTGAAAGGATATTAAAATGTTGACAAATTCTTTTTTTTGATTTTTTCTTTATAGAGCATAAAAATAGTTTCAAAACTTCTATTGAGAGGTGAAATGATTGCAAAAGTCATATAAACACCAGAATCTATATGTCTTGAAAAAAACATTCATATTACATTTTTATTTTGCAACTGATTTGATTTTAGATTTTAAATTTGACTTTAATTATTTAACTTTTTTTATGATATATATTTTTATTTTTATTTTGGTTTTATGGTAAATTTTATTTTTTAACTCATTATCTTTTCTAATTATTGTGAATATTAATAATAATTTCACTTCATTTTCTCTTTAATCACACAAATTGAAAAAGAAAACATTTAATAATATTTATCATAATAATAAAATCAAAATATATTTAATCATAATAAATTCAAAATAACAATAATACTATAGCCTATCAAACCAACCCCCACCCCAAATAAACTATCATTAATTTATTTATTCATATATATATAAATAATTATAATTATAATTATAATTATAATTTAAAGTCTGTATTTAAATAATGAACTATTGCAGGCTAATTAGCCAATTCTAATTCTCTATAAATTTCTGTGAGTAACTTGAGTTCACATCCCGTGGGTTATTTCTACAGATTGGTGATACTAAATTGGTATTAGAGCAGTATAGGGATAGTCTATCTTATTAAATGTATTGTATACTAGGGCTTTAGTAAGTGAGAGGCTACTCTGCAAGAAGTTTATGTTATGCGAGAAAGTACATATCAGTGATAAAAGGTTTAACTACTTTTTGTGCAGCTTTTGGAAAACCTCAGTCTCTCGTTTCTAAAGAATCGTTGCATGAAAATCATACAAAAACAAGAAAAGGAAAAAATCATATTCCTCCAGCAATGGTTAGAGATCATTTGCTAGCTTTTAAAGGTATAAAAAGATCAAAAAAATATGGCCTTTTTTAAGGATCAAATGTTTCAACAATCAAGGGTAATTTTTTATTATTTTAAAATAAAACAATTATTTATCATTTCTTTGCATACATGAGGTGAGAAACAAATTCGAAGTTCTAGTTCAAAATGTTTTGTAGGTTGAGATGAAAAGAAAAAATACAAATTTTTCTTTTCGATTAGAGAAAATGGATATGCTCATATGATCATCAACAATTATATCTATTGTACATTTGTGAGATTGAAGGCAGATACGATGATCATTGATGACTTACCAAAAGAAATCATTTAAGTATTTTTTTTCTGCTTTAAATAGACTAGCTATTGCATTAATTAAAAGGAAGCGAGGCATGCAAAAACACTTCCTACATTAATATTTCGAAAGTGTTGTGTAAATTTAAACATAAACATATTTAAATAAAAAATAAACAGTAAATACCATCGTAAGAAAAACCCTTTCGTAAAAAAATCCAACACTCCAAAGTAGCTCAATGTATTATTCAATAGATCATGGTTACAATACACTTGTAGAGCACCAAACAAATATTTGGAGGAATTCTTAAATTTTAAATAATATCTACAAAACTCCACACTCAACCTCCATCTCAATCACCTAATATATAGGAGATACAAACCCTAAAAGCATCAAAAAGTTATTAGAAATCCATGAGCTAAACCCACCAAAAAGTGGCATCCAACTTATCTTCCAATCATAAATACCTTGTGATGTGTTTGTCAACAAGTGTAACTCCCCTTTATAGCTCTTTTATGTATCCAAGAACATTTTTCATTTCCTACACAAACTTTGGGGAGCCATAGCTTTTGATCTTGTAGGTCAATTGTGCCTTTTTTTTAAATTGATGTACTTGAAGAGATATACACAAAACCTCATAGATAGTTTCAAGCAACCCAAAAGAATCTACAACTCCCTGAAACATAATTTATATGGCTTCAATCAAAGGAAGCTCCAACTCCCTAGAACACAATTTTTATGGCTTTAACCAAACGAAGCTACAATTCCCTATAGATTAAAACACTTACAGAAAGAGCCTACAACCTCATTACAACATACTTGACACATTCTACTAACCAAACACCACTATTAAAACAACACCCTTTGTGCACTGACATATATCTTCAATACCTCTTCTCAAAACCTCTTCTATTTTCAACTCACTTCCATACACACATGTACTCGCACATACGTCCACACATACTCATACACTTAAACACTTTGAGAAACACTTTGCACACTCTAAATACATAGTCTTGAAATAGAACATTGAAAATCATAGTTGTAGTACACCTCAACACCTAAAATGTGAAATGAGAAAACATACAAAAAATTTGAACTTATCCTCCAAACCAAAAGATCACATCTGGAGAAATGCAAAGAATTTGTCCAATCCTTTTTGGCTACAACAACAATGTATTACTATCTTCACTGTGCTAGCTCTAGAATCTTCTATAGCAACTTTTATGCACTAAAAATAGGAACATACATAATTTACACCTCTCTATCTAACTTCCAAACTACAAGGCCATATCTTCAAATGTGAAGGAGTGTGAAGCAATCTCCTAAGCTCCTTAAGTATAATTTCCTACACCTTAGACTACATGAAACCTTACAAACTTTATTTCATCAATGTTTTACATCAAGGGACACAAAATAAAACATTCACACTACCATAGAGATCAATTACAACTCTTTTTAGAAAGAAACCACAACTTCTTCATATTAGCATACACTTCAACCTATCAACTTTCACCTATTCATGATATTTAGAAGATATAGTACAAATATGTATAAATGATACTAATTAAACAACATGATCATGACTTTCATCACCATATCCTTCACTTCACAAATCTTTTGAAAATGACTCCTTTTCTCCTCTAGTCTAATCCTATGAATTCTTACCTTGTTGATGTCTCTAATCACCATTCTATTTGTGACACATGCAACATTCACAATACCACTATGTTGACATCAATGATAACACATTCAACACCAAACACAATAATGACTCTATTAAGGTACAAATTTCATTCTCCCCCTTTTATATACCCAAATAGATTCATGTGGTTTAGGCCATCCCTTGGGGTGATGAAATCCCCAAGAAAGAATCCTAATGGTAAACGAATGCTAAATTCTTTTGATCACCCAAGATTACATGAAGCATAAGAAGAGCACATGTACACAAACTAGCATCCTTACTTTAAAATATAATCAAAATGGAAAGTGTACAATTTTTTTATGGACCAAAGATCACCCAAAGGGACAAGGAGATAACATAAATTCTACAAGCTCCCACAAACACTAGAAGTTAATTACCCACTACACTAATTTATTGCAACTAGACTTGTGGGAAATCAAATTCTTTGACAAGAGGTGATGCAAGGAAAATTTATAGTATTCTTTCTTTATTTGTTCTTGTACTTTTGTTGTGGATACAAAACACATGTTAATAGATGCATGAAAAC
This sequence comes from Sequoia sempervirens, assembly GCA_007258455.2. Classification (NCBI taxonomy): domain Eukaryota; kingdom Viridiplantae; phylum Streptophyta; class Pinopsida; order Cupressales; family Cupressaceae; genus Sequoia; species Sequoia sempervirens. The sequence goes on along the minus strand of VDFB02358134.1, from coordinate 98,296,114 downwards.
AAAAATTTCCCAAGTTCCCATGTTAGACCAAATTACAATTGGACCAAGACTAGTTAATAGATTCTCAATACAACATAACCATTGGTTCATGGTGCAAATATGTTGATATATAAATGAATACACTAAAAGATAAAATATATAAATTTTCATACCTAACAATGAAACTACTAAAACAAGTAAAAAACATACAATAGTGAAAAAAAAAAGTTTTTGATAAGATAAGCAGGGTTTTGAAAGGGCCCAAAACCTTGTACAAAGCAAAGAAAAAGGAAACTTTGAAACACCAAAGCGTCAAAATTTTCCAATGAAACAAAGAAGAAGAACCAACGGAAAAACCATAGTAACACAATAGACTAACAGCCAACACTTGGCCACCAAATAACTAGGAGTGATAGAACAGTCAGAACCAACATCAGTCCTAAGTCAAAGCAAAGAAACATCAAAGTCCAAAAGCTAGAAAGAACTTACAAAATAAAACACAGGATGAAGACCAAGGTCCCTTCACCAATCACAATCCCCGCCTCAATAGGAGACATGAAAGGGGAAAAGAAACAAGGCAGTAAAACCACCCAAAAATAAATTCAGCTTCCCAAAAAGGCCATAGTAACACCACCAAGCCCCTCTAGCCAAATCAATCTCCACCTTAATAGGAGGGAAAAATATGTTGAAATATAGTTCATACATAAAAAAATTGATGAGTCATTTAAAAATTGATTTTTGATTCCTTTTAACTTTCACCTAGAGGAAAAATTTTGAATTTCAACATCTCCCCTTATAGAACCATTTTTTTTATCAAGAAAAGAGTTAGAAGTTAGAAATGATTATAAAAAAATAATTTATAGCATAAAATAATTTACACATTGAAACAATTTACATACAGATAGATGACTCAAGTTTTTGTTAGCAACATAAAACTCAAGATTGAAAACCTACAAAAAAATAGTAATTAGGCCTACAAGATAGAAGGAATGAATTCAATTGAGCATGATAACACCACGTAAAACCAATTCCTTGTTAAAAATTGAGCATTAAATAATAAAAAACCAATGAAAAAGTGTTAGAGAAGCATGTCAAGAGAAACCACTACAAAATTTAATGCACGCACTAAACCATAGATGCATATGTTAAGTTATAATGTACAAGTGGAAAATGCTTAAAAATACACAAAAAATGATTAATTTAATACGCATGTGAGTCCCACCGTGCATGCTAGAGATGTTTACATAAAAAATTGAACATAAAGGAGTAACCTACACTAATTTAAACTACTCAATTTTCACTATCAAATACAATGTTGAAGGAATAAGAAGGCAAAACATAAAGAAAAATCATGTGATTATACCTTAACCATGCCTCCTTGTTGCACCAACATGGGGTAGATTTATCCAAAAAAGTTATTTGATGAATTTATTTAATATTTTAGGTACTCAAAACATCATAATATTACCTCCAGATACTTGATTCAATAATAGAAATGGGAACTCTCAATTTATACAGCTTAAGCTCAAGAGATGGAAGCTAAGGACTAAAAAAAAATCAATGGCTCATATTGCATAAGATCTCTTGGAAGATGTGGAGATAATGAGTGTCATATATTGAGGATGTAGAATTCAAAGATTAGTGGAGGCTCAATGGTGGGAGATGAACTTGGAAAAATTTGAATGGTGGGGATCTTGAGGTACTTTGGGAAGACTCCAAATTAGGTGCTCAAAAAATTTCATAACATTAAAGACATTAGATTTCAACAATCCATATCAATAAGAGTTTTCTACTTTTGGATTAAACTAGATGTGTTACATTTCGGATCAATATTTTAGATCACACTCTGCAATCCATCATTAGGATGCAAAAATGGTTGTAGGAGTAGGAGATTGTATACCAAAACCAGTTATAAAGGAGGAGGGTGAGGGAAAAGGTTGCACAAAAACCAAGATAAGAAGAAATGACATAAAGGGTAGAAACTAGAAGAAAATCTAAGCTGAAAAAAAAAGAAAAAAGAGACTAAGAAAAATTGATAAGACTACTAAAAGAAGAAATATAACATTATTGTAATTATTAATAAGTAAATGATAAAATAGAATAAATAAAGGAGAAACATAAAATTACATAGAAGAAATTTAAAAGGAGAAAATATAATACAAAATAAATATAATATTAATTTGAAAAAGTTCTAATATTAATGAAATATTATAATTATTGAAAATTAAAAAATATACACAATATATCACTTTAAAACATTACAAAAAATTATAAAATTAATGTAAAATATAAATGGTGTTCACACCAACATTAGACTTGGGATAAGATTCTTACTTTTAAGTATATCGGGGAGGTGGATGGCATTGAGGTTCCTCACTTTAGTCTTTTGGGGATAGACTCTATGATCTAGGAAACTCTCAAGAGGGGAGCTCCATTGGTTAAACAAGGCATGTTTTGGATTTGCAACAGAGGTTTTGATGCTCTCTTTTGGCATGACTCTTGGGATGGTCTCCCGCCTATCTTCTCTTCACATCCTCACTTGGAGGATTTAAGCTGTATTTTTTTTCAGGTCGACTAGAGCAGAGTGATGGAATTCAAGGCCTCTCAGGTGGTGGGACAAACTTTTTTTTATTAGTGGAAGCATATGTAGGAGTGGCCCATTGTGGATCTTTGGAGGATAGGAGGGAGTTGTTCTCCATTTTAGTTGATAGAGTGTGTAGCTCTCTTCCAGAGAGGGATGTGTTGGATTGGATTATGGATCCTAAAGGGAAGTGTTATGTGGCTTTTGGGTATCATGTTTTGGCCAGACAGGCTTTAGGTAGCACTGCTCGGTTCCTTGGTGGAAAAAAATTTGGAATAAATTCTCCTAGCCAAAATGCAATTTTTTATCCTAGCTAGTGATGTATGGTAGGTGTTTTACCTAGGACAATTTCTACAAGCGAGGTTTCCAAGGTCCCTCATTATGTTTCCTTTGTCTCAAAGATGTTGAGACTATTTACCATATTTTCTTTTAGTGCCCCTTTGCTAGGAATATTTGGCATTTTTGGTGGGGGTAGGGAATATGCAGTGCAAACATCATTCTTCCCTTGGCGAGCTCTAGTGGAATATTAGATCCACTTTGGCAAAGACTTCATTTTTGCACACAGCTTGGCCTATTGGCCCCAGTTGAATTATTTGGTAGATTTGGTTGGAATGCAACAAAAGGATCTTTCTAGACAAGAAAATTCTGGTGGGCCAAGATTGGGCTTGTATTCTTGGGGCTTTACAAGAGACTTTGTATACAAAATGTGACTTGTTGGTACCTGTGGACCCTGGGGACACTGGGGTAATCTATAATTTGGGGATTTTTGTTGGTAGTACTAGAAGGCTTAAGGTTGGGCAAGGTAGATGCTCTAGAGGGAAGGTTTTCAAGGGAGAGCATTGGATGCTCCCCCTACTTGGGTCTTGAAAATCAACACTGATGGGTCCACAAGGGGCAATCCTAGGCATGTTGGTGTTGGTGGGATGGGAAAAGACAGTTTTGGGGTGGTTGTTTTCTTTTTCTTGGAGTATAAGGAGCAACACTCTAATAACCTCATGGAGGCCTTGGTAATTCTCTTGGCCTTGAGGAGGCCATATGCTCTGGGCTAGAAAAAAATTATTTGTGAATCTGATTCTTAGGTAGTGATAGACTTGATTAATAACTGACATCTTGATAATGTTAGCTGGCAACTTGCAATGGTGGTTAAACAAATCACTCGCTTTGAATATTTACTTGATTCTATCACCTTCTCCCATATCCCTCAAGAATGGAATAAGACGGCTGATGGGTTGGCTAAATGGGAATTTGAGAAGAATGGGACTTGGTTGGTGGATGATTTGGACAGTTTATTGAGGGACCTTTCCCAGGATTTGGAGGGCTTGGTTACTGAGGATGTGAGATGTTGCACTATCACTTCTTAATATCTTTTTTGTAGTTTCTTGGTCCTTTCAGCTCTTCTTCTGCTTATGCTTTGTACTTATCCTATTGATTAATAAAAAAATTTACCCCCTTTTTAAAAAAAAAAAATTATTATAATGTTAAGAATATTAAAAAAATTGAATCTTTTCTGTTGATTTAGTCTTATTCATTAATATTAAAATAAAATAAAATGTAAAAACTAAAATTATATAATATTATAAATATTAAAAATTAAAAAAAATTACACATCAAAAAATTAATGTAATTGTAAGAGAGGGGGAGCATCGCGTGCAAGACCCCGGGTCATAGAGGGTCAAGTTACGAAAGGCTTCCCTAACTTACCTTAGCTAAGTGTATTGTTTAGGCTATGGGGATGAGAATGATCAGGATTATGGAATCCTACAACCACTCTACAATCCCAAGTTGCAAGGTGGGGCTAAGCGAGTCAATTTTTGGGTCCAACTCTACACCTCAGGGAGATCTTTGCCCGAGGATGTCAGCACAGACTTTGAATGATAGTGCGGTGTGTTGGCATCTCAGAAGTGTGTTGTAGTCTGTATGGTAATATTAAAGTAGAGAAAAGTTTGGACTCGCTAAAACAACTAACAACATAGTTTAACAACTTCTAAGAGAACAAAAGAACACTATAAAATATGAGAAGTACAAATGGAGGTGATAAATTAGATATACCAAAGCTAAGATGATGAAGATGATCTCATAGAAGAGCCTATTCGCCAACTAGCTCCACAAAGTGAGTCCACCTACACACAACAAGAGAGAAAATTTTGGTTGGCTGTATAGGGGTCTTCCTCAGTCAGACCCCCATTTAGGTGTTTCCACCTCCATGGATAGCCAAAGGAACGAGATAAAGAAGCAATGTAATCAAAACACAAAAACTACAAAATAGTACAATGCTACTCAACGAAGTGATAGAGGAGAGGAGAGGGAAGCTTACCACCTCCACCAATAGCACTCAAGAATACTTGTGGGAGAAATGAGAGGATCTTGAGCCTATGTTGCAATGGTGTGGTCCCAAATGTGCTCTACCGAAGTGATGGAGTGGAGCTTTGTTGCAATGGAATGCTTGGATGCTGCTAAAAGTGTTGGATTGAGTGCTTGAAGTGGTCAAGAGTGAGCTAAATACTTTGAAGAAAATGAAAATGAGATTTTCAGAGTGAGAATATGAGAGCTTAGTATGTTCAAGAGTTGGAATGCAAGTTGAGAGAGTGAATATGAAGGAATGAGGAAGAAAAAAACCATTTTTGGGTTAAAGGAATGAGGAAGTGTTAAAGGAGAGCGTTGTCACACGTAGGAGGGACAACTTAAGCAAAGAAGAGAGAATTATAAAGAGGAAACAAAAAGAGAAAAAAGAAAATACAAATAAAGGACATAGGGGGATCTGGTTTAGCAGGGTCAGATCTGTCTGAGCTCATATAATAATAGGTAACCATAATGTGAGGTGAAAGATCATCAATCCACAACCAAATCAAGAATAATACACAGAAAATAAAGAAAAGAAAAAAAAAATTGGGTCAACATGGAAGGGAAGCCTAGATGCCCCCAATACTTTGCATCATCCTCAATTTATTGAAAATAAAGTACAAACATGGAAGAATGATGGTACAAATAGAAGAAGTTTTACGAACCCACTACACTTTGGGGTCCTATTCCTAAATGGATACCTAATATAATGTGTACCTATTTCATAATGGGTATACATTGGGCAAGTGCAAAAAGTTGGGAGGCCAAAAAGTGGCCAAAATTTTAAATTTTTTTGAAAGGCTATAACACAAGCACATTATAATGCACTCATGTTATGGATTGGTGTGAACAAGCCTAAGGATCAATTGCACCAAGCCTATAACACAATAATGTGCTTGCATTATAATGCAAGCATGTTATAGCTTATTTTTAAAAAAAATGAAAAGAAAGACATTTCATTTCATTTTCACTCTGTGTTTTCTTTCCTACGGCCAACAAACCCTGCTATTGCACGCTCGCATTTTGGAAGCATCAAAACTTGCAATTTCTTCATCAAATCTTTTCAATTTCATCACTAGGAAACTACCATGTCGACGGGGAGGTCGAATAAGTAAGCATTGTTTTTTTTTTGTGAATTTGTTGTTAAATAGGTGAATTTAGGTTTTTTTATGTTCATTTCTTTAATTTGTAGGAGATGATAATCAACCTCAAAATCCTTCTCCTTCTCATGAAAAATCACATGAACAAAATCCTCAACAACCACAACAACAAACTCCCCTAACAATTCCTTAACATCCGCCTAGTACTCAACAAAACTTAATGGGGCAAATAGAAAACAACAAAAAAATAGATTGAGTTAATCGCGAGGTTAAATGATCATATAAGTTCAACCTTGGAAACAAGCACACTTGCAAATTCACTTCAAGCCATGTTAACACATGTATACACAATTATCAAACAATTAAATGGTTGGGTGGATAAGAGGGGGGAGTGTAGGAATTTTTATGCAGATAAATTATCATATAAAGAAGTAAAAGATGAAAAATTTACAAAATATGATTTGTGCTCATTATTCATTGACCCATGCACAAATCAAAATCTTGACCTTAATAGAAAGAGTTTTCCTATCCATTGGTGCCACCACCAATGGATTATGAACACTTTTTGGGATAGGTGGTGGATGGCTTTTGACCATGCACCATGCAATAATAACGAGGTCCCCCAATATTTCTTGAGGAAACTATATTGTGAGTTCATCCTCAACAAAATCTCCAACTATTTTGATATGAGGGACTTTCAGGGGAGAGGTGGAGGTTCAACACAAGATAGACAAAGTACACATCATGATCCTCAATGACAAGGGAGACAAGCACTTTCTAGGCCAACACATGAGAACATTTTATCCCTTCTATTGTGAAGGAGAGTGTTGAAGTGGACACTCTACTGTCTATTAGCTCTTTGACCTAGAGTATCATCCAGCATGCCAATCCTACAATACAGTGACATTTAGGGGAGATTTTGAGGGGTAGGATTCCACCCCATTCTTTTCAGGTTTACAGGTTACCCTATATATATGACCCCACAGTCAGTTAGGATGTTGGTGTGTAGGATACATCTGTAGCTATGGAGATGGCAATGGCAGATGACATTTTGAATGAGGCTTTTGACATCAATACTTAGGTAAATGTTAGCATGTTCATTGAATTTAATGTATTAAATTTCATTTTTGAAATGCAAGATTAACTAATTTAGTTTAATGATTGTAATAAAATTTCATGGTCACAGTGTTGATACTAGATACACCGGCCCTCCACCTATTTTTTACTCCACTCCATCTATTTCTGAGGTATTTAACTACTAAACAATTATAAATATTGCATGTCAATAGCATTGTTATATGAATGGTATTCTAATATTTTATTTTGAATGTTGAATAGGCTAATATCGGAGGTTTCATGGGAACACCTCCTAGTGCTAACGGAGTACAAACCTTCATGCAGGTAATAGAATAAAGAGTTTAAATAATGAATTGTACTTAAGAGACTTGTGTAGTTTATATTCATATCATTGATTACATTTCATTGCACATCTTTCAAACTCAAAGCATTACTTCACATTGCATAACTAATAATTAGATGTTGGTAGATGATAAAATTTCAATTACAATATAGTTTTTTAGAAATTCAACATAAGCAGTTATACAATTACTTCACATAGCATAAGTAATTACTAGGAGTAGTTTCCAATTGCATTTTCTTGTCATGGCATTCCATGAGACCACTATTTATTGATGCATTTTTTCAAATAGTTCACTGCCTTGTCTATGCTATAGATGCTTGGAAAAAATCAATGAAAGAATAATAGTAAGCAATAGCATAGACAAGGCAATAAGTTGTTTGAAAAAATGCCTCAAACAAATGTGGTCTCATGGTGATGTCCATCACCATGAGACCACATTTATTTGAGGTATTTTTTCAAACATCTCACCACCTTTTCTATGCTACCACATTTTCCATGCATGTCTACCAAAGCATTTTATCAAACAGTTCACTTCCTTGCTACTATGGCTAAAAGCCTAAAATAGGTGCTTTCCAACAAACTATGGATGCTTGGAAAAAAACTATCAAAGCATAATAGTAAGAAATAGCATAGACAAGGTAGTCAATAGTTTGAAATTTTGCCTCAAACAAATATGGTCTCATGGTGATGGAATGTTATTCCATCACCATGATACCACAAAGGTAGTCAATAGTTTGAAAAAATGCCTCAAATAAATATGGTCTCATGGTGATGGAATGCTATTCCATCACCATGATACCACATTTCTTTGAGTCATTTTTTCATACTACTCATTGCCTTAAGAATAGAAACCAAGCCTTTAGCCAAAATACCCCTCCAAATCCTTTTCAAGGTCCTCATCCTCATCCTCAATTTACCAATCCATTCAAGCTTCCACCTCTTATTCCACTTTTTCATATCCCCACCCTTCCCTCTTCATCTCATTATCTCCCTCCATCTCATAACCAAGACCAAACTATATCATCCACCCCATCCTAGCATAATACCATAGAGAAGGCAATGAAATATTTGAAAAAATGCCTCAAAGAAATGTAGTCTCATGGTGATGAAATGCCATGATACATTTTTTTTTCATGATGTTCCATCACCATGAGACCACATTTCTTTGAGGAATTTTTTCAAAAAATTCACTAGCTTCTCTATGCTACCACATTTCTTTGAGGAATTTTTTCAAAAAATTCACTAGCTTCTCTATGCTACCACATTTTTTCGTACATGTCTACCAAAGTATTTTATCAAACGAGTCACTGCTTTGCTACTATGGATACAAGCCTAAAACAGGAGCTTTCGAACAAGATATGGATAGGGAAAATAGTAAGCATGATAATAAGAAATATATAGTTCAATAAATACTCAAAAAAAAAATCATTATCTCATACATTATAAGCCATGACATGCATCACTATTGTAGTTTTTCGTGATTGAATAATTTGTTGTTTTATTTTTAGATGTTGCAAGTGGAAACACCTCCAAATGTTCATAGGGAAATGGAGCTTGGATTTTATTTTTCTTTAGACTCCTTGATGCCTCTCATGGGAGTATGAGGTAGATTACTAAATTTTAATTTACATTCGTTGTTATAGTTGTTAGTTAGTGAAAAATCAAACTATTATTGGTTCATAGTTTAATTTCTCTTTGGATGGTTTCTACAGGGCTTCAGCACCCCACAACATGGGCATGCAAATATTTCCCTCAAGGAGATTTATCATCTAGTGGTGGTAAGTGATCATTTTGCTAAATATATCATTTTTATAATATAATTTATATATATTAATGTCTTTACTTGTTATTGTAATAGATAAGGGTTGATCAAGAACTAAGCCCTAGGACGAGCACCAAGAGCATTCCTCGACCTTAGAGTAAATGAGTGACAAAATTATTTCCATCTGAATGACAAGCAAAGGGAAAGAGTTTGTTTTAAGAGCTTGAAGGGAAATGACTTTTGATTCTAGGACCCTTTGTTGTATGCCTATATGGCATTTTTGGACATATTTTGTATTACATATATTTGACATTGTATGCCTATATGGAATTCTTGTAAGCCTATATGGCTATTTTGTATATATTTTATACTTATATCGACATATATTGATGTATGCCTAGGTATGTGTAGGATCATCATGGAAAAAGTAGGCCCTTAAGTGGCAAAAAAATCAGAAAAATCAAAGTTAGGAAACTTGACGTAAAAATTTGAATAAGTTATCTATATTATTTAAAAAATATGTTAGAATAGAATATATAGAAAATTGAATGTAGTTTCTAAACTTCTAGGTTTGTTTAAAAAAAAAAGAAATCTATTTGGTAAAAATTTGAAATTTCAATGCAATAGTAGTTCAATTTTAGGGAAAAAATAAGAAGTGGGTGCTTGTCTTACCACCCTGACCACAATAAAATAATAATATTCTTTATAAGATTTTAGATATAAGTATAGAACTCATGTCTCGATGTGATGCATATTTTTTTGTATTTTTTTTCCAAGTAAATAATTAATTATGAATTTTTTATTACAACTTTTAAAAAATATAAAAAAACTCGTATGTCTAACCACCTTAACTTGGTCAAAACTTCATGAAATTCATTTTTTTCTTTTTTTAATCTTATATTATGTGAAGCATAGAATGTGACACATGTTTTGGATTCAAAAAAAGGATACTGTTTGAAAGCTATAGATGTTTTTGAATCAGTCTATCAATTAGGACTTTAGTCATAATTTGAATAGAAAATGAATAATAATTACTTATTAAATTCAAAGTAAAGCATAATTTATATTGGTGGAAAGCTTATAATATCCTTTAAAAACCCTTTTTGTTTCATCAATTTTGGGTAGAAAAGAAGTTGTCAGCCACATACCCATCATATTGCCACTTTTTGGCCCATCATGATCTTGCACATACTCGCCTACATGGCTATTTGGTTAATCGAAATCCTTTTTTATTCATGGTTTCCATATTTGCATTATATTTATCCGTGGTTCAATAGATATGAATTATATGTATTCAAGTGTGTACTTTACAACTTGCATGTATACTTTGTGACTTACTATATTCCAATTTATACTTTGCGACTTATGTGTTTTCATGTGTATACCTTGTATTTATGTGTATGCCTTGTATTCATGCATATACTTTGTATTAATGTGTATACTTCAATGCTTACATGCATTTTAGTACTTGTGCTTCAACTATTCACATGTATACCTATTAATTGGTTAGCCCTAACATTGCTCATTGTTTTCTTTCATGGTTTTTCTTGAATATTTATTGATTGATGCTAAACAACTTTATTAGTTGATGCTAAACAACTTCAATATTTCCAAAATTGATTCACCAATTATTTATCATTTATTTATGTGCTAATTCAATATGGAATCCAAGGAAGAATTTAAAAAGGATAAACCTAGGAGGAGAGGGAAGATAGATATTTATAGTGTAACCTATTGTACCTTCTCTATAAAAACGTCCAATGGCTCTTGTATGCTTTGCTATTCCATTTTCTACTTTTCATATCCCATTTTCATAGGTGGATCATCACTTCTCACAAATTTTTTCCTTCTCCTATTCTAGGTCCTCGCCTCCACTTGTGGTATTCTAAAATAAGCTCTAGTTTTTGGTGGGAACCTACTAAGATTCAAAGGATTCATTAGTTTTTCCCTTAGTTGTCTTGGGTGATTTTATTATTTCTTGGCTAGTTACAATGTATTTGATAGTTAATTTTGTGGAGATGGAACCTTTCATTCTTTGCAGTAGGAAATTTTAGGTAGATTCCTCTTCAATAAGAACTATAGTTATTCTCTTGTTTTCTTTGAAATACTCATTGGAGTGGGTTCATGATACTTTTAAATGAAATATATGGTTTAGTAGATGCATAGGTTGTTAATTATTCTAGCACCAAATCTACCTATGTAATTAGCAACCTGGTTTGGAAACTTGGAGGTTTTGATTTTTAATTTTTCAACTCCAAATGTTATTATTGTTATTTCACTTACTTGTATTTGAGGGTTTTTTTGAGTGAAGGAAGAGGTAGGATTGAAATGATCCTTCTCATATATGTCATACCATTTATTACCCAAGGAAAAGTGACTTGGTTTGTCCACCATGTGTCCAACTTCTTTCCCTTGTTATACTTGAGGATGATCATACAAGATTTTAAGAGTTGTTTAGCCTTCTCATTTGTGATTAGAGCCATAATAGGAATAAGAAAGTTACCTAAATACTAATATTAATACTAATCAATTCAATGTAAGTATGAGATCCACATAGTAATTAGATCATAACCCATTCAAGAATGAAAAGTTTTAGGCTTTCCTCAACTATTTTGACACCCAATTGTTTTACCTCTTTTAGGAAACGACGTGCTTTTGGTGTGGGAAAATCAGATTTGTCAACTATCGTGTGAATATTTCTCTTTTCCTTTATTTTTCATGCCATCATAAGGGATCAAGCTGGCTGAACATAGCTCGAAGTGATTGGGCATGTTTGGGTGTGAAAGAGGACCATGCTTAGTGTGAACGTACCCATCTAGATGTGTTAGAATAGTTTGTTTGGTCGTATGAGTTGCAAAAAAAAATTGCACCACTTTGCAAATTTACATTGCTTGCATTTGGAAAAAATTTCCTCAACTGAAAATTCATCACTATGGGAAAACACCTACGAGATAGAAGAAAATGAGAGAAATTATTGTAGAAGGGCCGAACACAATCGTGTAGCCTAGGACAAAGATTTTATAAGCATCACATTTTTTGAGTTATAGATCGTTTGAATATTGCAACCATTTTACACTTTGGACTCTTAAGGTATCGAATTGGTTGAACATAGCTCAGAGTGATGGGGCATGTTTGGGTGCAAAAGAGGACCATACGTAGCATAAACATACCCGTCCATACATTTTGGAACAGTCTATTTGGTCGTACAAGTTGTAGAACGAAAGTTGCACCACTTTGCAACTTTACGCTACTTGCATTTGACAACTTTTTCCTCAACTAAAAAGTCATCACCATGGAAAAACACCTCTGTGATAGAAAAAATTGAGAGAGATTATTATAGAGGATCCCAACATAATCTTGTATCCTTAGAAAAAGAGTTTTTTAAGCATCATAGTTTCTGAGTTGTAGCCTGTCAAAGATTGCAACCATTTTGTACTTTGGAATATTAAGTGTTGGGATATGGTGTTGTACACCATTGTATAAATTGATTTATCATAATATTGTAATGAAACAATTATTTAGTTATGTCAATGCACCTTGGTGGTGAGGATAGTCAAACTAGATAATTATTTGGGGACCACTTGATGTTGTATTGTAACATTGTATTATTATTATTTAATGTGTGGGAGCCATGTGATAATAATTTAATATTAGGTAAATATTAAATAAAGTGATGTCTTAGTACCTAATATTAAATAAGGGGTTAGTGGTTTTATATTCATATGGTTTCGTTGTATATGGTTTTACCTTATCACTAGTTGTATTTTGTGTGAGCTTGTATCTATAAAAGCGAACACATGTGTAGTGGTTTAGGTTTAGGTTGGTTGAGTGAGTTGACTGTCATTATTGTTTCTTTTTGAAGAGTTCATTTGTGAATCATGGCATGGGATGTGTGGATTCATGCTTGGACACATAGGAATGCATGGAGAGGCTTGATGCTTCAAAGGTATTCATCATAACTCTTGTATTATTTTATTGTTGAATAATATGATAGAGTGTGGATGATTTTAGAGGTTGGGTATATCTTGCGTTATCTTGTGGCTTTTCTATTTTATCTATGCATTATGGATACTTATATGCATGTTTATCTCTCATTGGCTATGTATGAAATGGATTAAGATCATGGGTTAAATGCAATGTTTCCTAACATTAAGGGATCAAGTTGGTTGAATGTAGCTTAGAGTGATTGGGTGTGTTTGGGTGCGAAAGAGAACCATGCCTATCATAAACATAACTATCTAGACATGTTGGAATAGTTCATTTGGTCATATGAGTTACTAAAATAAAGTTGCACCACTTTACAACTTTACATTGCTTGCATTTGACAACTTTTTTCTCAACTGAAAAGTCATCACCACGGGAAAAACGCCTTCGAGATACAAAAAATGAGATAGTTTATTGTAGAGGGTCTCAATGTGATCCCATAGCCTCAGACAAAGAGTTTGTAAGCATCACAATTTTTGAGTTATAGCCCATCAAAGATTATAGCCATTTTGCACTTTGGACTCTTAAGGGATCAAGTTAGTTGAATTTAACTCAGAGTGATTGGGCATGTTTGGGTGAAAAAGAGGACCATGCCTAGCATAAATGTACACATCTAGATGTTTTGGAACTTTCTGTTTGTTCGTACGAGTTGTTGAATGAAAGTTGCACTACTTCGTAACTTTACACTACTCGCATTTAACAACTTTTTCCTCAACTGAAAAGTCGTTACCATAGGAAAATGCCTCAGAAATAGAAAAAACTAAGATAGGCTATTATAGAGGGGCCCAACACAATCTTGTATCCTTTGATAGAGATTTTGTAAGCATTGTGGTTTCGGATTTATAGCATGTTAAAGATTTTAGTTATTTTGCATTTTGGACTCTTAAGGGATCAAGCTGGTTGAACATAGCTCAGAGTGATTCGGCATTAAGGGCTACAAACTTATAACCTACAAGGTTCCTAATGATGCTTTATATCACATGTGAATGTACATCAACCTTGAAAATATTCCTTTGAACTTTTATATCAGAGAGAAACATCTTCTTTGAATTCATGAGATTGATGCCCCTTTTATGATTGTGATGAGATTGTTGCCCCTTTTATGACTATGAATATCACATGGTACGTCATGATATTTCTGCCCCTTTATCACTGTGATCATGCATAACTTGTAAAATTTAGTTGAATTCAAAGGTACTAATAATACTTATGAGGATGAACAATACAATATAGGTTAGCTTTATGGATCACTCAAAGGTCCATTTAGTAAGGAGAAGTTAGAGGTAATCTTACATAGAAATGTATGGTTAGTAGGATTTCTCCTTGTCAATGAACATGTCACCATATCTTCACAAGCTTTCCTCAAATCTACTTCACATGTATCCATATGTCACTAAGCCAAAGGTTGGTTGTCAATAGGATATATCAATAGGCAACCATAAAAGTAGGAATATATCATAATTGTACTTATGCATATAATCCAAGTGTGGGTACCTTGTATCACAAGCTCAAGCATACAAAAATTATATATTGGGTGTTTTAAAACAAAAATCATGTACATAATTCATTAACAAAGAAGTTTTCAAACAAAAATTGCATACAAAATTCATGAACAAGGATTGAAAGGATTTGAAAATAAGCTCAATATGACCACAAGAAACATTAATAAGCTCATGACATAATACAATGACACACCTACTGCTATTACCAATGTACTATGAATGAAAACTCTCAAAAAATACTTACCAGACCACAACCTCAACTATCATGATTGAATGAAATATGAACCCATATACCTCAATCAACATAATCTAATGTACCTATTGCACCTTTTGTTTGATATAGTAACATGAAATCATACAAAATGAGGAATGAATCACCAACAATATCATGATATGATTAGACACAAACAAATAAGAAAGAATACATAAGAAAACACTTTTTTGAAGATAACAAAGCATGAAAAAAATTCATACAATATTTCCTATCTATAATGTTTGCAACTCTCCACTTCTTCAACATGATAGAATGGAAGAATAAGTAAATATTAGAATGAAGACTTCAAGTTAAAGAAAATAAGAAGTAGAGCATTGACATAAGTAAAATGTGCATGTGAAAGACACATAGCTTGGTCAACACTAGAAGCAATTTGATACATCACCATGAAATTGGCAAGGTAGTGGGATTTTTGGAAAAATGGGTTCAAGAAATGGGGTATCCCAGTGATCCTGGTGATGTACAACACTATGAGACCCCATTTCTCGAACCCATTTTTTTAAATAGCCCGCTACCTTGTCAATTTAACCAGATTGGAAAGCTAGTTGGCCCACTAGAAACAAAAAGTCTAACTATTGTTAGTGTAGGTTTTTTAATATTTTTCCTACACATTATTAAGCATACCTTAGGTTATAGGAGATGTGGTTTATGTGAGGACACATGGCGTAATCCATTGGTTACATGTGTTGCTCCCACTCACACTTAGGTGGTTGAGTTTCACACCCTCTTTTGGCCTTATATGCCACCTCACAAAACCACTCATTTGTCTCTTTCTAAGTAGGTTATGCCACCTATTTGGCATTTTCCAAGTAGGCATAAATCCCACCTAATTTGGTTATTTGGGAGTTATTACCCCTCTTGGAATTATTTTCCCATATTGTGCTATATAATCAACACTCACCTCTCCCTCCTATCTAGTCAAGATGAGTTCATATTAACTCAATCAATTCAAAGGAGAGTTGAGGCATATTGTATCATTTAGTGTGTGATAATAACATCATTTTGTTATTGCATTATATTCCTACATTTTATCTCTTGCTTCTCTCGTGTGGAAGGTTTATATTGGTTTTGCAGGTGATCCTGAGTGCTTGATTTCATCAACTCTTACATGGTATCAAAGCATCAGATCTGCAAGCCCCTTCTCAAATTTGAGAGATTTGTGAGTGTTTAATCAATATTGCAGGTTGCAACATGCCTTTTCTTGTCTTAAGTAGGTGATTCTACCTTTTCATGCTATTTTTTTGTTGTTGGGGTCGTTTTATGTTGCTAAAGACATTTTTTTTACACTACATCCATATTTTTTTGTATATTTTAAAGAAAATCCACCATCTATGTTTTGTTTGTAGCAGAAAAAAACCATCTGGGTCGTTGCTAGTTTCTGCATGCAGGTTACATATTTTGCAAAATCTAAATCAGAACATTTCTGCAGACCCCCTCTCCAATTGCATTTTTTATTTTGCAATCAATCTTTGGAGGGTCATAATTCAGTCATACAAGCTCTTTTTTCAGAGAATTTTTTTGTTGATTTGGGGTGGAATTTCACAGGCTTTGTAGTGGTGTGATCCATTTTTTTCTCAAGTGATCTAGATTTTCCATTAAATCAGTTTTATCAGCAGATTTGAAGGACAATTCTCATTTTTTTAACTTCAAATTGATGTAACTTTCACATACGACCTCGTATTGAGGTGATTCTTTTTTTTAAAGTGATTTTTTTTTTGAGCACTACACATTGGTGCTATTTTGAGGTTCTAATTCTAAGATTTGATTATACTTTCAGTATTTGGGTCTATTTTAGACATTTGTAAAACTCTGGAAAACAACTCCAGCATTGTAAATGCACTGATTTATAAAGTGACAAATTATTTTTTATTGGGGGGATTCTTGATTGAGTGAAAAAGGGGGGGTCTCTCTTTGTGTGTGTGTGCTTTTTGATCTGTTCACTTGTGCTTTTCTTTTCCTTCACACATGGATCATTCTAAGGTTCCTTTGCTAACACCTTATAATTATGCAACATGGCATCAACATGCATGGAATGCCTTAATGCAACTTGGGTATACTCCATATGTTGAAAACAAGGTAGCTGAACCTGAAGATGATAAGGAAAAGATAAAATGGATGCTTGAACATACAAAAGCTCTTGGATGTCTTCGTAGCTTTGTTTCCCTTGATCTTATGTTTCAGATTGAATCTTGTACAAATTCACATGATGCTTGGGAAAAGTTAAAATCTTTGTATGGTACAACACATGAAGTCAAAGGCTATTAGATTGAAAATGAATTGATGAGCCTTGATCCAAAGAACTTTGGCAACATCCAGGATTATATTATGAAGGTCAATGATCTGAGAGCACAATGTAAAGCTTGTGGTATTGATAAAAAGGGCATTCAGTTAATCTATAATACACTGAATAAACTTGGTCCTAAATTTGTAGCTTTTGTTTCTAGCTTTCATACTCATAGAATGACTATGGGATCTGCATACACTATGCCTTCATTTGCATCTTTTTCTGAGATGTTAATGCATGAACAACAAAAGCTTATTTCTATGGGTCTCATAAAGCCATCACATAATCAAGCCTTGTTGGCTAGTCAGCCTAAGGAACAAAAAGAGTTAGGACAATCTGACAAGAAACAAAAGAAATCTAAGAAAAATCCACACACAGATCAAGCACAACACAAATCCTCTACAAGGGAGGACTCATCTAAGAAGGAGAAGTCTACTTGTTCATATTGCAAGAGGATTGGACATGAAGAACATTCTTGTTATAAGAAGGCTATTGATGAACTGAAACATCTTTTTAAGAAGAACAACATTGATCTACCTTCTAGAATGTCTGAGTCTACTTCTTCTTCTTCACATTCCAAATAGTCAGGATCTAGTAAGGATAAAGGTCATGCAGAATTTGCTTATGAGTCTAAGAAAATAAAGGTAAAGCTCTTTGTGCTTCTACAAGTCATGAATCAAGGAAATGGCTCCTAGATTCTATAGCTTCTCATCATATCGCTTCTTCACAGTCAATGTTCTCTTCTTTTGAGCCTTGTGCTATGCCACCTATTCTGATGGGCAACAAAACTTACATGAGTGTAATTGGGAAGGGTTCTGTTGATATTGGGGATGGCACCTTCGATGATGTTTTGTGTGTACCTCACTTGACAAACAATCTTCCTTCCATCTATCAGATCACTCATGGTGGAGCAGGCAAGACTGTGGAATTCACACCTGATTCAGTTATCATCAGAGATTTGGAGAGCACAAAGATAATTGCTACTGGGATAGTTGATAATGAATCTCGGTTGTATACCTTTTCATACTTTGCACCTGATGACGGTTATGATTCTTTGGCTATTGATCACACTCCTTGTGTGACATTTGATTTTGAGGAGAATTTTGGCTATTTGAATCTTGGTATTCTCACATCAGATCCAGTTATTGAGCCTTACATTCCTTCTCCTCTAACGATTGTTGCTTCTGAAGATACTTGTGTTACTTTCATTCCTACTTGTGATTCAGTGCAACAGGATCGACATCGTCTTCCAGATATAGTTGCTTGGGATGACTACTTGACAGACATTGCAGGTTTGTTCATAGAGTCTCATATTTTAGACTTGGGAAACACTATTCATGACATCCATCTTCTCTTTGATGAAGTTGATTCTTCTTCAGTTGTTATGGAGGAACGTGTGGATCCTCTTGTTCATTCTCCACATGATCATTCATCATAGTTTGACATGAGTGTGGATACTTTTGAGCAGCATTTGGAGGCATCTTTGTTTTCAGAGGAGGTAGTTGAGTCTTTGGATTTTGTTCTACACACATCTCTACTAGGTTTTGGATTGTCATCTTCATCAGTGTGGCCTATAACACCCGAGTTGGTGGTGGCAACTTTTGGCATTGACGTGGAGATAGATGAGTAGTTTTTAGAGACTTCATACATTTTGAGCTTTCTTCCCTCATATTCATTTCAGGAATGGGAAGACATTCTTCATACACCTTTGGTTTTGTTTCTTCCTAAGGGGAGGAACATTGTTCAATGATCGTGGACCATGTTCTACATTCAGTTTCGAGCTTCAAACATTGGCATAGTTGACTACTTTGGGGAAGACTACATGGTCTTTCCTATCCTTTCTATTTTGGAGGGGACTTCTTCCTTGCATGGGATTCTTCTTGTGTTGGGAAACTTGTTTTCTTTTCTCTCTTTTGGGGAGGAGTTTTGTCCCACTGGGTTTTCTCCTTTACTTCATTTGTGAGAAAGTATTTTGTACATGGGTACCTAACATGGCTTAGTAGCCGGGACCCATATTTGCATCTTTGTGTCTTCTCACCCACCTAAGCTATGCTTAAGGGGGGGTGTTAGTGTAGGTTTTTTAATATTTTTCCTACACATTACTAAGCATACCTTAGGTTATAGGAGATGTGGTT
The DNA here is from genome assembly GCA_007258455.2 of Sequoia sempervirens. Classification (NCBI taxonomy): domain Eukaryota; kingdom Viridiplantae; phylum Streptophyta; class Pinopsida; order Cupressales; family Cupressaceae; genus Sequoia; species Sequoia sempervirens. The sequence continues at coordinate 98,276,753 of VDFB02358134.1, read as the reverse complement.
TATGTGAGGACACATGGCTTAATCCATTGGTTACATGTGTTGCTCCCACTCACACTTAGGTGGTTGAGTTTCACACCCTCTTTTGGCCTTATATGCCACCTCACAAAACCACTCATTTGTCTCTTTCTAAGTATGTTATGCCACCTATTTGTCATTTTCCAAGTAGGCATAACTCCCACCTAATTTGGTTATTTGGGAGTTATTACCCCTCTTGGAATTATTTGCCCATATTGTGCTATATAATCAGCACTCACCTCTCCCTCCTATCTAGTCAAGATGAGTTCATATTAACTCAATCAATTCAAAGGAGAGTTGAGGCATATTGTATCATTTAGTGTGTGATAATAAAATCATCTTTTTACTGCACTATATTCCTGCATTTTATCTCTTGCTGCTCTTGTGTGGAAGGTTTATATTGGTTTTACAGGTGATCCTGGGTGTTTGAGTTCATCAACAACTCTTACAACTATCAACTAATCTTGATATGCATACTCTAAATTTTAATATGAATTAATGTGAATACTTACAAATTAATAAGAACCAATGTGCATACTTAGAAAATTAATCCAAAGAACCATCTGGATCTGATCTACTCTTTATTGTGTCAAGTATTGCCTCATGGTCAAACTCACACACCTTCCACAAGGTCTTGTTCAAAGGTCTACCCCCATATTTGATCAAATGAACATTTGATGCCACAACAAGGTTTGAGTAATAAAGAATCTTCCAATGCATTTCAAAGTTCTGAAATAACCAAACATTAACACTCTTATGTGGGTACCTTCTAAGCCACATTCCAGTAACAACTATTGAGCTTGTAGGGTATTCAATATTTTCTCCATCTATAATTGGGCCCTCCAATTTTCTTTTGGCCTCAACACAACAACACAAGTAATAATTCATTCCCTCTTCGTTGTTTTCATCTGAAATAACTACATAAGCATTGCCTACATTGATATTTGGAACAAATTAGATGAAATTAGTCAACATTACAAATACACTACAAAGTAAGATAACAATAGGAATTTTAAAAACTATGCAAGTAGATATATTACTTGGTAAAACTAGATTTGATATGTGGTCAAAGTCAATTGATGACTCCATCTGTTTTAGTTCCAATGTCATCAAAGGCTAATATGTGTGAAGTGGGCTAAGATAACTTAACCACCATTCATCAACCCACCCCTTTGATTCACATTCATTCCAAGCTTGAATTGTACATGAAGAACAAAAGCATGCCATCTTCAATGTATGAATACTCCATGAACCTACATTTGAGCTAACGAAAGAGTGTAGCTCACTTGATCCTGTCAATATACAACAATCGTCATATGGTGCAATGTTAGTATCATCTATCAACCAAAAAAATCTATGAACTGAAGACTTACCTTCATTTATTGGACCCATAAAAGCATTACACCACTCAACAATTGATTTTGCATCTATCAACTTTGTATTTCTTTATACTTTAACTCTTCTCATGCTAATGCTCTTTTGATGCATGATCCTACACCATCATGCTCCCCCTTTCCACGCTTGGCATCACAAAGGCTCCACATATGTTGAACACCTATAATAACATGCATCTTGCTCAACCAATAGAACATCCACAAGTTTTTGAACTATGTTGCATAGTTATCTAACCATATTATATGGCAATTGTATGTTATACCCCTCCTATCCAAATCATTGTAGAACACCTGAAAGCAACTTTGCACAAACTCTAGAGAATGTGTGTGGTCATCACTAATGTAAAAGTGGTACTACCTCAATACCTTCATGTTATCCTCTATATTATCAGCTGCATGAATGAATGTTATGTGCACACATATAGAATTGTTCAAAAAAAATATTTTGGTGGACATGTATGCAAAATGTGATACCATAGACAAGCTAGTGAGCTCACTATCTTGTCAATACAGTAGGATTGAAAAGGTAGTGGTATGTTTGAAAATAATCCTCATAGAAATGGGCTCTCACGGTGAACATAACCATGAGACCCCATTTCTATGAGGCATTTTTTTGAACCCACTACTTTGTCAATCCTAACTCAAAGGTCACATGAATTTTTGGACGGAATGCCTTAAATAAATGTGGTCTCATGGCATGCCATGATTGTAAGATAGGCACAAAATGGAAGCATGGACAAGGCATGTGAATTTTTTGACAAAAATGTTTTGGTAGACATGTATGTAAAATGAGGTACCATAGAAAAACTAGTGAGCTCACTAGCTTGTTAATGTGGTAGGATTGACAAGGTAGTCGGATTTTTAAAAATATTTCTCATAGAAATGGGGTTACATCACTATGAGACCCCATTTCTATGATGCATTTTTTCAAATAGCCCACTACCTTGTCAATCCTACCACATTGACAAGCTAGTGACTCACTAGCTCGTCAAAGGTCACATGAATTTTTGGATGGAATGCCTTAAAGAAATGTGGCCTTGTGGCATTCCATGATTGCAAGATAGTTACAAAATGGAAGCATGGACAAGGCATGTGAATTTTTTGACAAAAATGTTTTGGTAGACATGCATGCAAAATGTGGTACCATAGACAAGCTAGTTAGCTCACTAGCTTGTCAATACGGTAGGATTGACAAGGTAGTGGGTTGTTTGAAAAAATCCTCATATAAATGGGGTCTCATGATGATGTACTAAAAAATATTTCTCATAGAAATGGAGTCTCATGATGACGTACATCACTGTGAGACCCCATTTGTATGCGGCATTTTTTCAAACATCCCACTACCTTGTCAGTCCTACCACATTGACAAGCTAGTGAGCTCATCACCATGAGACCCCATTTCTATGAGGTATTTTTTCAAATAGCCCACTACCTTGTCAATCCTATCACATTGACAAGCTAGTGAGCTCACTAGCTTGTCAATGTGATAGGATTGACAAGGTAGTGGGCTATTTGCTCACTAGCTTGTCAATGTGATAGGATTGACAAGGTAGTGGGCTATTTGAAAAAATGCCTCATAGAAATGGGGTCTCATGGTGATGTACGTCACTAGATTATCAATGTGGTAGTGGGTTGTTTAAAAAATGCCTCATCTCTAAGGTATTTTTTAAATATCCCATTACCTTTTCAATCCTATTGCATTGACATCATCACCGTGAGACCCCATTTCTATGAGGCATTTTTCAAACAAACCACTACCTTGTCAATCATACCACATTAACAAGCTAGTGAGCTCACTAGCTTGTCAAAGGTCACATGAATTTTTGGATGGAATTCCTTAAAGAAATGTAGTCTCATGGCATGCCATGATTGTAAGATAGGCACAAAATGGAAGCATGGACAATGATGAGAACATAAAGGAATAACTTAAAAATCAAGTAGGGCAATTAACTTCATACTTACATCACCTAGTTGGCCCTATTGACTTAGCTACACCTTTCCAAATGTTGCTAAATTAGACTTGAATATAGAGTCTTGAAATAGTGGAGAGAAGGGTTACGATCCCTTGTAGGTAGAGTAATCAAGGAAACATTAAAAATATATCACAACATTAGTGATGAGGTAAGTTTAGAAATAGAGATGAAAACAAAATTAGATTCAAATATCTATTAATGTGGGAGGAGTATATTCCAATTTTGTAGAGACATGTATGAAAAATTTGGTAGCATAGACAATGAAATAAGTTATTTTAAAAAATGCACATCACCATGAGACCACATTTCTTTGAGGCATTTCTTCAAACACCTAATTTCCTTGTCTAGGTTGTTTGATAAAATGCTTTGGTAGACATGTATAGAAAATTTGGTAGCATAGACAAGGAAATCAATTTCTTGGTAGAATTGTTCAAAAAAAATCCTCAATGAGATATTTCCTCATGGACTAGAATGACTGTAGGATAGTCACAAAATGCATTTTTTTAAAAGGCTTTGGAAAATTTCAAGCATGTGCAATTTCTAGGTGTAAAACCAAATTCCACTACATTTTCCAACATCCCCCATGTCTATACAAAAATGAAAGCTCTAGAAAGGGGTATGCACATCCATAGAAAAGGATTGAGAAATGATGCATTATATTACATACTTATAACTACTGTCATATATATGTGTATACAAAATGTGGAAGCATAGACAAGGAAGGTCACTTGTTTAAAAAAATGCCTCAAAGAGATGTGGTTTAAACATGTAATTGTAAAGTGTAAAGAATTGTGTAGTTTAAAATGTGCCAAGAGGTTCTAAGGTTATAATGACAAACAAGCAATGATGAACATGGAATATGCAAAATAACAAGATCAAAGCAAGCCAAAATAGAATTAAGGAAAATATAAAGAAAATGTGTAAAATCTTCACATACCTAAAAAATGGAGATTCGAATGGAGGAGTTCTACCCAATTATGTAGCCTTTGCTTCTTCTTTCATCAAACTCCTCAACAATTTGAGTTTTTCAAAAGCTTGTTTCCTTTTCAATGTTCAATTGTATATCACTCTTGAATGGAATTAAGACTTGAATCGATATATCAAATTTGATGTGAAAACTCCGTTATTTCATGCAAAGGTGGTGGAAAGTTCATAAAAAGGTGGTAGAATGTGAAAATTTTGCATGAACACTTTACAAAAGCATCAAAAATCTTATTTTTGTAAAAAACACATGCATAACTAGGAGAATATATAGAATGTGGGCCTGGAGATCATGGGTATATTGAATTTTTTACTATTTTTAGAGCAAGAAAAAATGTGCTTGTGTTATAATGCAAGCACATTTTTTCTTGCTATACAAATGACTATATCTCAACTTGTTCAAAATGTGCTTACATTTTGAAAATGTTGATTTTCTATAGATTTATTTTCTCTCTCTCTATCCTTAGCCATCCATCCCCACTTAGCCATCTAGGTCTCTCAGTTATCCCTAAACCCTCAACCCTAGACATTATGCCTTAAACCCTAATCCCTCAACCCTATACTACAAAAACCCTTAATATGTCTACCCTTAAATACAAAACCCTAATCTCTCTCTCTCTCCCTCTCTCTAAAGTCTCTATCTCTCTCTCCCTCTATCTAATGTCTCTCTCTCTCCCCCCTCTCTCAATTATCTCCCTCCCACCCCCTCTCCCTCT